>JARGCV010000044.1:29152500-29582500 GCA_034064705.1 Bothrops alternatus | reverse complement strand
CTCTCTCTATTTCTCTCTCCCTCTCAAAGATCCTTAAAATCTTTAAAAGTTATGCTTGGGTGGAAGACTTTTTCTTTTACAGATGGGGCGGGTGGGCCTGACATTCGCGGGCAGGCAGGACCCTGCCTGCCAGGCCGCAGCCTCCCCATCACCCTGCACGCCAGCCGGCTCCCTTGCCAAACCTCCCAGCTGACAAGCGCAAATTTAAGGGTTGCCAGCTGACGGGCGCAGAGTTCAGCACTGCAGCAGCCTCCCCTTCGCCTTCCTCACCAGCCAAAGCGTTGCCTGACGTTCCAGCTGACAGGCGCAGATCCGGAGGTCGCCAGCTGACGGGCGCAGGAGGTTGGTGCCGCGGCAGCCTCCCAGCTACCTGCTTCTTCGGCTGGAGCAATTACCAGGGTCGTCGGCTGTGGGGAGTGCGTCAGCGGCCCTTGCGGGCCATGCAAACCCTGGCAACTGCTCCGGCCGAAGCAGGTGGCTGGGAGGCTGCCGCGGCGCCGAACTCCTGTGCCCGTCAGCTGGCGACCTCCAGACCTGCGCCTGTCAGCTGGAACGTCCGGGAACGCTTTGGCCAGTGCGGAGGGCGAAGGGGAGGCGGCAGAGCGCGACCTCCTGCACCCGTCAGTTGGCAACCTCAGGACCTGCGCCCGTCAGCTGGAACGTCAGGCAACACTTTGGCCGGTGCGGAGGGCGAAGGGGAGGCGGCGGAGCGCCGACCTCCTGTGCCCGTCAGCTGGCGACCTCCGGACCTGCACCCGTCAGCTGAAACGTCAGGCAAAGCTTTGGCCGGTGCTGAGGGTGAAGGAGAGGCGGTGGAGCGCCAAACTCCTGCGCCTGTCAGCTGGCGACCTCCGGACCTGCGCCGGTCAGCTGGGAGGTCTGGCGACAGAGCCGACTGGCGTGGAGGGCTACGGAGAGGCAGCAGCTCGGTGGGCGGGGTCCTGCCTGCCCACTAATGTCAGGCCCACCCGCCCCATCTGTAAAAGAAAAAATCTTCCGCCCAAGTATAAAGCCAGCAGTTCTGTGCCACGGAGGCTTCAGACACGGAGGCACAGTCCCGTGGGAGGCTGCAGGACAGGGGGAGGGGTTACCTGCATCCTGCCAGCCGAATTCTGGAAGCCTGCCTGAGTGAAGAATTTTAGGGGGTGTTGAAAGGGAGACAGACTGAGGGCTGTATTAAGACCATAGATGGTAGAGTGGAAGGGAGGCGAATTCGGGGTGGAGCAGAAAACACGGGGGGGAGAAGGTGTTAAGAAATAAGCACCAAGGTACATGGCGCCTTGCAAGGGATTCCCGAGTGTTCTGCAATTGTTTTTCCTCTCTCCCCTGTGCGAGAAAAACTTTTGCGGTGTAAATCTGAAACCAGGTGAGGTTCCTGTGAGGTGGCGCAGGAGGTTCTTGGGAGAGGCGAGGACAAGCTTGGCGTTTCTTCTCTCCCAATCCCCTTCCTCTTCTTTACCCCCTTCTCCAGCCTGCCTGCGATCTTTGCTCATGGCTCAGTGGCTTTTCTTTGCCTAGCCTAGCCAAGCTTTCTTCCGCTCGCCCCGTTCCCGGGAGCACCGAGGAGGTACGGCAGAAACACATGAATTGGGATTGACCTTGGGAAGCTGATCCTGCTTTGAACCTTAGGAGAGGAGGAGGAGTCCCTTCCTCCTTCCCTCCCTCTCTCCTTGTCAAGTCCCCGTGGGCTCGACATGAACGGGCAGGGTTGGGGTCTAGGACAACATGCGGGTCGGCTCCGCGGGCGTCCCGACCAACAGCTGAACGGCTCCAACTTCCGGCCACCGAACAGCTGAGTCCTCCGGGAGGCAACGTGAGGCCCTGAGGGGTATTGCAAGCTCGCAGGGGGGTGGGAAGGAAAAGATGGAAGAGAGTGAGGCTGCAACAGAGACAGCGGTGTCTCGGTTCCTAAGACCATCGGAAATATGTGTTTTCCAATGGTCTTAGGCGACCCCTGTGAGTCGCTCGACCCCCAAAAGGGTCACGACCCACAGGTTGAGAACCGCTGTTCTAAGGAAAATAATTCAACAAAGTTGAAATGTGGGAAGTGATATATACAAAGAATTATGTTCCCCTCTGACAATTATGTCAGATTGAGATTACAACCACCTCTAGAAGGCTCAGCAGCCCCACGTGTGATGCAAAGCCCAAGACACTCCCATCATTGGAGCGCACAGTCTCGGCATCCCAGGAAGACCCAGCTGAGTCCCAGTCATAGTCATTCTCACTATCCTGCACTCCTAGCATGAGCACATCTTCTGCATCTTCTTGCTCTCATTGCTAACAAGATCTGCCTGTTCTGGTCCTTCGTGAGGCAGCTGCTGGCCATGCAGGCTCATTTTTTTTAGGTTCTGTAAAGAAGCCCCATGTAGCCAGCAACTGCCTGTGAAGGATCAGGTGGGCATGCTGGTCAGCAGCGGGAGCATGAAGACAGTGAAGGACAGCTAGGATGGCAGGGGCTATGGAACGCAGGGGGTCAAAAGGCATAGATGGAGAGAAGGTAGGAGATTGGGGGAGCTGAAGCACCCCTGCAATCGTAAGTTCAGGGAAGCTGCCACTACCCAAATTTGATTTAACAAGTAAACAATAATGCAATAATCAGAGCTATTAAATCTACACACAACTGCTTCACAAATGAATTATCCAAAAATAAGTTTAAAACAAATTTAAGAAATATACTTGCTCAGCATTAGAATTATCAACTTTTAAACTGTACAACATAAAATTTCACATCCAAAAAGATTAATCTCACAATTGCACCCTTGCAAGACAGATATATATTTAAACTAACAGAAATGAAGCGTTGTCTTACCTGAACGTTCTTTCTCTGCATGGGGGGATGGAGAATCCACCAATTGGGTTAACACAGTCTTCTATTTTCACAATATCCTTTTTTCTTTTTGCAAAAACAAAAATCTCTTTTTTAAAAAAGCCATGATCACAATTAAGTGATTAAAAAATAGAATTACAAAAACCATTCAACTTTTGACTTGGGTATATTTAAAGATTCACACTTGCTACTTGTAATTGGAAAATAGCATTTATTTTTAGTGAGTGTGCACACGTGCGCTCTCGCACACACACATACACACACACAAACCTGAGAAAGGGATAAAAATAGCAAAAATGAGTATGATGTATAAAAAAATATTGCCTAGAGTAGAAAGCCAAAATTAGTCAGAACAAGACTGCTGAGTTTCTACTTCTTTTGTTTTCATTACAGACACTAAAGCTTCATTCTGCTTTGAGACTGAGACATATAATATTACAAGTATTGTTCCACTTCATAAAATGCTTAGTTTTAATTGAAGTTTAAGTGTGCTTTCCTTCTCACCACATACAAAGGAAGTAACAGACAATAAGAGGGATATTATATACTCCTGTGAAGCTTAATTCTCTTATGTACCTCAAATAACCTTTCTGAAGATTAAAAGCCTCAGTTTTGGGTGCCTGGCTGAGGACTTCTGGGAGCTGAAGTCCACAAGTAATAAAAGGGCCAAGTTTGAAGACCCCTGGCATAGAAGGTAATGTATGTTCTCCAGTATAGGAGATGGAGAATCCACCAATGGGTTTTCTCTGTCTGCCTGCTCTTGAGACCAAGTTTGAAGACCCCTGTTCTATGCCATGGGAAAGAAAATGTAATTAATTTAAATTGTATAGTGCAATGTAATATTTACTACTTAGTAGAAGATTTTAGAAAGCTATACATGTTCTGGGTACTTGAAAATAGTCACAGAATAATGACTACTGTTTTTATAGGTAGGCTTCAATTTTTTAGCTACCTGTCCAAAATAAATAAATGACATCCTTATCCTTTCCTGCTCTGTTTCTATGACATTTAAAATATGTTCTTTCTACTGAAAATTTTATTCATTGATTATATAGTTCCCATTACTCAGTAACAATTCTTTCTGCTATGCTTCCCATCAGACTTGGACCTAGAACTGGGAAAAGGAAGAAAAAAATTATTGGAATATGAGCTAAACAAGCTGTGGTTTTCTATATAATTAAGACTAAGACCTACCACAGTATATGTAAGTCTACCTGATCTGATGTTCTTCAAACTTAATGGAGCTGTAATTCCCATACATTGGAAGACATCGAAGTAGAGAAATCTAACATCTTTCAACTAACAATAATGCACGCAACCTGCTAGAGCTGCATCAGGTCATACACAGTCCTTAGCAAATTTTCTCAGAAAATTGTTTCTGTTACTGTTGAACACACTGGTCATTTTGCATAAACCAGCTCATTCAGTGCATAGATAGCCCCTAACTATGTCACTATTATATGTAGTTTTATCTCTGTATCATTATCAAGGACAACGCAGATCAGTGTGATGAACCTGAATTATAAAGAAAAATTATAGCAATATAGAGTGACCGGTATAGGTTTTCAAATATTACATTAATAGTCAACTCTTCTTGTCAGCTTTGGGACATAGCTGCACTACAAAGTACAAGTAGTTCTTGACTTACAACCATTCATTTAGTGACCATTCAAAGAACGGCACTGAAAAAAGTGACTTATGACCATTTTTCACACTTATCAACACTGCAGCATCCCCAGGGTCAAGTGTTCAAAATTCGGGCATTTGGCAACTGGCCTGTATTTATGACAGTTACACTTTCCCAGGCTCACATGTAACCTTTCCAGCCAGCTTCTACAAGCAAAATCAACGGGAGAAGCCAGATTCACAGCCACATGATTCATTTAACAACTGCAATGATTTGCTTAACAACTGTTAGCAAAAGTCGTAAAATGGGGCAAAACTCACTTAACAAGTGCCTTGCTTAGCAATGGATATTTTTGGTTCAATTGTGCTGTAAGTCGAGGTCTGCCTGTAATATTACCCATCTTAAAGTCATGTTGCAGCGAATTAGGAATTATTTATTTATTTGCAATATTTGTTAGCTGCCCATTTTGCTACATGGTAACTCTGGGAAGCTTACAATATTACAAAATAAAACTGTATAAATTATAATAATATAGATACAATACTACAAAAATAAATGTAACTAAAGAGATGGGGAGAGGGAGCATGATGAGAGGGGGAGAGGATAGGCTCTAGTGTTAATCAATCAACCACCCTCCAACATGAAGCCCCTCCATTATTATAAGCCAACTGGTAGAAACAGGTCTTTAAGCTCTTATGGAAGGCAGGAGAGTTGGAACTGAGCATCATAGCAAAGGGAAGTTCAGCAAGAAAAAAAGTTTCTGCAAAATGCTGGCGTTTGCTTTCCTTCATCTTGCCTCTAATTGCCATTGTTCTGAGATTGCTTTTAAAAAACCTATTTTAAAAACCTATTTTTATTCAATTTATATTAAATTTTAATAGATGTTTTCCTTTGCAATGTCACTGACATCACAATTACAGGGTCCACAAAAATACCATTTGGGGCACATTTGGAACCCTGGAACTCCACATGTCAAAATTAATACTTCAATAAATAAAATCTATGTAGGAGCAGCACTTTTTTAGAACATTTAGAATTTGATACTGAGGCAATGGAGTTGCTTAATTTAAAAAAAACATTAAAACTGTATTAAACTGTACCTTGTCCCTATGAACAAAGTAAGAACAAACTTAGTTCTCAAAATGAGCTTATGGAATTGTTTCTATTGTATGTCCTTCTTTTCAGATCCTGTGATCCAGGATACAATATGCAAATTCCCCAACATACTCAATTATAAGCAATTGTCTCTGCTAAAGCTAAAAATTAAATAAACAATTAAGGAGAAAGAACTCTGATTAATCTGAGAACAAAACAGTTAAAAGGTTTGTCAGATTTTGCTAAAAGGTGCTTTCCTTGCAAAAAAAAAAAGCAATCTCAATAATATGTTTCTGTTTTAAAAATGTAATGGTTTTAACTGTGAGCTTTAATGTCCCCTTGACTTAGAATTGTGTAGTATTCAGCGAGGAATTCCCCCACTTTTCAGTAGTTTACACACAACCCAAGATACCATAGAAAAGTAGACTAGAGAATGCCATTTGAGAGGCAAAGACTCTTCAAAACTCAGAGAAGCCATAGAAAGAATAGTTGGAAGAAAGATGGACACAATTAGAAATGGCACTGTAAAATATATAACTGGTGGCCTCTGCATTAACAGACTCAGAAAGGCTCCCATCTATAAAGCCACAGGCTGAGAATAAACATTCTTGGTATGAACATGGTTTGAATTTTATAAAATTCATCATGGCATAAGGTTGGCAGACAAATCCTTCCTATTTAAACCTAGCTAGGAAAAAATTTTTTCAGCTGCTGCAACCAAGATGCTTGCAGACGTCTTACCTGCAACAGCACTAGTTGGTCACTACCATATTATAGCAGACCCGCATAATACATTTGAACTAAACAAGATCTTTTGCCTGCAAGCAGAGGAACTGCCACATCAGTAACTCTTGTTGCTAAGGCAACTGCTTACTTTCCATATCAACCGCATTCTCATTGTTACAGAGTCACATATACAAGAAAAATTCCTCTCTATAGCCAAGGACCAGATGGCAATAAAGCTAGGGGTTGCATTAAAGACTAAAGGGATTGCATTAAATGGGTGACATACTACTGCATTCAAATGATGTAAACAAAGCAAATGGATACGGAATTCTACTACCAGTAGTAAGAAGAGAAAGAAAAAGGGGGGAACCTCCCCTGCCACAGTTACAATGCCATCATTAAGACTTCAGGCTTGTACATACAAGCTGATTTTACTGACAAAGACTTTTGTAATGACACTAATGTTTTTCAGCAGCCATCCCATCCATGCCCACTTCTATCTAAAACAACTTTAATATTAGTCTTGTTAATATACAGCTGTCAATAGCATACTTCACCAAATGAACAAAACTTGAAGATGCTTTTTGAAGAATTTTACAGTAAAAAATTCAGTGCATGTAACATAAATTAACATTATTTAACAACAATAGGGAGAGTTGCTCAACCGCCCAGAGAAATCCCAATATTTAACAATCTTTTTTTATAATGAGTACACAATGTTTGCTGGCTCCTAGTCTATTCTATAAAACAGAAGAAAATATTAGTAGGCAATATCGTTCTTAGGATCATATGTGATTTTCCTAGAAGCTCCTTTATAAACAGTGGGATTTAGGAAAATAAAGGACAAACTATATCACATTTCTTGACTCTTTCACATATCAGGCAAAACATCCATTTGTTTCCTTGTTTATTTTCTGTTAGACTATAGAAATAGCTATCTCAATTATTATTTGAGGATATTTTATGATTAGAAACTTGTTTAGGATGTGTTTTATCTAATATATGAGAGTTGTTTCACACTTACTTTATGGGGCAAATGCAAGATAGAAATCCTTATAAAAATTAATGAGACATTTATATCCTTATTAAATAGAAATAGCTACTGTTTATGTTAGGTGGCACCTAACTATTGGATTCAGATCTAGAGTGTATTATACACACATTTAAAACAGAGCACTATAAAATCTGTAAATAAAAAGTATAAATATATGTTGACTGAAAATAGAGTCCTTTGAGTATGATCAAAGGTGTATTATATGCAGTGAAGGATTGCTAGCATTCTGGGGTTATGTTATTCCAATCATCCCCAAAGCATAAAGAGAATGTATGCTAGTTCAAGAGCTAGAATACTTAATTCCCTCCCATTGGAGATAAAGAATAGAGCACAGATCAACCTCAATAAACCAGTAAGGCTTAGAAATTAAGAAATACATATTTCTCCCCACAAGAATGGCAGGACTGTTCTGTTAGCCAAAAAACCCTTCTTAATCTAACATCTCCTGTGATTGGGAATGAATGATGTATTCACTCACAGAAAAAATATATGCTTGCAAGACCCAAGTTACAGAACTAAATCATCCATTCAAATTTTAGGCACACAAATGTCATTTCTGTAACTTGACATAGCTTTGCAAGAAGTTTTGTTTTGGTTTGGTTTTTTTAGTATTTTATTAGTTTATCATATAAAATATAGAAGTACAAAGAAAAGTTAAAATAACGTGAATATAAGAGAGAAAAAGAGAGAAGCAGGACAAAGGGAAAAAGAAAACCATTGACTTCTGATACTTTTAGTGCAGTAGAATAAGGTAGTAACATAAAACTCCATTTTTTAAATTTTTTATAGCCATTTCTATAACAGCAAACTTATCTAATCAGCAAAGCCCAAATCAAAGTTTCAGTTTTTTCCATCTCAAGGACAAAGTCCAAAAGCGGTTTCCAAATAAAAACAAAATTATGTTCTTTTCTTTAATCAAAGCAGAGATGGCTAAATCGACTGCTTTGAAGTTACATTCTATCAGCAAAATTTGGCAATTCAATGACCAACTAAACATTCTTGAACAAACACAAAAAATGCTACCTCCTATTATCTTTTTTGCCATCTGCATTTGTTAACATATCAAGCATTCTTCTCTCACCACCATCAAAGCTGAAGACCTGAGGCTGCAAAAATTACACACATAAGAAAACATCAATATTTCAATTACATTATCAATTACAATTACATTATCTTCACATTTTGAGAAGGTGAGAGAGGAAAAAGCTGACATAATTAATTTATAGGAAAAAAAAAAAGAACTGGCACCAAATGTTTATGTAGCCCTTTTATACCGTTCCAACCAAACATGTTTCTTCAGGATTCTCAATTTCACTTCCTTGATTTTGATTTTCTTTTTCATGGTGTCTATCATGAAAGTTCAAGAGTTTTCAATATGGGAACAGTAAATTGTTAACAACCTAATCTAAAAGCATATACAGCTAGTCTTAATTTAGTATCCACTTGTTCAGCAACTATCCAAAGTTACGATAGTGTTTAACAAGGTTACTTATGATGGGTCCTCTTAGTTCTAGCCATCATAGTGTATTCCACAGCCAGGAAATAATGATTTGGGCACTTGATGACCAGATTACAATTGTGTTGAGGCATTCTACAGTCTATGATTGCCATTCCCAACTTTCTCTGCCAGTTTCCAATGAGCAAAAGTCAATGGAGTAGCTGGCTGGAAGTTGCAGATGGTAATCACATGACTGTGGAATATTGCAAATGCACAGTATTTGCCTAGCAATGTGAACTAGGACTGTCAGATCTGTTAAACAAAGTCAATGCATTCATATTATATGCCTAATAACTGCATCGCTTAGCAACAGTCCAATTATAGTTGGTAACAAAGAACTACCTATATATATGGATATATTAAAATGGGACATTTAACTATAAGTCTTAGACATTAGCCTGTCTAATGAAATAGAAATACTATATATGGAAATATGGTCCATCCTCCTTTCCCAAGCTGATGCCCTCTTAAGATATTGCAAATTTCAACTCCAATAGTTTGCAACCAGGATGAACCATGCCGCTTGGAAATTTTGGGAGCTGTAGTCCTAATACAGCAATGAAATAGAAGAAGCATGATTTTGAACTTAATAACACAAAACTATTCAAAACTTGTGCTAAATATGAAGAATACTGAAGGAGGCACAATATCTTTAGGCCAACTGATACTGTAAAATCAGTCCCTCATATCCAGTTTACCAAGCTTTTATTCTTGAGGTTAAAAAGCAATTGGGCCAAACACATTTGTTCAAATTATTATATGAATGATAACACTCACACCTTGGCAGTTTTAAGTTAGGATTCTTCAAGAAAATGCTCAGTAGCATCTTAGCGCAGTTTATACAGTACTCCTAAAAGTTGTATTTCAGCACCTATTTATTCTATTACTTGTATCTTTGTTATCCTTCACAGGAACACAGCACCCAGCACATTAAGTGCTCAAGCAACTTTTGGGATTCATATCTTTGATCTCAGAGATGTTGCTAAAAACAATTTCACATTTCTATATCTATATCTACAGTTTACTAGTCAGTGAGTATTCCCCATAGCCTTGTATTTAAGTACTAGACTGGTAGCTACACACAACCAAAAATTGCATCTAAGCATACAGCAGGCTAACCAAGCAGGAGAAATATCATATCCCTTTTCCTCAGATAGAAACCAGATTGGATGGTCCCTTCACCTTGCTTAGCACAAAAAAGCATTTGTTTTTGTTTTTCGTTGTTAAACTTAGGAAGCTGGTCAATTTTTGCAAGTTAGTAATATATGTAATGCCATAATAGAGTTTTCATAGTTTGAAAAACAGTTATTCCCTGCACTATTTTAGGGAAAGTAATTCCACCAGACAGCATAAAGAAGTTAAAGAGGAGGCTGAGCCATTCCGCTGGTAATTAAAGAGAGCTTGGCCATTCAAGAACTGTTACCTAATGGCAGCCTTTCATAATGCTACCTGAATTGTCTCTGTTCCAGCTCACATACTTATATCATGTGGGAAGAGATCTGATCTAGATGGGCCCTACTTACGTTTTAATATTAGGAATTACCGCTTGAGATTCAATTTTCTTCATTTTACCATCCACTTCCAATCTTACTTTCAAATTTTGTTTATTTTTGAGGACTAGTACTGTTATGTTACTGCTTTTTGTAATTCATGTATTTTTTTTAACTGAAGAGTAAAAATGCTTTAAATAAATACCACACATTTTAAAAACATTTAAATACAGGGGATCCTTTAAAATCTTATAGCTTAAACCTTTCCAAATTATGCCGTCCAAATAAATAATTCTGAAATTCTCATTACAATGGAAACAGTAGTCTTCAAAATACAGTTGAAGCTCAGAAAAAAAAGCCTTCCAACAAGTGAATGTAGGTTTTAAACTGAGTGGAACGTTTTGCATGACATGGGGCGTTGTCTTACCTGAATGCCTTTTCTCAGCACGGACATGGAGAATCCACCAATGGGTTTTCTCTGTCTGCCTGCTCTTGAGACCAAGTTAGCCAAGCTTGACACGCCCCCTGTTGCTAGGAGAACCGTCTTGACGAGGGCGAAAGCGGCTGATGCTAGGACGAGGTGTTGGCTCTCAGAACCCTAATTCTGGCCTAACTGACCCTAAGGGTGGGTATGGATTCTCCATCTCCGTGCTGAGAAAAGGCATTCAGGTAAGACAATACCCCTTCTCCAGCCCAGGAGATGGAGAATCCACCAATGGGACATACCAAAGCCTCACTGCCCCAATGGGTGGGAAACAGACGAGGCCGGATCTGCATCCCTGGAAACCACCTGGTGAAGGACCCTCCGACCAAAGGAGGCGTCCGCGGAAGCAAACCAGTCAATCTTATAATGACGGACAAATGGAGAAGGCGAAGACCATGTCGCAGCCCTGCAAATCTCCTCGATGGATGCCTGCGTGGCCCATGCTGCAGAGGTCGCAGCACTGCGAGTGGAGTGTGCCTGATATGACCTGAATCATGGAAATCGCTCTGGCTGAGAACGACTCCTGAGTCATGATTCTGTGCTCAAGTGTCAGGTGGCTAACTGTAGCCACTGAGGTTCCGGATGCTGGAGAACCCCCTGGTGAAGAGACATGCGATCCGGGCAGATCTTCCATGGGGGAGAACGGGAGAGATTCACCAGGTCGGCGAACCAGGGTTTGCGAGGCCAGTATGGGGCCACGAAGATTACCTTCACTCGTTCCTGCAGCAGTTTGCGAATGGTCGCCGGGATCAGTAGGAGAGGAGGGAAGGCGTAGAGTAGCCCCTCCAGCCTTGGAATTCGCAGGGCATCTGTCCCCTTCGCCAATGAGGAATGAAATCGGGAACTGAGCATTGTTCAACAAAGCAAACAAGTTGAGGACCAGTTGACCGAAACTTTGTGACATCTTGACAAAGAGATCCGGATGCAAACTCCATTCCGAGTGATCTACGGTGGATTGGCTCAGGAAGTCCGCTTGCTGGTTCTTCTCCCCTGAAATGTGTTCAGCCCTGAGAGAGAACAGGTTGGACTCTGCCCAGGAGCCCAGTAACTGGGCCTCAGATATGAGGGACTTGGATCGGGTACCCCCTTGCCGATTCATGTAGGCCTTTGCTGCCACGTTGTCCGTAAGGACTAATATGTCTCATCTCGTGACCTGGCTGTGGAAGTGGCGAAGAGCTAGGTGTATGGCTCTGAGTTCCAGCCAGTTGATATTGTGTCTCAAATCTGCGTGGGACCAATGGCCCTGTGCAAACTGAGATGGGAAATGAGCTCCCCAACTGAACAGCCTGGCATCGTAATTGTGAGAGGCTCGGACTCCTTGAATAGTGACCCCTGGCTACCGCTCGTGAGACCCATCAGTGAAGTGACCTCAGAGTTTGGACCAGAAGCCGTACCTGTCGGTTGGATGAGCTGACGTTCAACTGCTGGAAGGGGAGTAGGAACCATTGGAGGCTCCGTAAGTGGAGTCTGGCCCAGGGCACTATGGCTATGCAAGAGACCATCTTCCCCAGGAGTTGGGAAAGTAGGGCCAGTGAGACAGTGCGGTCTTTGTACAATCGGTGAGCCAGGTCTCTGATGCTGTCTAGACGCTCCTGGGAGACATAGACCATGCAATCTACGGTGTCTATGATGGCCCCCAGGTGGAGGAGTCGGGTCGAGGGAACCCTTTGGCTTCTGAAAGTTCACCGAGAACCCGTGCTGTTGAAGAACCTGGATGGCTAATTTCAGGTCCAAATGGGCCGCCTGGAGGGAGGACGATTGAATAAGGATATCGTCCAGATAGCACTGAACGCATACCGGTACCTTCTGTAAATGTGCGGCCAGCACAGCCAAGGATCTTGGTGAACACCCTGGGAACAGAGGAAAGACTGAATGGGAGGGCCCTATACTGGAAGTGACGGCCCATATAGCAGAACCTGAGGAACCGCCAATGGTCGGGAAGGATGGGGATGTGGAGATACGCTTCCGTGAGGTCTATAGACGCTTCCTAAGATGGACTGGAGCGATTTCATCTTGAATCTTTTGTATGCAATGTGGTAATTCAGATCCTTGAGGTCTAGGATTGCCCTCCATCCCCCCAAGGCTTTGGGAACCACGAAGAGGATGGAATAGAATCCCCTTCCCTTCTGATCCTGCGGCACCGGTTCTATGGCCTGTATGTCCAGAAGATGACAAATGGCCTCTTTCTTAAGACCCTGTTTGATTGGGTCCCATGACAGGGGACAGGAGATGAAATGACCCGGGGGACTAGACACAAATTCGAGCGACTGGCCAAATTGAATGGTTTGCAAGACCCAGGTATTTGTGGTGGTGATCTCCCACTGAAAGAAAAGGGATAGTCTGCCACCTATGGGAGGGATAACCCGAGAGTCACTTGGGCCTCCTGAAGGGACGACCTCCCCCTCGAAATGGTCGTTAGCTCTGATTTTGTTGTCTGAATCTAAAGCGGGATCTGTTGTAAGGACAGTGCTGTCTGGGCGTGAAGGGGCGAGTGGGCTGGGCGGGTCCCAAGCCCAATGCTGGCTGAAAGGGCTGCCTATGGCTATAAGGAGTGGAGCATCTATCGGCTCTTTTGTTGAGATGGGCCATGGCCTTTTGCTTGTCCTTATTTTCCACTAAATACGGGTTCAGGGCCTCCCCAAATAGATGGCCTCCTTGGTAGGGGCCCGTTGCTAGACGCCATTTGGACTTGGCGTCGGCCTGCCAGTGCTTGAGCCATAGCATCCGTCTTGCCGTACATTGGCACCTATGGATCTGGAAGCAAAGTTGGCCGACTGCAAGGTTGCATCTGACTGCATATTCCGTCGCTGCAACCAGTTTGCTTAAGTCCTGATGGGTCCGCATGTCCTCTGGAGGGAGCCTGGCCTGAAGCTGGCGAAGCCATAGGAGGGAGGTCCTGACAAAAAAGAAAGTGCACGTGGCCGTTTTAATCACCCACGCGGCCGCCTGATGAGTTTTGCGGAAGGTCAGATCCCATTTTCTATCCTCTGATTAAGTGCCTCAGCCATGTCCCCGGAAACTGCGGACGAGGATACAAGAGGAGTCCAGGCTTCATCCACCCCTGGTACTTCAAGAGCATCAGATAGATCTGGTGAAGTACTATACAATTTTTTATCTGTTCCTCCCATGGAGGGGAAGGAAACTGGTGAAGCCCATTGTTTCCGAACACCGTTCAGGAAAATCGAAGGGCAAGGGACATGGTGTTGGGTTGCCACTGTCTTGAAGAACACCGGGTTCGGGTTCAAGTCGGATGGAGTTTGCGGCTGAGGGAACTGATCGGACCCTACATTGGCTGTAGTGGTGGCCTTGCGTAGCAAAGGCAGAAAAAGGGCTGGGTTAAAGAGACCTCCAGGTGGAGAGGGATCTGGGGGGAGATCCTCCTCCTCCAACCAAGGAAAGTCCAGTTGGTCATAATTAATAGGAGACGAGACACCACTATGTGAGGAGTGGGCAGGAGACGGGGGGTCATGATATGCTTGATGTCCTTTTGGAGGAACATAGGGTGGAAGTACAGGTGGAAGACCCTCCTGTCCGGGTAAGTGAAATGACCGTGCCGCGAATGATCAGTCCACAACCCTTGAGATCAGGGCTTCGAGGCGTCCCTCTGAAAGAATATCTTCGGGTTCAGCCCACCTGAGTCCTGCGGCTGTTGAGGTAAAAGTGGCCTCTGGGCCCGAATGTGGGGCCTGCGAGGAAAATATCAGTGATTGGGCAGCTGTGTCATGAGCCGCCACAGAAGGGGAACCATGTGTGGCTGGGGTCTCCACCATGGACCACACTCCCTGAGCAGAGGTCAAAGGACCTAAAGGGAGGTCGAAGTCTGGGGCCCCTGAATGATCGACCCCAATTCTGGCCTGTCTCTGCGCTCTGGAGAACTCCCTCTCCAGAGCCTGGTGCCGTCGGCTGGCTTGCTTCTCTACCAATTTTGAAGGCTTTTTGAGGATGGCCTTCACCTTATCCTTGAGCTTGCCTGCTGCCTCTTGTTTGGAGGTTTTGCACTGTTCGCGGCTTGAGGATGAGGAGGTGGTACCCATAGGCTGGGACACCGTGGAATCCTCCATCCTGGGACGAGCTATCTCAGGGAAACTGAAGGGGAGCTCTGGCAGGCAAGCGATTGGCAGGAAGAATGGTTGGAGCAGGGAATATGGACTGCTCCCCTGACCACCTGACCGGGAAAACAAATCTCTCTGGGTTGCCAGTCACGGTTGTTGCAACTGGAGCCGAAGGCACGGTTGGGGCCTGTTGTTAGGCTCTGCCCGGCAGCCTTAGGTGGCCAGGCAAAGTGCACCAGAATGCCCAGGTATGGGTGCAGAGGGCCTAGGAGGGGGGTCTGACTGGATTACTCCGGAAATCAAAATGGCGCCTGGATGAATTTCAGGGCATGGTTGATATGAGTGCTCTATTTTAAGGTCGAGTATCTGATCTCTCCCCTGTACCTGCGTATGGCTGTACCTTGGGAGCCCTAGGGGTAATGGAGCCAGTGAACTTAATAAGGGGCTTGCAGAAGACTTTAGGCCTTCAGCCAGTGAGCCAGGGCTAATGTGAGGCCTAGAAGGAGGACCACATGGCACGTCCCAAAATGGCGGCCGCTGCAAACTTCGCAAGGTATTCCTAGGGGGTTCAGGGCTTCGCGGTGGAGCCGGGAGCTCTTCCCCCGAACTGAGTGCTTGGAGGGACAAACAGGATCCGCTGTGTGAAAGGATCTCCAATTGGCAAGAAAAAGGCTCCGTTTAAAATTTTGTTGCCTTCGGCGGCAAGCAAAATGGCAGCCGCGACTTTCAGGCCGTTAAAAACGGCCTCCAGAGTCCTCGAAGAGAAATTTAGACAAGTAGATGTATCGTAACGGCAGCACTGGGCGCTGCGCAGGGAATTTCCCCAGGGCCCTGGGGAAGGAGAACTTAGAAAAAATAGCCCCCACCCCACCCCAGCGCTCCTGGGGAACCGTTGGGGAGAAAAATCTTAAACTGGATACACTGACCTGGAGATAAGTGATTGAGGGCACTGACTGAGGCAAGAATTCACCAATGGATTTCTAATCTGCAAAATATGTCTCTGAAACCTGAGAGTCAAACCTGACACGTCCTCAAGAGCTTGAGACCCAGTAAAGACTGGGTTCTCCTAGCAACAGGGTGTGTGTCAAGCTTGGCTAACTTGGTCTCAAGAGCAGGCAGACAGAGAAAACCCATTGGTGGATTCTCCATCTCCTATGCTGGAGAATTGCTGGGTTCATATAATAGACCAGTGGTGGCGAACCTATGGCACGAGTGCTAGAGGCAGCACTCAGAGCCCTCTCCGTGGGCATGCGTGCCGTTGCCCCAGTCCTAGGCCTTCAGCTGGGTTTTATAAAACCTTTTCGCTTTCAGCCTCCGCCGCCGTCTGCAAAAAAAAAAAGGTTCATTCAATCAGTCAATTTCAATTGCGGGGGGGAAAAAGATCTTGCAAAGTTGGAATTGATTGATTGAACTTTTTAGTCCCACCCAGTCTGCTGTTACCATCGCAGCCATGCCCATCCAATGGGCCACACCCATCCAATGAGCCACACCTACCTGGCACCCGATGATGCATAAGTGGGTTTTGGGTTGCAGTTTGGGCACTCAGTCTCTAAAAGGTTTGCCATCACTGTAATAGACCAAGTCATAATACAGTTTAAGTTTTCACTTAGCATATTGTGTAACCCTATGGCTTATGACTTAATATAGTGTATACCTCTAACCAGTGTTGCTATATTCAACAAATATTTAAAAATTGTGCCCTACCATTGAATTTATAAATGAATTTATATTTTATAAAATTTATAAAATAACGAAGCATTCCAACCCAAGAAGCATTTCTTTTGCATATTATTATAAAAGTGAATATAATATTCATAACTGGAAAAAAGCAGTAAGAATTAACATCAGTTTATAAATGCTCACAAATTCCCAGAGCTAAAAGGACTTTAAAATGCAAGCTTATATTTATGTTTTAACTCCACCGGAGAGGAGTAAGCAACTCTCCAAGCAGTGATAGCAACTTTGTTTTCTTTAAAGGTAGCTATCAGAAAGGCATGAGGCCAAAGCAAAAATGCCCTATCTGGCTTAATTCACAGTTGACCAAACTTATTCATATAATACATTTACTTTACTTTTGTAACTTTTGCTATTCCCTTCCAGGTAAGTTTTGTAAGATTTTTTTTCTTGCTGTCTTAAGAATATATGGACTGAATCTATATCCAATTTAATAACTCTCATAGTTTTCTCACTTTAACAATGTTCTGCCCATCCCTGTATAGCAGGGGTGTCAAACTGCCGGCCCACGGGCCGGATGCGTCATGGCAAAACTGCACCCACCCCATTGCCGGCAATGGGGAAAAAGTCAAGATACGTCGTGATGCATCACGTGACGTTGAGAGTTTGACACCCCTGCTGATAGCTAAACCATATGTTTAATATAACATGTTGCAGTCAAATATATAAAAAGGGCAAACCAATATTCTTAGAGTTCTTTAAAACATTTGGATCAACGTCAGGATTGACAAAGGATAAATAAAGAATGCTTGAACAAGGGAAGGGGGGGTGTTCTTGATTTCTAGGAATTTTTCCTTTCTGCTGTAGCTTACCTCCCACCTCTGTTCTATTGGAAATATCCCTAAACTCATGGGAATAAATCTAACAGGAAAATGGCAAGCACAATTATCCTATTTTCTGAAAATCAAGAATAATGCAAACCATTTTCTAGAGTTTGCTTTAAAAAAGAAACTCCTCGGACCAGCTCTTGCAGCATCCCAAATGTTTTATAGCCACCAAAGCACATAAGGTACATATACTGATACTCAGGATAATAAGACACTTTATAAAAGGAAGTCTAAAATAAATGAGCATTTATTTTCCATTTAATTGTTGTGTACCTCAATTTGCTCTCTTTCTGAAACAGAAAATGGTGCCAAGTGCATGTGAAAGTTCTAATGAATTTCAACAAAACATTAAATTACTAAAAAGTTTCAGCTGAACAAAACTGAGTCTGAACTGCCAAAAGAATAAAAAGCTTAAGATAGAAAAGAGAAAAACATTAATTCAAATGCTAAAGAGATTTGGGGTGTTATGTATAACTTAGTACTGGCTAAGTTTTGCTTTTTTATTATTTTGGGAAAATTTTGAGCTGCATGTTAAAACAAATCGTCAGACATGCTGAAATCAAATTATAAGGTTCTATTTTGGGAATTACATAGCTCAAATTCTGAATAAAGATAAACCACTTTTTAAATTACAATTACACTTTGCAACAACAATAAAACAAAGCAGTTAGGGATACAACAACTTTGGTAAAAAAAATTAACCATTTTACCAGTTCAAAGATTATAAAAGTCAGGAAGTATATAAAGAAGTAAAGGAAAATCCAATGTAAAAATCCAGTGGCATCTGTTGCTTTTACAGGATGTAAACTTTACTAATAAGGAAGGCAAAGATTTCAAAAAATTGTTATTTATATTTTTATTTTTCCCTCAATCACCTTATTTCACACAGTAACTAACAGAAAAATATTCAAAGAGCAATGCATAAGGTTGTATGACACCTTACATCCATCATAACATCATGGAAATTAGAGCTCACAATGGAATTATTCAAATAATATAGGTAGTCCTTGACTTAAAATCACAACTGAGCCCAAAATTAAAGTTGCTAAGTGAGACTTTGTTAAATATATATAACCATGGAGATACTGCCATGGTCTTGAGTGTAAAAAAAGGTCATAAGTCACTTTTTTCGGCGCCATTGTAACTTTACATGTTCACTAAACAAACTGTTGTAATTCGAGGGCTACCCGTATGGCATTCCACATTATATATTTTTCAAAACATGGTTTTGAACTCATAAAACCAATTTATTTATAATATTTCTATTCTGCCTACCATCTGAAGAGTTAAACAAACAGGTTCTGGACAAATAAAGTAAAGCAATGCCTAATCATCTCTTCAAATGCAATCCACGAACCAAACTTCAATAGTATTTTGATATTTTACAATAAACTGCAGTAAAAATTACCAGATTTGTAAACTTACATGTTAAGTACAAGAAATACAAAAAATACTTTTCTTCCAAGTATAGAAAAGTATTTTTCAAGACTTAATCAAAGAGAAATACATTGGAAATGCATCGTTTCAAATCTGATCCCCAAAGTATCAATGCATATGTCACTGAGGCCATACATACTTATTTAATGAATGATAATTAGCTGAGCTCTGCAATTTGTTCAGTCTTCAAGTTATGAACTAGCATTACTAGCACCTTAGTACTTGTTGTAACTAATAGCATAAAAAAAGAAAATCCAGATCAGTGCTTTTCAACCTGGGGTACTTCGGCACCTGGCAGATGGTATGTGTACGACGGGTTGAAAAGCACTGTAAAAAACAAGTGTAAAAAAAGTGTAAAAGTGTAGCGGGGGAATGAGCTAAAGTGGCGGCACTGCCGCCCAGGCCTGTGGGAGAGTCAGCTGGAGCTGCGGTGTTGCGGAGGCTCTGCTGAGCACCCAGGATTAGTGTGGGCTCCAGATGATTGGCATTTCTGGACCACACAGCTTGGGGGAGAGGAGTCAGCTGGAGTCACACCAAAGAGAAAAGGAGGAGGAGGGAGAGAGGAGAGGGTATAAAAGAGATGGCTTGGGTGGGAGAGTGAGAAGGAAAAAAAGATGATGGGGAAAGAGGATCGAGAAAGAGAGACAGAGCAGCTCGCAGCCTGGGGGAGAGGAGTCAGCTGGAGTTGCACTGAAGAGAAGAGAAGGAGGAGCAAGAGAGGAGATGATATAAAAGGAGGAGTTTGGTGGGAGAGGGAAAGAGAAAAAGACCATAGGGAAAGAGAAGGGGATGGAGAAAGAGAGACAAAGAAGAGGAGAGCTTCTTTGAGTCAAGCAGAGGGAAAGGAGGGGATAGAACAGTGCAAAGATTAATGTCAGAGAAATAGGCACAAGTTTCCCATTAAAAGTGTGATATGGGTGTAGAGATAGTCCTCAAGCTATGACCACAATTAAGCCCAAAATTTATGTTGTTAAGTGAGAAATTTGTTAAATGAGTTTTGTCCCATTTTATGACTTTTCTTGCCACATTTGTTAAATGAATGACTGTAGTTGTTAAATTAGTAACACTAACTGCTAAGTGAGTCTGGTTTCCCCATTGACTTTGCTTGTCAGAAGGTTGCAAAAGGAGATCACATGACCCTCAAACACTGTGACCATCATAAACATGAATCAGTTGCCAAGCATCTGAATGTACATCACGTGACCCTGGGGATGCTGCAATGGTCATAAGTGTGAAAAATGATCATAAGTCACTTTTTTCAGTGCTGTTGTAAGCAAACTGTTGTAAGCTGAAGACTACCTGTACTTTATCACTTTTTTCTATTTTTGGTCATCAAGTTTTTGACACCTTATTAAGTGACTGATGGTACACAGTCATTGCCATATCCTAAAAGTGGTACAATCTGTGAAAAACACTGATCTAGATGCCTGGCCTAAAAATGAATGCATTCTTTGTGTAAGATGATGTTTTCAAGCCAGTATGTAATATTTGAGTTTAACTAGAAATCCTCAAACTCGTATCCCATCTAACATAGACAATGCTGCTGAGAAGCATAGAATTTATAGTCCAATCATCCTCATCCCCCGGAGAAATAGAACTGTTTCATGCCCTAGATAACACCGTATCTATGTGGAATGTGTTGTAGAGGTAGTCCTTGACTTATAGTTTCATCATGACCATTTGAAGTTAGGCTGGACTTCAAAAAAGCTACCTATTTATTGCCTATCCTTGAAGTTATGACCACCACACACACACCAGTCACATGATTGTATTTTTGGCACTTAGCAACTGGCTCTCGTTTACAACTGACTGCAGCATCAGACAGTCATGTGACACAATTTGAGACGTTTTACCACTTTCCAGTACAAAATGACAAAAAGCACCCATTGGATATACCTAGTGATGTGATTCACTTAACAACCACTTAACGACAACAGTGAATTAATTTCTCTATGAACATCAGAAAAACGGTCATAAAATTCAGTTCAGTCACATGGTGTCTCAACTTACTATTGTGACAACTTACAACTACACGGAGCCCAGATTCTGGTTATGTCACAGACTACCTATATGCTTTTTTTTTAACATAGAGGATATATTTGTACAATATATTTTTATATTCTGGTTAACCTAACCATAGTTTACTCAATTCAGTTTTCTAAAACTTGATTACACATGAATTTGTCCTATTTCTGGATATTAGGCTAAAATATGTTCATTAGTTTTTGGTTCAGTGTACTTCAGTGTAACGTGTGAACATATTCAGAGTGCGTTTTTATTTGGATGTAAAAAAAATTCAAAACAGAGCTAGCAACTGCAATGCATATTTTAAAAGAAATATTGAAAGTGCAAATTAGAAACTTGATTTAAAGGTATTCTTTATTTTTTCCCAACAATTCATGACTAAAACACCTTGATTTTTAATACATCCACTCCACCTACAACTTAATATCACATTTTAAAAACCTTCATCAGTCTCTCAGTAGGAGACTACAAACAGCTAGAAGAGATGTTAACACAACAGAAATACCGTAAGAGTTTCTGGCTGCTTGATCCCAAAGGAAAGTGGGACATGAGTACAGAAAGGTAACAGCAGAATAGTTGAAAGAAAAACATCTGAAAAAATGTTATGCTTGCATTATTCCTTTCTTCTGATATTTTTACACACACACACACACACACACACAGGCACAACCAAAAGAATCCAACACCAAAGAATGCTCAAAATAATCTGCAACATTTGCTTCAGCCTGTTGAATATCAAATATCTTTTCCTCAAACAGAGGTTACCAAATACCTCAGTAGGTTATTTACATTTACTAGCACTTTGGAGAAAGAAAATGTTGTACAAATACACATATTTTTTTAAATCAAAAACTGCTTTTAATTCAAATGTTATTGATCTTAGTACCATGCACTTTTAAGACTTTTAACTGCTGTGCCTCACAGAAAGTCTAAAATGCATTAGATTTGATAGAAATGAGACATCAATCATAATAACACCATGTATGTTGCACAAATATAATTCATGTGTTGCTTCTAACACAGCTGTGCAAGATATAAACATTCCTGAAATCACTCTTAATCTCAGCTTTCACATTTTACCAACAAGAGTAATAAAAATACTGTTTTGTCTCAGAAGCAGCTCCAAGAAGATTTAGACCGTAACAGATTCAATAAAAAGATGGATGATATAATTCAACAACACAACTGGCAAGAGATCATTCTCCAATCACAGAGAACAAGGTTGGTACAAGGATGGTCCTACATTCAATTCTTGCTTCTTTAATGCAAACAATTAGGCAGCAGTTGCTTAAATCTGCAGATCTGCTGCCAGTAATAAAATACAGACCAGAAATACTAAGTACATCTTCTGTAAAATGCAATCCTGAATGGAATATCTGTATATAAGCTATTTATCTCAACTCACAGTGCTTTTCTTTTTTTTGCAAAACTTAAGACTTTCACTTCTCCTCACTTCAAATACTTTATCCGAACTTAAGCAAACAGAAACCCAAAATCATATTTTTTGATACTAGATTTTTTTCCTATGGGTCAATCTGTGAATTTTACTGAACTTAAGATACAGATCTCACCAGTTCCGTGCATGGAAGCAACCCAAAATAAACCAAAGTTACAGCAGATGGCTATAAATGAAATATTAATATAAAATATTAATATTAATATAAAAATAGTAAAATTGTTTAGTAATAAACAGAAAACTGCAAGATTGCAAAGGCCTATGCATGCAACACTAGAGGTAAGAAATCAATTTCTTCACATTCAATTAAAGTGGAAGAGAAGCAAAAACTGCACAGACGCATATAAAGCCAAGCATAGTATTCAACTCATTCTATGTGATTACATGCACCTGATATTCTCAAAATCATCAGTAAAACAAAATATCCTATACTGGTATTGTAGAGAGATATAAAATGGAATTTAAAAATGCATACTACATATTTATACAAACAATATCTTACAGCTGTCTAGACAAAAAAATTCAATGTTTTATAAATGAACCACTTGAGAGCAAATACTATTTCTTCAAATGCATGAAGTAATACTGGGAGAGAGGAAAGAGGAGACACAGGACTGCTTGATCCATTTTAACTAGAACAAAAAAAAATCCCAAAACCCAAAGTAGTAATAAAGATTAGAAGACTAAATGGATTTTACAGACATTATTCCAGCCTCACCTGACTTCTGTCTTTGTCCACTTTCTTAAAACATTTATTTAATGACAGATTATGCCTCACAGAATTTTTCCATCCAGTAGGAGCATTTGCAAAATAAGGGAAGTGTTCCAAAATCCAGTTGTATATATCCTTCACAGGAAGCCGTTTGTTTGGAGAGTCCTCAATGGCCATAAATATGAGGCAGCTAAATGAATATGGTGGTTTACAGTTAGGGTTCTGCTTGGCATCATAGGGCATGTCAGCATGAGCAGGAGATGGAGGGGTATCATCATCCAGGTCTTGAACTGGGCTAACACTTCTTAAGACAGAGTCCCCAAAACTTTTCAGCAAGTTCTTACTCTCATGTAACCAGTTCAAATTGGTAAGTTCTTCATCTTCTATAGGACCTTTTTCCAATCGAAGAGTAGGCAACGAAAAATCTAAGTCTTCTTCATCCTGTAGAGTTTTTGATAGGTCACCATCTGTGTAACACTGGCTCAGTCCACTGGAAATGGTAATTCCCGAGCCCTCTGGCTTCTTGCTAGGAGGCATAACTGGACCCATTTAGTCTGAGGCTCCTAATAAAATAAAACCAAATTTTACAAGAAAAAAGTTAGATAGATAAAAAGAAAATAACATTCAAACATTTTCCTAGTCTGCACTAGGGCCTTTTATGAAGTCTAGTGACTATGCACCTTCCCACCCACACATATGCAGACTGATACAAGAAACACTCAGAGAATAAGACAATGATGGAATTTTAATTTTTGCAATAAACATTATTGCATTTTTTGAAATACATTAATTTTTCTGCCTATAAACAACCACAACAAAAATAGGTTGATATCCTTTTAAAATAAGGCTGTCATGCTTTATCCATTCACTTGAAAAATAAACTAATGCTATCAATTGTACTTTCTCCCAAACAAGCATATTAGTATAGACTCCCTATCACTGGTCATAAAAACTGTTACTGTTTGTAATAACCATACAAAATTGAGAGCTTAAGACCAGTTGCTTCATGTTAATTTCAGCTGTTTCACTTCCAGTGTGAACACAGCTATATTATAATTATAGTCTCTTTAACTTTGGCACAACACACAAACAGGCAAAACTGCATGTTTACACACACACACATACACACAAACATTTACAACCATTCACTTAGCTTCCCAAAGAAACTGCAACAGAATTTGTGGTATGCATTCAGAATTAAGTTTCAGTGATCTAAATACAAGTTAGAGAAACAGAGAAAAAATGCATATACAGAAAAAGAATTCACCCCCACAAGGACACATTTAGCTGAAATTACAGTAAACACTGAATGTGATAAGCATGACTTAGAAGAAAGCATGAACAGTGATGTCATACACTGATTAGTAGATACTGTTGTTGCTATACTGGGCTGAGAGAATAGTATGCAAAAATAGATCAGGCTAACCAAAGCTAGAAAATGTGTACAAACAAAATGGCTTAACTATCTGATATTTGTTAGGGAAGTATTTGAAAAAGCATTACAAACTTATTAAACCTGAATTCCATTATCAAGATTAAGCAATCAAAGCCACATCTTAATTTTTTTACTCTTTATCTGAAACAAGTGTATTAACAGTTCATTATTTTGTCTATCTTCAATAGTATTCCATATATTATTGTCATCCTCAAGATACTGACCATCACTCCACATCATGGCTTAGGTCAATCAAGGCTTTTATGATAGAGAAAGTATAGGCTAAGTTGCTCGTGTTAGTTGTATTTTTGCCACATGCAAAATTCCATGCTAACTATAAAGATAATACTGGTTGCTTTGGGCACAGTTTGACAAATATACCACAAATATAATCAAAGTTCAAGCATGTTCATACATCACTATAAAACTAGGATCTCTAAATTAAAATAAATGTATTTCTTTACAGAAATAGTCTATATTTGTTTAATAAGCCTTTTTAGCCATATGATGGAAATAAATTAAACAGTATGTATACTGATTAGTACTTGGATGGGAAACCAAGTAGACAACCGAAAACTGCATGTTGAAAAGCTGAATGTAAAAAAATCACAATTTAGTAAGATATGACATATCAAAAATCTATGTAAAAAGACTTGATGCTGATGTTTCAAAACAGTGAAATAAATTACAATTACATAAAAGTTCAGTAATGTGAGTTGAAGAAAAAACACAAAAAGAACAAGAACAAGATTCTTGGAGATAAAGAGTTGAATAAAAATGAAACTGAAATATTGAAAAATATTAAAATATCTGAAAAAGTTAAATGAATCTATTTCATACCACACTGCTAACAAGAAAATGTATTGATAACTCTTAAAGCAAAGTTCAACCATTATAAACAAAAATGTGATTAAGATGTTCTTTAAAATTACATATGGAAACTACATCTCTCTCAGTTGAAAGAAGGGGGGGAGGTAGTAAGAGTACCCGGAAACATTGCTCAAGGAGGGTTTTCAATGCTGTTTTTCTTCACAATGCTGTTTCAGTGTGAAGAAATGCTGCCTAGTGAAGACATTCTTAGTACACTGAAACATGGAAGCACTGGGGAAGTAAGGGAGATTACTGAAACGTGTATCCCTAAAACATTAATATCCCCGCCTTTAGTTGAAAGCAATGTAGCCAAATGCATTCAGTACAGAGAACTTATATCCCATGAGCAAGCTTTTAAATAGGAAAATTATATCATGGCTGACAACATAATTTAATTGCTCTGTTGCTATGACAACATGCTGCTCTCTTTCAGTTTAATTTGCTTACTTGCCAGGATTTCTCCCAAAGGACTATATAATACCATCAATTTTCACACAAAAACTAGTGACTTCTAAGAGCTTATGATAAACTCGCAACTCTTTCCAATTCTATAGATTCAGGGTCAACTTCATGGTTTTCAACATGATCTGAGTTACCGGTAATTAAAATTATAACCCACCAATTTATGTCTTGATTAACCGCCACAACCACTTTACTACATGTTTTAAGCATGTAATTTTATTTATATAGAGTAAAAGCCATTAAATACTACAGGGCAGACTTTGGATCATGGATTCTAATAATCACTGGAAAATATAAATAACTTAATGAGAAATGTTGCACATGACTGAAGGAGAGATTTTATTGAAATATGCATTATATCATGTACATTTCAACATCCATAGCTTGAAAACTATAAGAAGTGCCTCTTTCGTGTGCACAAGGATAAGAGTTTCCAGAAGTGATGCAAAAGATAGCACGTTTTCATCCATTCTAGAAACAGGACCTAACTGAACAGTTTCAAGAACAAAGTTTGCAGCATTTCAGTTGAAAGAACAGCAGACAATTTTGTAACTTAAGCTGAATTATGGAAAAGAAAAATTCTAGTTTAGATTTACATGAAGGAAAAAAGTATACAGCAAAATAAATTTTAGAAACACAGCTGAGTTTTTCTCAACTGGATTCTAGCTCTAAAAGGAATAACTTTCCTGCCATTTTTAATTAACAAAATACATGGGGGGGGGGCTGAAGAATTCTAACCAAACAATTAGACACAAATTAGCAACAAATATTTTGTAAAGAGGTAGCTCTGTCAGATGTCCCCAGAAATTGACATCACTATGTGTAAAATGATTGTAAAAACTGAAACAATGTACAAAAAGGAAGAATTAGTAGTTATTGCTGTTTCTCAAAATAACGCATATCTATGTAGTGACATATATTTGAAGACTACATTTGAATCGATACATATATCGATATATATATCAAAATCCTATAGGATGTGTTCCCTTTATTTTTTTGATATATATATATATACTTTTAAGCGAAGAGAGCAGTCAGGGAGACTGCACTTTGCCTACACTCCCTTCTGTACTTGTCAAAAACATTTGAAGGGGAGAAGGACGCCGCTGATTGGCTGGGATTCAAATCAATCAATAGCGTTGCTAGGCGACTGGAAAACTGCACTTATGTCTATACAGTGCCATTTGCAGCGAACATACCTTCAATGCTGGTCAGATATCTTAAACCTTGCATTGGCCTATCTTCTTCTACATCACGCCATCATATACGCCTCCCCCCAGGAGCTTACGAATCTATTTCTCTAAAAATCATTTCAAAAATTTGCCGTCTTAATGCTAAAACTCATACTACTACTTAAAAAAAACCAATGACAGGATTTTAAAACTTAAGAGAAAAAAAAATGCTCCCCCAAACTACAGGAAGCGATTGGAAGTAATCCCTGTCGCAAAAAATTATTATTATTAGAGATATTGTAAAGGTCGAGTTCGTCCTCAAACTCCCCCACTCCCCAACTTGAAAACGCAATACTAACTCTATTCGTCAAGGGTCTTAGCAGTTAGAACTAGAGCAGCAATAACAAAATTACACATTCGGGTCGTGCCTGCAAACTCTCGCCTCGACCCGCTTCACCTGACAATACCAAGAGAATTTACATCCCCTTATTTCAAGACGAACAGGAAGTTGTTTTTAGACATTCCAAACTGATTTTACTGCGTCTTGCGCCCATTCACCTTTCCTTGTCTCTCTGTGCTTTCTTCCCCTTCTTTCTATTCCAATGCAGAGAATTCTTACGCAATCTTTCCAGCGAAGGAATTATAGTTGAAATAAACGGGAATCTACACAGAAAGCAGAAAAGACAAAACGCCCCACTCAACGCACACGTATGTTTAAAAAAAATCTAAACTTACCTGTCCTGGGTGAGTTCTAGATTTTCCCTGCCGCCTTGCCCGTGATCATTATGCAAACTTTTCATCCGATTGAACAAGGCATTGCTTCCTCCCCCAGCCTGAAGCCAACAATGTGGCCGAAGGGAAAAAGCGAGGGGAGCCCAGAGCCGAAAAGGAAATCTGAGGCGAGCATGGGACCCTGCTGCAGTTTCACCCCCCCCCCACCGCCGCCTTTGCTTCGTCTCACGCTCCTGCCGTCCCCCCTTCCTTTGCTCTCCCCCCCCCACCCGCCACCCCGTCTGAGCGAGTAGCGGTTTGGGTCGGAGGTGCTAGAAGGCGGCGAAATTGTTTCCACTGCAAACAACAAAAAAAAGGCAACACATGACCGCGGGGGGGAGGGAGGGAACGAGGGAAACGTGGGCAGGGCCAGCAGCAGAAACTAGCCGCCACAGAAGGCAGGGCTAGCGGAGGTGGTGGGTGGGGGGGGTTAGAAGAAAAGAGAGGGGGGCTGTATTGCTCCGCGACCCTAATTGCGAAGCAAGCGCGGAGTTAGGTCGGCGTTTCCACCCACGCGCGCGTTCTCCGGCAGCGGCGCCCCGCTCTCTTCTCTCCGCCGCCCAGCCAGAGGCCTGTGAGCCCTCAGAAATTCTCAGGCTGCCGCCTCCTTCGGCCTCTCCTTCCACCACTTGGAGAGTCCCAAACGCTGCACATGCCCTCCTCCTCCGGTTGTTCTGACTGGCTTCTCCCTTTTTCTTTCCCCTCCCTACCAGCCTACGTGGTATGTGGGTGAGCCTGAAAGTCACTTCAGGATGTGTGTGTGAGAGCGCGCGCGCCACCCTTCCGCGTTCAAAAAAAAAAAAAAAAATTGACAGTTTTGCCTTTCCAAAACTGCAACTACAAGATAGCACCTGCTCGTCTCTGCTTAACGAAAAGACGCAAGCAGGGTCGAGTTGGGGCGGGCATCTTAAAGACAACACTTCCTGAAGGGTCAATTCAGTTCTGAAGTAAGTCCCCGTGAATTCACTAGATCTCGCTCCTAATTAAATGCAACTAATAGGATGCAGGCAATAATTCTGGGAATTGAACTGGAACAAGCTGTATCTGAACATAATTGCTCTGCCCATCTAACAGTCTTACCTGTGGTTACTATAAAAATGCTAACTCAAATGGAGTTTTCTGAGCTTGCTTGATAGAAAGAATCATAAGGTTTGCACAAGTCAGATTAAAATGTGGCTGGCTAGTTGGTGGGGTTCCATGTGCCCTGCAAACCAAGCCAGTGAGACACTGACAGGTCACTGCTTTTCTTCGTTAGGTGTATAAAATGGCCAGATGGGAGATCAGAAAGTCAGAGATAGAGTCACAATCCCTCCAAACTGTAGTATGGTTTCTTTGGTTTGGGTTCAACACATTTTATGAACTCAGATGTTGCCATAAACCTGGAATGGTCACATGGTTCAAGTTGTTTTAGTCTCTAATTTTCAGAATCCCTGATCACTGAAATGAAAGTGACACAATGAAGGAGGCCCCCAGGTTGGCTTCATGTAAATGCAAGGGCAAATAGGGATCTTGTGGCAGGTCTCAGCTAAGGTCATTGAAAAAAATTTTTTTTCAGGTGAATGCTATCCAGAGATCCATTCTAAACTATATGAACAAAATGCAATTTTTCTTATTTCAGCTCTCCCACATTTGATGTGATTCTCAGAGACAATTTCACTCCCTCCCCCAAACTAAGAATGCATTTTCATATTGGAAAAAGAATATTTTTATAGGTTATGAAAATGGTTCAAGAAGCTGATACTGACTGAAATTTGCCAACCACAGAGAAAATAAGAAACACAACATAATTATATTGAAACTTAACAAAATGAGTAAGTCTGCAGTCTTGTTGTAGAAATACTTATTCCAATATGTCTACTTGATTCAAAAGTTCATAATCTGAATTCAGCACAAACCATGAGTCTGTGTTCGCATACTGCTGCAAATTGCATACTTCATCTGATCATGTTTTATTCACTAAATTACAACTAACTAGTTCATATTACATGTTTTATAAGCCATAATAATCTGAGTTCACCCAATACATTAAGACAAAAGTAGGCACACAATATAATGCCTTATCAACTTGTCTATGTTTCTGGGATGACATCTGAAAAAGTATTCAAAACTCATCTATTGGAGCAAAGATGGCTTATATATCAGGTTTTTTTCCTTTGACAAAATAAAAAATGTGGAAAATGGACACTGAAAAAAATAAAATAATGGCAAAACCAGTAACAACTGAAAGAAAAAAAGGAAATAAATATACGTCTGCACATATAATCTATACATAGATGTGTATGTATAGGTCCAAGTTTCTTTTTTTGTGCATCTTTTGTTTTTGAACATAATTTTAAGTGTACTTGTTGAATATTACTCAGGAATATAATCTGATGTTTGAATGACACAATTCAAAATGGTATCCATTATGTAGTAAAAGTACAATAGATAACATTGATAATTGCTGCATTTGTCAAAGAGTGCCTAAAATCTGTCATCAGTTTCATTCCACACACTGAACCGCAAACAACAAGCTATTCAATTACTGGTCAACAATATTTTGGGACAAAATCAACCTATTTTTTCTTCCTAAGCCAAAAATACCCCCACATACAGGTAGTCTTCAACTTACAACCATAGTTGGGGTTGGACTTTCAGTCATTAAGAAATGCAGTCATTAAATGAGTCATTACACGACCACCCAATTTTATAATCATTTACCATAGTTGTCAAATGAATTTTGTGGTCATTAAATGAATCTCCTCTGCTCATTGACTTTGCTGGGAAGGTCCAAATCATAATCATGTGGCAGCAGAACATTGAAGCTGGTCATATTGAAAGCTGGTTGCCAAGTGCCCAAATCACAATCGTGTGCTCATGGGAGTGGTATCAGAGTTGTAATGGGTCCGAACTCACTCTGAACCCTTGTTAAACAAATGGTTGTATATTAAGGACTATCTATGTATACAATTACAAGTTGGAATTCTTATTCACATTTATTCATAATTTACTGACAAGCAATTTGATCTATAAGTCCCTGCTCAATGAAGCTGTAGGTATAACCCTTTTGATTTCAAGATAAAAAAGTATTTTGGAGTACATGGGATACTCACATGGCATCTGTCCACAATTCCTCAATGCAGCTGGTATTGTATGAATGCTCTTTGCAACTATAGCATGATCCAAAACAAAAATTATGGAGTTGCAACCAGATGCTATCTGCAACACTGCACGAGCATCTCTTTGCCTTTGAATCTGTAGCATTGTATAATCTTAATACTCATCTGAGAGTAAAAAGCACCAGATGCTGTGGGACTAATTCCCAAGTAAATGTTATGTTCATTTATTTTAATAGTACAATTAAGTCTAACATGAATTATGTCATGTATGTAATCAAAGAAAAAAAAAGAAAGACAATCTCAACTTAGTTGGCTCAAAAAATATCAGAGAAATTTATAAATGTTAAGGTTATCGTTAGCTACTAGTCAAGAAGTCTGTTTTGTCCTTCAATATTGGAGCAGTGGCAAGGTTGAATAGAACTCTAAATCATAATTTGTTTAATTTTATCAAACAAACTATACATGAAAATGAGTTTCACAACAAGACAGTCATAAATTACAGTGGCTTAATTCTGATAACACAATGCCAGAATTAAATAAGCCATAGTTTAGCTGATGTGGTGTAGGAATCAGATGATTTGTTTGATAAACAAAGCAGGACAATGCTATTCTTCAGTTCCTAGATGGGGCTTCAAAAAAGCATCTGATTGCCCCTATGCAACAGATGGTTTCGTTAGCTAGGCTTTTAGCTGGATCCATGCATTTTTGTTTCTTCATAGAAACATATGAAACTTTCATACAAACATGTTTTTGCAAATCATTATTTTTCAGAGGCTTTTGCATAATTGGATGTAACTAATAGATTTCATTGTTAAATGAATCACCACATTTAAAATCTTTGCAGGATTTAAGTTTCTAAATTACCTAAATAAATAGTAACATATGATAACAATCACAGTAATCCAGAAACAGTATCTTCCTTTTGGAACTCCTTTTAGACAAGGTTGAATAGGTATGTGAGTTTTAAGTATCATTTGCTTTCCTTTTCAGTTGTATGACTAATAGCATAAAGATGGTACACCCTATGAATCACATGGTGTATATGTCCAGCACAGTGGCTGAATTGAATTATTGATAGTTATAAGAACTACCCAAAGCCAACCCAATATATCTAGCCAATCCTTGTAGCCTACTTGTGAAAGGAATGAGTAATTAAAACTATGGCCCTTATAAAGCAAAATGCCATTGTTCTTTTATCCTTGCTTGCCCTGCAAACATGCCTGTTTATCTAAAACTAAAGCAGACCTTGAATTATTAAGTCAAACAATGCTTATCTCATGGCCATTTTGCTGTTTTTAAAATATAACCCAAGTTACCAAATGCTAACCCAACCCACAGAAACACATATAGTATTCAAAGCATTCTGAGGTCTTTCAGAATGAGGTAAGTAAGTAAATCAACAAGAGAGGAGGAATTCTCTCTGTTTGTGACTGATGTCAAAAGTCAAGTGTCTAAAACACACACACACATATAGTTCAATGTAACAACCACACAATAAACAGGAACTTTTCAGGGATATTTGGATGTGTTTTTTGAAGCTAGAAGAGTTAAAAGTGGCATGTTCCTGTGATAAATAAGGTTTTATGCCATTTGATGTTCAAGGCAAAATTGGTATTTAATTTTAATGAGATGAGGGAAAAGTTCTAAAGCTAAATAAAAAAACAACAGAAAGAGCTACATGAGTTATGAGTCAGACTAATCTAAGAATGATTACTTGGAAGTTATGTCACAGTAAATGATTTTGCATATCATGCAAAGCCCTATTGTGGTTTGTTTGGTTTTCTTTCAACTAGTTGATAACCCAGTCAGTTCTGGATTATTCAGTAAATGATTAAGCATACAATAGTTTAGAATTATGTGTGAACTAGATTCAATGAGGCTAATGTGGTAAATTATGATTAAGAATGACATCCTCAGAATTCCAATTGCTGATATTAGTCCCATGATCATAATTGATTATCTAAAGCAATTGTCTTCAGATATCATACCTGATTTTCTCCTGTCCTTTTAGCCTATGTCAGTGGTGGCGAACCTACCGGTATGGCACGGGTGCCAGAGGCGGTACTCAGAGCCCTCTCTGTGGGCATGCACGCCGTCGCCGCAGTCCTAGGCCTTCAGCTGGGTTTTATAAAACCTTTTCGCTTTAGACCTTTGCCGCCATGTGCAAAAAAAAAAAAAGGTTCAATCAATCAGTCAATTTCAACTTCTTATGGGAAAAAAAACATTTTTCAAAGTTGGAATTGATTGATTGAACTTTTTAGTCCCACCCAGTCTGACGTTACCACCGTAGTCACACCTACCCAATGGGCCACACCTAGCCAATGGCCACACCCACTCGGCACCTGACGATACATAAGTGGGTTTTGGGTTGCAGTTTGGGCACTCGGTCTCTAAAAGGTTCGCCATCACTGGCCTATGTCAAGCATTCTTCATGCATATGAATAGAGATGTTTTCCGGAACACATAATTCATATTTTTACACAATATAATACGTTAAAGCATTCACTTAAATTGTATTTAATTTTAATTTAAGTTTGCCAAGTAATACTTTCTGTCAAAATACTTAGATGTATATTTATGCCTTTTCATACCATTTTATGCCATTTATACCGCTTGTGGATACAGGATAGAACCTGAAAGATAATTTGATTCCAAAATTGTATATTCTTAGCTAGAATATACAATTGTATTACTGTAAGATTGAAGTTACATCAATACTCTGATCATTAACAAACTGGAAGGCTATAGGAATTTATGGAATACTCACTGAAAAATGGCAAGCAATAAAAGAAGAAACAGGAAAGGTTTTAACCAAGCTATGCCAGCAAATCTCATTGCCCTCATGAGAAACGTATTATACAGGTCAGAAAGTCATAATATAGACATAACAAAACAAACTGGCTCCAGGTTGGCAAAGGAATGCAACAAGGCTACATAGACTTCCCTTATTTATTCAAATCATATTCTGAATATATATTAAATATATATATATTGGGAAAAATCAGCATGGTTTTAAAACTGGAGGAAGAAATATTAATAATCTGTAAAGTACTGACCACACTGCCCTGATAGCTGAGAATGCAGAAGATGTGTAAGCCCTAGTACTAAAAGTCAAAGAGCACAATGAAAAAACTGGGAATAAATATAAAGAAGATTAAATTTATGATAACAGGTAGAACAACCAACCTTAGAATTGACAATGAAGATAGCAAAATGGTGAATAGCTTCTCCCTTTTAGAATCAACCACACCAGAAAAGGAATAGGTGATCAAAAAAAAAAATATGCTGTAGACTAGCACTTGGTAGAGAAACTACAAAGTCATTGGAAAAGATATTCAAGTGTTGTGATATATCTATATTTGCAAAAATCAGAATTATACAAGGCATGATTAGTGACAATCTATGGAAGTAAAAGTTGAACTTTAAAGAAGCAGGATGGGAAGACTATTGACACTTCTGAAGGTTGGTGTTGGAGAAGACTCTTGAGAGTACTGTGAACAGCCAAGAAAACAAACAAATGGATCATTGAACAAATCAATCCAGAGTTGTAGCTCAAGGGACAAATGACCAAGCTTCAATTCATCCTACTTTAGACACATTGTGCAAAGATCTAGCTATCTGGAAAAACCTCTAATACCGGGGAAAGTGGAAGAAAAGAGAAGAAAAGGATGATCAGCAGCAAGGTGGATGGAGTCACTTATAGTGGTAATGAGTGCACCATTGGAAAACCTGAACGACCAGCTCAGGGACAGATTATCCTGGGGGGGGGGGAATCTATGTGATTGCTGAGATTTGACAATTACTTGATGGCACATAATCAATCCTGTATCCACACGTTTTCTTTTTTTCTTTTTAGTAAGAATTATTTGCAATTACACCTTCGGTATCTGAATGTATAGCATATAACCAAAATTATTCAATCACCTTAATGCTTTCTTTGAATGTTCATTTGATTTATCCTTTACACAAGATAATGCAAGCAAAATTTACAAAGACTTAAATTTATGGAAAAAAATATAGCAGATCCTTAGCTAGCACACACAAGGTTACCAAACTATCATAAAAATAAATTATATGTTTGTAGTTTGTACATTATAAAATGATTTTCATGCAGTAAAGGAAGCTGTGAAGTGTTTTCTATAATGGTCTCCTACAACCTACTTAGATGAATATTGCTATTCTAGTTACATGTCTTCCCACTTAGAATGAAAAGCTGTACACTTTGCCCTAAAATTACATACTTGTGGCAGACTGTCAGTAAACATTACAGACCTAATCAAGAATATATTGACTCATGAATGATGGGGGAAATACACACAAATAGTAGCAAAGTGAAAAAGGCAAAACAGCAACAACAATAGCAGCCAAATCACACAGATTTATGACACAACATTTGCCTACAAGGAGATTTTGCCAAGAACTCAATTATGAATAAGCTCTTGCTTTGTCATTTCCTCTGAAACATATGGGATACCAGCCACCTGATTCAGGTACACTGGTAAACAAACCAAACTGAATTTTGATAAATTATTTTATATGGAGAAATGTCTCTTTTCTTAATGAAAAAGGTAGCCATATTATTGCACTGTGGCAAACACACACACACATACACAAAACCCCTTGCATCTTAAAGGTAAACAGGACAAACATATCCTCAATGAAATCATAGCTTAATATATTGTTCTGGAATCAACTGTCTTTGCAAGAGTCTTGGTAAACTGTACTCTGACTTTTTTCTGGACAGATGGGCACATTTTCAAGAGATTAGTTTATTGATTAGTATAATGGTCATATCAAATAAAATGAGAAAAATAATAGTGTATTGAAATATTAAAAATATTCAACGAAATAATCAGGTAAAATCATTCCCTTGGCAGTTGATCCCAACCTGATCTAGATAAAAAGCTCTCAGTTGAATGGAAACTTGGCAGTCTTTCTTACTGTCCATATATAGCTTATTGATGGGGGTCACATTTTCAAATGAAGGTGTTGGGCTAAAGCCGTTCCTTATGGACTATAATTAATATCCTGAGGTGTTCTTGGAAGTAAAGATGATGGCTGTGGAGGCCATTCCTTTGTTTTATAGAATATCAGCTTTCTTTTTGTTATGTAGTTTTATTAAACTATAAAAACACAACTAGGCAAGGAACCAGCTGAATATTAAAAAGACATCCAGGAGCATATCAGCATTCTTATGAGCACTATATTGGTGAATTCAGTGCTAGAGTGTAAATTAACTACTCTTGTAAAGGATCTCTCCCCTACAGCCTTCTAACATTGCTTTGGGAAATGTGAATAGTACAGAGGAGAGGAGGTAGCCTGTTCTCCCATTCACTAATGAATGAACAAATTGGATGCAACCTTGAATATTTTAAGGCCCCACAATAATAATTCATATTGTTTGATTGGAACAAAGGCACGTATATAGGAATGTGCAGTCAAAAACTAGTCTCTCTCACTTATGAAATATTTTGTTTGTTTTTCATTAACAAAAATTAGAATTTAATCTTTTGTTCACAGAGCCTGTGAAGCAAAAGTACTGTGATTAGCACTTAAACACTGTATATTTTGTTACAAACCTGGAATATGTCTTACATCAAAAATATATAGATCTAGGATAGATGTACACATTTTACACTGTACTGTGATATCTATTTCTGGAATCGTATGATACACATTCTAATCTGTCATTTCATTCTGGTGATATTTTCCATATTTTTATGACAATTATTTGAGATAATCAAGACTTTAGTACACTGCTAGTAAAACCTCCTCTATTTAAATTTCCTGATAAGATTGGTTTCTGTCACATAAATGACAAGGGACAAAAGGTGCATGCAGCTGGCCATAATGGGGAAGGGGCACCTTCACAGAAGGCAGCATTGAAACAAAACAAAAGAAAAAGAAAAAAATTCAAAAAGATACTCGTGTGAACTAGGATAGGAAGAAGTTAATTGCTTAGCTCTTTAGAAGGGAAATGATTAATGGGCAGGAAATGCTCATCTTCAAATATACTTCCTTGGTCACATGACAATTACTTTCCTCAAATCATTGATGTATAGTCTCAGACAAATATTGGATTAAAAATAAAGAGACAATACTGTGGCAACAGGACTATGCAATGGCAATGCTGTAAATCTTTTTAGTACCTCCTACTTTTTTCAGAATTGTGATACTTCGTATGCTTTTTGTTTCAGTATGAATACTGCAGTGATGGGATTCATATATGTGAACAACCAGTTCTCTGTATGGATGCCGCTCTATTTGGGTTGTAGTATGGATAAGGCTAATGCAAGTGAGGCCAAAGATTATCTTGAAGATCTTTTCCAGACAGGATTTAGTCCCAATCTGAACATACAGTATTTAGTCACTCCAAAGGATAATCTGTATCGGGGAGAGAGAGATGGAGGGAGAGGGGGAGAGAGCCTTGTTCATATCCCTGAATTGCATCAACTTTTGTTACAGATAATTACAATATTTTTGAAAACATTTGAGAGAGCCACAGGAGGACTACAAAAAAAAATATATGATACTTAGAGGCCTTCCCTATTGAGGACCTCTCTTAATACTTTAGGACTTTAGGCAGATTTTGCTTTTGCTGTAGTTCAATATTTGCAAACCATCTAGAGATACATATGGGTATTGTTTGAATCATGCCAAAGTTGGTAGGACTCCCCCCTTCCTTTCTCCTCCTGATCTCTCTCTCTCTTCTCAGGTGTCAGCTTTTCCTTTTAAGGAGCAGGGAATAAGGAGAAGACACTTATGAAAGATCTGAATGAATCTTTTGCAGAGAAATTTTGAAATTAGATTGAAGGATACAAGAAATTGATTCAAGAACTATATGTGATTTACTCTTTACTTGTGCTCGTCCGAAAGAAAAATTATCCCTCTCATGTTTAATTTGTGATATATTAATAGATTTCTAAACCATTTGTACAACTCAGTGATGTACAAGAATGATTGCAAACATGAATGTAAAACAACCACAGTCTAATCATCACAATGTAATTAAAAATTACAACAAATAATCTAATTGGAGAAATATAAACATTTTATTTATTTATTACATTTCTATACCACCTATCTCACCTTAGGTGCTTACAATAAAAAAAACACATCTATCTGGTGTGGTCTCAGATATAATGGAATGCATGGATGACCTTGAAGAAAGGAAAGAAGAGATGCGGACTAGAAAACAATCAGAGAGGAGGAGCAGAAGCTTGCAGTTGCTTAACAGTGAAAGAAAGAAACTAAGGAAGAACCCATCCTAAAAGACCAAGTAGTTCAAAGTGAAAGATAGGAAATTTGTAGTTTCAGACTTGCAAGATTCTGTTAATGTAGCTTTACAATAAAGTAAATTTAGCTCATCTGGTTGGGTTTTCTCACTGGTTTACCAATGAAGGCTGACATCACCCTATAGTAGAATTTTTAAAAATTGTTTCTGGAAGAATAACTCAACGGCCTAATTTGACTTCCCAGAGAATAATCGCCACTTTCTTCTGGCCTCAGCTCCCTAATTTCATAATAGTCAGAGACAAGTAATTTTTTCTCAGATAATTCATAATTCTAGTTGAAGCATATAGTCCTGAAGGTACCTCAGTATCAAAGCATTTAGGAATGTACGGTTAAAAGCAGATTTAGAGTACATCTAGAAATTTATAGCAGCCATAATTGCTAATAAAGTAAAGTTCTCATGGGCTTGTAGCACCTACTGCAAGTAACTTGTAGGCCACTGCATTTTGAAATACCTCATTTCCAAATGGTCTTTAAAGACAGCCCCATATAGAGTATATTGCTGTACAGAGAAGAATGGCTTTGTGGGACAGGAAGAAGAGACACTAGCAAAATAATTATCAGATAAGACTGAATCCATGGCAGGAACGTATAGCTGAGGAAACACCTCCAAGAAGCCCCTCCTGGGTTCTCACAAAGTTAGAAGAACAAAGAACAGAATCACAAGATTCTGTTACTATAACTTTACAATAAAAGTACTTCTAAGCTACATGACACTGGATCCCAGTCTGATATACCTTGAATGTCTGACATCTGCAGTAGTTTAACCAGTTGATGAATATATGAATTACTCTTATAATGTCTGCTCACTCCAGGCGGTATACCAGCCTGATGGTATACCACTTGAGGGGAACCAGCCTGATGGCAAGACTGTCCTGGCCACAGCTTCCATCTGCTAAACTAATAATTTTGTGAATCTGGGACAACTTCTTAGAGCAGTTCAATTCCTTCAAGAGAGAACATGAGAACTGACAGAGAATCTCTCTGAAAATGGAACAATTCCATCTTGCTTGGCTTTAGTTGTTTATTCTCATCTATACCCCAAGAGTCTCTAGACATTGGGAACTTCAACTTAAGCTAAAGCAACCCATAGAAGTTATATATAACTGTTTTGTTTTGTTTTGTTTACAAAAGAGGCTTGTTAAAGTATTGAGGAAGACTATTCAGTAGGATGAAGAATTGAAGAGAAATCAAATATTCTGACAATATTTGAATGAACTAAAGATTAAGATTTTCAGAGGTAAAAGGAAGGAATATAATATTGGTTTATTTGAACAAGGTTAAAATACAATATTTGTTCACCATTAAGCAAACATAATCTATACAGTGGCTTCCTCCTGATTGCTACAGTGCAATTAGTCCAGGAAAGGAAGGTTCCCTTCAGACTCCTTCTTTAATGCCATGTAAGATAGATAAGATAAGATAAGATAAGATAAGATAAGATAAGATAAGATAAGATAAGATAAGATAAGATAAGATAAGATAAGATAAGATAACCTTTATTGTAATTTTTATACTGTGGATACAATGGCACACTTCAAAAATGAAATTTAGTTGCCCGCTCTCAAAGTGAAACACGTACATGACACACACCTAAACATACTATGAACAACATATGTATAGACCCAATCCCTACATATACGTAGCAAATAAATATTAAATATTGTCCATCTTGAATATATAACGGAAGGAGGAAGCTTGAGAGTTCGCAAGGTTAATGCTGTATGGAATGAAACTCTGGCTGAATCTGGATGTTCTGCTTCGGATATCACAAAGCCTCCTCCCAGAAGGTAACAAGGAAAACAGGTCGTGAAGAGCATGTTAGTGTCCCAGATAATCTTACAGACCCTGCTCAAGCAGCGCTTCTGTGCTATGTCCTGGATGGGAGGGAGGGAACTGCTTATGATCTTTTTGGCCATTCTCACCACTCTCTGCACTGCCTTCCTGTCTGAAGCCTCCAAACCAGACTGTGATGTACAGAATTCTTCTATGGAGAAGTATCATTTTCTATTGCTGCCTCCCTCTCTGAAACAGCTTTGTGATCTGGCTTAGATGCAGGAGAAATAGTGTTGGCTTCCAGCCTGGTTAGTTTCAAAAAAAGGCTGGACCGAATTATACAAGTCATGAGGACTGTGGGGATTAATGACTTGATATTAGTGCCCCTGCCTCTGAAGGCCATCTGCTGGGAGACTAGTGGGCTTTTTTGTGCAATTGTTAGGCACTGTGAAACCTGATTCTAGACTAGATGTCCTTGGGTCTAATCCAGCAGGGCATTTCTTAAGTTTTTATTCCCTTGGAGTATTCAATTTTATTTGTTTGTTTGTCATATTTAAGAACAACCCATCTCCCTCACAAAAGGGCTTGCCCCAACATTACTGAAATTTTGGAAAGCAACTAAAAATTAATTCAGCAAGGCTTTGAAAAAGCAATGACTTAAGAGACATTCCTCCTATGTAGGATATGCAACTATATGAGCATGATTTCTTGGCACAGAAATTTTCTAGTATGTAATTGTTTATTGTTGGATATTTTGGTTACCATATCTAATCTTGTTTCCATATGGCAAGACTGTAAACCTCTAAGGATTGATTGACAATTGGAATGGCATATAAGCCTAGTTAAATAAATAAATGCATACATGTGTTTCTTAAGTTATTCTCTCCACTGAAGTTGTTTACGTTAATCCTTATTAACTAGGAGTACAATTACTAGCAAAAAAAAATCTGTCTTCAGTATAGTTGAAACTTGAGGAAGATAGAGAAAAAAGTGAACTGAATTTAAATCTAAAAAGGACTGTAGTCCAAATCAAAAATGTTTGTAACATCTTTTCTTAATCAGCTTATACTTAATGTATACTCAATTCTAATGGAAGCCTTTGTTCAGTTATACATTGCACGCGTGTCTGTGTATGCCTGTGTGTTTCTGTCTGTGTGTATGTATTCATCCGTAATAAAAGCAAGATATCGTTTTCTTATGTTTTCTACAGTTTCAATTTTTAAGTTGTAACCCTTTGACATACCGTAGATGTCCACAGGAGCAGGATGAGATATGCAATGACAACGTCACAACAGAACTACAGAAAGGCAGAGCTTTCATCCTGATGTCCCATTTCAGCATTTTGGCATCACTGTGGTTAGGAACAGAGTTTGAGCAATGGAATATTGAATTCACCCACAAAACACAACAATGGCTATAAGATGTTAAGCACACATTCTGGCACTGATTCAGTGGGGGGTCATACTACTGAATAAAAACTTTTCTACTTTTAATATCCTCCATGCATTCTCAGTATTTGTTCCCAGCTTGGAGAAATCTTCTAGGTGAAATGGTTGCACCCATAGCAATCAGGAAAAGCCATTGTACAGATTATGTTCACTTAATGGTGAGCATAGGCTAACATTCTCTTGTTCTGTAATGGTCTGTCTTCTATGGTCTGTTATAAAGTATACTTTTTATTGTATGCCATCTAGTTGATACCAACTGTTAGCTACCACATAGTACACCTTCTTGAGAATTATTAGAGATTCATAGAATATAATGGTTGGAAGTGGCTTTGTTCAGGATCCTAATCAGCAAACACTATCCTTTTGTATGAGATTTTACCCATTCTCTCAGATGTTTTGAACCCATTTAAAAGTTAACACATTTTCCATGCTCCAAAAATACAGTAATATCCAGTACAGTTGACTATATTGGGAAGAATTAAGGTCAGCCGCATGAAGATTTTTTTCTAAAGTGTTTCTAGACTAACATAACGTGCTTTATATGGGGCTGCTCTTAAAGAGTACCCAGAAGTTTCAGCTGGTGCAGAATACAGCAGCGCAGGTATTAGGTGTGCTCCTAGAAGCACACATGTTACACCTCTGCTGGGTGAGCTGCATTGACTGTCAGTTTGTTTTCTGGTCCAATTCAAGCTGATGGTTTTAACCTTTCAAGAACTTCAAGGTATGGGTGCAACTTATCTAAGGGACCCCTCTCCCCAATTATATCTGCCTATTCCATTAGATGTGGCAGAAAAGACATATTGCAGATCCCATCTGGCAGGCACCAACATTTGATGGGTTCCCAGAGGTGGGCCTTCTCTGCCATGGCCCCTGCCCATGAAACACTCTTCCTATCGCTCCCAAATCAAACTAGCTCCATCCCTACTATCATTCTGGAAGTCCCTGAAAACCTGGTTATACCATCAGGCCTGGGAGTTTCAGGAAACTGGAGATATTTTTATATGGCTCCTTCATAGTTGATCCTACTTTCTCTGTGTGATTTGTATATTTTAAAATGTTTATAGTTTTTTTTCATTTTTAATATTTATTTTTAAATATTTTTACTTGTTATTTTATTGATAGTTGCACACCACCCAGACTCATTTTTTGTGAGAAGGGAAGCTATATAAATGTGAGTAATAAATACTTTTATGTTTTTTGCAGACGTTTAAGTGGATCTGAGCTTTCTGAGGCCTCCATTTTGTGCCAGAATAATTTTTTTACCCATATTAAGAAACATCAGGAGTTTGCTTTTCCTATATTCCTTGGTTCCTTTTCCTGCTAAATAAATGAAAATGGCAGATAATGTAGAAAGAGAATAGAAGAATCTCATGGTGGAAAAGAGGTCTCAGGATCCCTATAATGTCAGCAATAGTTATCAACTCTTTGCCTAAAAAAACCATGAAAAGCTTGAGAGTTACTGGATCAGCATTGGATGAGACAAACGGGAGGGAGAGGGGGCTGAAAGCAAAGGCAACTCTAAAATGAGACAGTCTACTCTACTACAAACAAGCTAACTGCCAAACTGTCATTTTGCCATGTGGCTGAACAGAAGGCCCATGTAATGACAAGCACCAAACTCATTTAAACTCTGAAAAGGTGACTAATGAGCTCATTCATCCTGCCTATAAATTATTCACTACAATGCTGACCCCACTGTAAACAAACCGCAAAGTAAACTTTAAACTCAGAAATCGGGGTGGAGTAGGGGGCTCCGAGGAACTGAACTTAGGCTTCCAAAACAGTTTTCAATGAAACAGATTCTAGGCCACTTCTGCTCTTTTATCTGGAGTCATTCTTATGTGTACCCTTTCTTTAGTGCCTTTAATTAAGTTAAAGTAGGCCCAGCTGTTGCACATTTATTCCTCTGTTAAAGAAAAGTGGATCTTCTCCCTCCTTTTCCTATTTGGTATTATAGGCAACCATAAAACTGTATAAAATGCATTAATTATGTTCTCCAGAATGGAATGGGTGACCTTAAAATGAAACTCTTCTCTATATATACAAAAGTATCATATATGCACACCTGATTAATGAGAAGCACCACAACTAGGAGAAAAAGATTAAAGTGACATTTGCTTTCAATTATTTTAACTGTTGATTACCCCATTTTACATTTGCTTCAGGTCAGCTCAAAATATCTGGTGAAGAGGAAAATTTATACATAAATGGTATTGTAGCACAATAATTTACACCAGTGGCCCCCAACCTTTTGGGCACCAGGGACCAGTTCCATGGAGAGAGATTTTTCCACGGGCCGGAACGGGCATGGTTTCATGTGCTGCCTGCTTCCGGCGGATGTTTGTGTATCCTGGTTTCTGGCATGCCACGATCTAGTGCCAGTCCATGGACTGGGGGTTGGGGACCCCTGGTTTACACAAATATAAAAAGAAAATTATTAAAAATAAATGAGAATATTCCCACATTCAGTTTTATTATCAAAGCTAAAAAACTGGAGCAACAGTTTTTGCTCCAGAACCAGTATTTTCAACTTCCTTATTACAAACAGGTATCGTATATTCATCCCTTTGTTAATCTCAAAGGAGGTATCTATATGCTTAACATCATCAACTGTAGTAAATGATATCAAAGCATTTATTGTAACATAGCTGTTTGATTGGGGCTCTGTGTAACTTTACATCACATCAGTTCCAAGTTCTTTTTGCTAATTTATACAAACAACTTATGTGCCTTTAGAAATTATCATTCAAACCTTGTGTTAGTTAATGTTGAACAGAATGTAAAATTGAATAATGAACCAGTAGGCCAAAATCCATCCTCAAATGCCTAATTTTCCATTCCATAAAGCTACGGCATTTGACATGCTCTCAGTATCATGTGACATTTAAAAAATAAGAAATAACTGGTATATGAGAAGACATTTAATACAGTTGCATACAGTTTACCGTAATACTGTAACATTGCGATTTTGCCATTATAAAAGCAACCATCCTGTAGTGCTCCTCTGAGCAGAAATATATCACATAAATGAAGTACACTTGAAATTTAAAGACATGGTCACTAAACAGGACCTGAGCTTGCAACATAATTTCATTCATTCAGTTTTTGAATGGCAGAATAACAGGATTTTGAAATTCTTGTCCTTGCAATTGGTAAAAAGGGAGAAAGGCTGGGATGAAGGAGGGATGAAGATAATAGCAGCCAATTATTGTGCAACCTGTGGACATATCCACAAGTCTTAACATATCAAAAGCTTTCCAACTGATGAATCATGTATCTGGCGTTGAAGGGTGTTGACAAAACTGCTCTGAAACTGTATCACATGTTTTCTCTCAATAACCTGTTTGACTAGCAGAGTTCACCTCTCAGTTCACTGATGAGGAACAGAAGAACACCCCTTCTTTCCACAGCTGTTTCTTCATTTACCTAATGGCAAATTATGTCACTTCTGCCTTAGGTCATGAGATAGATAAAGAGATGTACAAAATAATGAATAAAGCAGAGGGAGTAGGATGCCTAAAGAAAACAAAACTGTTGTTGTTGTTCTGCTAAATGTAATATGGGAAGGGAAATTTTACTACAGAGAAGTAGAAGGTAGATAAGAAATGGCCCTATGTCATAGCCCCAGGGCCTTCCAGAAACTTAGGATTTGAATTCCTGTCAGCCTCAGCCAGCCTGGCCAATGACAACAGACTATGGGAGTTGTCTATCCAATATAGATCCCAAGTTGTCTACCCTATATAGCAGCGGTCCTTGACCTTTCTAGCTGTGCAGATTGGCAGCAGCTGTGGGGGGCGGAGAGAGGATGGTTTCAAGCATGTGCTCACCACTTGTGCACATGGAGCTTCCACATTTGCCTGCTGTTTGTGTAACCTGGTCCCCAATGGGCCGTGGCCCGGGCCATGGCCTGGGGGTTGGGGACCCCTGCTATATAGCCATAACATAATGATTAAAGACAAAAATAAAATTAAATCTAGGTTTATTCTAAGGTGGCAATCCTATGCACACTTACCTGTGAGTAAACACCATATAACATAGTGGGACTTACTTCTGAGCAGACATTCATAGGATTGTGCTGCATACCTTTAAAAGAAAAGAAAAGAAGATTCACTACAAGAAAACATTACTTCGCCAGAGCAAGGCACCATACTTCTCCTTTTTATTATTGTGCTGTTAATTTCTACTGATTCTGTTCCTTGCTTTTAACAGCAGTCTGTTTCACTGAAGAAATTGTAATATTTTACACTGGCTGTGTTTTGCCCAACATAGCATAAATTAGCCAACCATATTTTAAGCCTAGTGTTCTGCATGACCAATCTTGTCTGCCTAATTGATGGTTCAGTATGTTGAGTAAATCCAGAAAATTTGGTTAACTAAGCATACTCAGTTGATGATGAATATGGGTATCATGTAAACATAGCCATTTAATTAAAGGTAGTTTAAGGAGGCATCACTGTTTATGTATATAAATTCTTCCACCTTTGCCAAATAGGTTTTGTGGATTTTGCACCAATGTAAAAACAATTAATCCTGAATCTCTGCCACCAATGTTTTACTTGTTGATTTATGATTATAAACGACGGGAAGATATAACAATATACAAATGGAATAAATATTTAAAACTTAATGGTATAAAAGAAGGGCATAAGAAAGGTCCTTCAGTAGAACTTTCAGTGGGAAGGATGGAAATCAGACTTCAGTTCTACATCTAGAAAAGATTTAGTTCCTTGTTTTCTGTATCCGATTTCCATATCTTATCTCCTCATTCAGTTTTTTTATACTCTACCACAATTCTCACTTTTTCAAAATGTCAGCTTTATGAGTCTACCATCCACAGAACATTTTACCACTAAGAAGCATAACCAAATACAGTCATAAAGCAAATCAAAACATTAAATTGAAAATTACAGCCAGCAGATGTAGTAATAGCCACCCATTTAGACAATTTCGTGAGTAGCCAGGCTACCAGTGGCTATTCTTCATAATGCCTGTATACTACTTCATGTGTCATAGACAGTGTTCTATAATCAGATACTGACATGGAGCTTTAATATGTTCTCTATCTAGGTTTGCCATTTTTGTTACAATCAGACAAGTATGGGTTGTGGAAGTTATGGAAAAAACTTCTGCTCCTGGATTTATGTCTGTTCAGGCAGCTATTGAAGTGAAAATATATGTACTAAAAATGGCAACATTATATATAAGTGATGGTCAGAAAAGTATACAGTACAGATTAATCAAGATTGATAAAATGATTAAGGGGCTGGTGGCTTCTCATTGCAGGTGATATGGAAGAAGTGGATTATCTTGAAAACATTCAAACTGGATTCAGAGCAGGCTATGAACATCACAAACTCTCGGTATACTCTAATCCCCATGCCCAGGTTCAAATCATGACTTAAATCCCATGCAAAATACTGGACAGGTTGGGGCCAATCTAATCTCAGGGGGAACACCTTCCATAAGGCAGTAGCATCAACTGAGAAGGCTCACTTCCTGGGTTCTGCAAAATGACATTCTTTAATGGAGGGGACCTGCATCATGCATAATGACTAGGAAGCAGTCCAGCAAATAATTTCCCCCTGTACCACAAAAGGTCTTATAGATGACAGCCAGCACCTTGAGTTGCACCCAGAAGCACACTCTCAATCAATGTAGTTCTTAGAGCACAGAAATATCTGTACACTGCAATATATTCATAACTATCTCTGGTTCTACATTCTTCATCAGCTGTTGCTTCTGGATGCTCTTCAAAGGCTGTCCAATGTACAGCACACTGCAGTAATCCCACTCAGGTGGTGACTAAAACATAAGCAACCATGAGCAGAGACTCTAGGTCCAAGAAAGGGCACAACTGGTGCACAAGGTGAAGTTGTTTGAAAGCCCTATTGGCCATGACTGCCAATTGTTTCTTGTTTAGGAGTTGTGAGTCCAGAACAACCCAACCCCCAGGTTGTTTATTTGATCCAGAACAAGAGACGGCAAATCCTTGGATCCAGAGGGCCCCTAAGAGCCATTGAGGTCTGTTCCTGACTCCCATAGCCTCTAGACACTGAGGCAGAACCTTCACATAGCCAGAGACAGAGATGTAAAGCTGATACTTCATCCCATGCCTGCACATGAACTCATCCCAAGGCTTCATGTGGATGATAAACTGGAACGGGGAAAAACTGAGGTCTGAAGCAAAGCATGGACCATACATTAGATCTGTTCCCCTTATCAACACCCACTAGAAATGATCCTGGAGGAAATTAGATATCAAAAAAAGTTCACAGGAATACGAATGTAATCTCTGTCTGCAATTCCTTAAACCAACCCAGTATTTTTTTTAAATAAAGAGTTCTGAACATTTCCCTCTTAACATATTTTAATGTTTACATATTTTAATTCAGTTTAGCCTTTTTGAGTTTATTTCTTAATTTATAAGCAATTTAAAAGCTTGGTACTCCATAATACGAGGACAATGCAGAAATAAACCTTCATTTGGTTATCAATGACAGACACTTGGAGATACAAACCTTTTATTATACACTTTAGAAAACTACAACATTACATTACTTTTCTACATAATCGCCATTCAAATTGTCATAACATCTTACAAGGTTTGAAATTTCTTAGTAGTAGTCGCTCGGTGCCAAATCTGGGCTATGGGGGGGGGTGATCAAAAACCAACACCACACTGGAAGTGGTGCCATAGAAAATCCTGCCAAATGTGATGATGCCAAAGGAGAATTGCTAGTGAAGTTCATGAAGCATGGTTTGACCATCAATTCAGAAGTCTACCGTGAAAACTCAGACAAGCCATTCATAACAAGCGTCGGGACATGCTGATTTTCGGTGTGGTGTTGGTTCATGATAATGCTCGCCCGCACACCGCTAGACATACCCAAGAACTTTTGAAGCAGTTTCATTGGGATGTTTTTGATTACCACCACCCCCGTAGCCCAGATTTGACGCCAAGCGACTACTACTAATGAATTTCAAACCTTGTAATACGTTATGACAAGTGCCTCAATTTGAGTGGCAATTATGTAGAAAAGTAATGTAATGTACGGTAGTTTTCTAATGTGTACAATAAAAGTTCTGTATCTGCGAGTGTCTGTCATTGATAACCAAACGGAGCTTTATTTCCGAATTGCCCTCGTATATAAAGTAAAATATTAATTAATAATAAGAATACTGTTATTAATAAGTAAATTAAATTAAAAGTCAAATAAATGCATACTAAATGCATATATAAAAGCACTAATATAATCCCAATGCATTTATAATATCAAACTGATTCATGCGGCTCATTCAACATAGAAAATATCTTTTCTAAAATCTTAGTTGGATAATTGGCTTGTCATTATTATTTTCTAGACTCCCCAAAGAATCTGGGAAAGACTGTAGCTCATAAATTGACCATTAATCCCAGCCTCTATATTTAGGATTAAAACCTGTGTAACTGTTGCCAGTCAAAGTAAGCAATGCAAAGTTAAATGCACCAGTAGCCTAACTGAAAATTAGATCACTTTTTCTGTTTTTATGTTGATATTCTTCACTTTACTTCAAGCTCTTCTTTTCTATGTTTCAATTGTCCAATTTGGTCTCTCCTGACTACTTGGCTCTGCATTACTCAAACCAGTCCACTGCTGTTGTTACTGTCTCTATCATATGAAAGCCTTCTTTAAAATGTTTATACTGACTTTCTGTCTATTTCTGGAGCAGCATAAGCTCAAATGGGATACACTTGTACTCTCACTATGCAGTCAGTATGATGAATAGAGCATTGGCAATGAAAGGGAGAAATCTAAGTGCAATCTTTCAATCTCACAATTAAAGAACTACTACTCCCATTTCCACAACAGTTGCATTTCAGTTACCTGCTCATCAGTGTTTCTGGTATCACACAATCCAAATAAGTGAGCAAAAAGACCCAACTTTATGAATACATAATCTTGCCCACTTTCTCCAGCAAATCCCTGTTGCCCCTATCATAAGCACAAGAAGAGTAATGGCATGGCTTCATTACTTTCCTAAGCCTATCTCCATTGACTACTAAATGCAATCATTGTTTGTGAGATTTGTTCTGTGCTGCAAAGAATATTGTAATGGAGGAACTTGCTTTTTCAGTATTTCTTTCTTTCCAGTTGATTTCCCTGGAGGGTAAAGAAATCGACAGGATTTTAGTATTTTAACAATATCACTGATTAGATTGAGTAGGTTTTATCATATGCAGACCTTATGGGTTTGTTTGGCTGAATCTAATCAACTTCTCCCACACCAACCCTAACATGCTTTAAAAATAGAATCATTATCTACCACTCTGATTCAGTCTTCCCCAACTTGATATCTTTGAGATATGTTGGATTACCCTTCTTATCAATATCAGACATCAAGACTGCATTGTAATTCTCAAATTGGCATAGCACCATGAGAATGACTGATCAAGCACAGAGTGATGCATGCCTTTGTTTGGTTAAACCAGGAATTACAGTTATAATATAATTATTGTACTTGTTTAGACAAATTAAGAGGAACAAGCCAGAAGAAGAAGGGAAGACTATATTAGCTCAAATTTCTATATGTAACCAAATAATTGAATCTTGGATCTCTAACAGTTGGACCATAATACAGCCTAATTTATTTCTCACCACTCTCCTAACCCTAAACTTGCTGATTGAAACTTATGGAAGTTGCTATCTAAAAGATCTGGACATCTAAGAGTAAGTCATGCTGTCATACAATATATCATAGTTTAGAATTATATGAAAATATATGAGTTACAAGAAACTCTTATATTGATAAAAATGGGAAGAAGTTCCTTAATAGAAGAATGAAGCGTATTCTCTTTGGAAATGGAAGTTGTACCATTTTGTAGCATAGTCCCTAAGTGCCCTTTTCTATGAATACAGTGACATTATTTCTGGAGTATTAACCAAGAAATAAGTTTTGCATTTTTAATTTTAAAACATTATATAAAACAAACACCAATTCAAGTCCTAATTGATTTATCTGATATTCAGTCCTTTGTGAATTGTGTATATTATACGAAAATACAAATTCAATTTATTTCAGTAGGGTTGTTTACTAATTTATGGGCTTTTTATTTCAACCTAAAACCAAACCTGACCATCAAACAGTCAATGATATTACATATTCAGTGTGGTGCATGTTTAGAGACAAAGACATAAAAAAATAAGAACACATCCATCAAATTACTTAAATGCATTTGTTTCCAGAAGGTATTATTTGAAGCAGCTTATTATAATGCAAACCAAATCAGCATTATTTGTAAGATACAAAGAATATAAGAAGATATTATTTGCTTCTCTCTCCACATTTTTAGTACCCATAGAAAAAGCACATAACCTGAAGAATATAAGGAAGTGAAATATCACTATTACAGTCAAATGAACATAAAATGCTATAGCACCTCAGGAAAGTATGTCAGATATTTAAGTTTTAAGAGGCTGGTGGAATAGGAAGGACCAAAGCAAATGTTCCATGTATAATATCAGAAATAAATGAAATGAACAGTCATGGGTAACACAATGGAGAAAAAACATGCATGCTATCCTAAATCTTATCGTGGGGAAGGTCAATCCATAACTCCCAGGGATGGATTTAGTCACACCTTTCTGGCAGGGTCCATGATGCCTCTCTGATTGAACCCTGAGGCATTAAAACACAGGAAAGTTGAAACGTAAATTTAAAACAAGCTTAATACAATTAAATTTGATGCCTGTTGAAATACAGTACCTTTTCATTATTTTCAATTTAATATGGGATTAAATTCATTCAGAAGAATTGCTTGATAGTGAGATGGGCAGTATATAAATTTAATAAATAAATAAATCTACTCCAGTTCTTGCCACTAATAGCTAAACACTATTTATTTAATATTTTTGCGTGCGTGATCACCTGCCAGACACATGGTGCAGAAACATCTGACTGGTCATTCTGGGAAGAAATATGGACTTCTAGGTAGATCAATAGCCTGCTTTAAAAATCAATAACCTACTAAGTAGATGCTAAAATTATACAATCATTCAATGATAGTTGAGAAAGGATCTTTATAAGCTATTTCAAACTTTTTTATTTTGAAATATCAGTTCAGAACCAATCCTTCCAACGTTACACATCTCTATGTATTTCTGACAGACAACAAGAAGTCTCCTTCATTTTCCATATATTGCTCCTCTAAAGTAGATATGGGATCATGCAGGGGATACAGTGAGGAGAATGAATCTATTCCAATGCTTGATGTGTTTTATAAAAATGTACATACAATTGGAATGAAATGTACCATCAGCCTGTATGGTTAATTTATGGTTCACTAGGTTGTACTAACCAAGAAAATTGGATCAAGCAAATCATGCGTAGTTTAACCATGAATAATCATATTATGCAAAACAGCCTGTATATTATATATCCCATGACCAAATATAACAAAAAAATTAGTGCTGAATGCATATTTTCATTCAATATTTTAATATTGTATCAGGACTATTTCTATACTATGGATACATGTGTGTTTATGTGTGTGCATATCTGTATATATGGATTCTAGTCTTACAAATTTCAACAAATTGAGAAAAAAAGAAACTGATAGGAGGTAGAATCCTTCAGTTTTGCTGATGAAGATGTCACCAGATACACAACTCAACTTTCTGTGGAAAAGCCTAAAAGGCAAAAGCTCAGTATAAGAATGAAGCACCTGAGATAGATGATCCATTGTAGAATCACTGACTCTGAATTTATATATTTACATCAAATATTTTTTCCTGAAAAGCCAGAGGACGAAATAAAATGAGAGAAGTGAAATGTGGTACAAGTTTCTTTCAGATAAAAGTAATAAAATCAAATCTGTAGACTAATGAGTGTTAAGCACTCTGGGAAAGGAAATACATAATTGTCTGTTACACAAAACAGACATTATTTTCTCAAGCTAGCATTCACCTTAACAAAACTTACTAGGGCAGTTAAAGTCCAAAAGTTGCGTTAAGGAATGAAGTAATCAAGAACTAGCTTCTGCTCATGCTCCACCAACTTCCAACGTTTCTGTCTGAATAATACAGTAGGAAAAACTAAAACCAAAATTAAAATTAAAAGTATTAGAAATATTATTAAAGAAAGAAGGCCAACACAGCTGAATTTTTAAAAAATGACTAAAACATGTCAGCCCTGGGGATTGTTGTTCCCCAGAAAGAAGATCATTCATCAACATAGATGCCATTCCACAGAAGTTCACCTATGTGTCATCATCATGAAATCTATAAATAATGTATTTCACTTTGGAATTTCAAGTCACATGTCTTGAATGAAAGTGTTTTCTCAGGAGTCATTGCTTTATGTATACAGGAAGTCCTCATTCAGAGATCACGCATTCACCAACAGTTTAAAGTTACAATGGTGCTGAATTAGAAGTCTTAGGATCTCATAGTTGTGGCCATTGTAGTGTCTCTGCAGCCATGTGATCACCATTCGGATGCTTAGCAACTACCTCACAATTCTAGTTGCAGCATCCCATGATCATGTAATCATCATTTGCAACTTCTATTGCCTGCCTATGGCAAGCAAAGTGAATGGGGAAGCCCTCCAGAGATCAGAAAACGGTAGTCATATGACATCTAATGACTGTGCGAGATTCACCTAACAACAGCGAGTGCAACTGCCACTGTAAGTAAGCACACTCATATGTGGCAAATCTATATGATCCATGTATTTTGGAAGGACAAGGAAACAATTGAAGATGGAAGATTACTAAAGTCTTCTCTAAAAGGAACTTAACTTTGTTCCTGTTTTATAATTTCTATACAGATAGTCCACAACTTACAACCACAATTGAAACCAAAATTTCTGTTGCTAAACAAAACTTTTGTTAAGTGAATTTTGCCCCATTTTTATGATTTTTTTTTTGCCACAGTTGTTAAGAGAATCACTGCAGTTGTTAAGTTAGTAACATGGTTGTTAAAAGAATCTGGCTTCCTCATTGACTCTGTCTGTCAGAGGGTCACAAAAGGAGATCACATGACATCAGGACACTGCAACTGTCATACGTAGGAGTCAGCTGCCAAATTTTTGAATTTTGATCACATGACCATGGGAATGCTGCAATGGTGGTAAGTATGAAAAACAGTTTTAATTTACTTTTTTCAGTGCCTCTGTAATTTCAAATGGTCACTAAATGAACTGTTGTAAGTCGAGGACTACTTGTTTTTCACATATACATCCACTGACTGACCCAACTCTTCTCCTCTCCCTTAGGATTTTTCACTTCTCTTCTGAAGAAAAATGTTCTGCCCGGACACTTTCTGTTAAAATATTGCTCAATATTCGATGTTAAATATATCATGCTTAATCAGTCAAATTTCAGAACAAGATAAGCAACCAGGATCCTAGGATTGCCTATCTATTTTCCTAAATGTAGTTTAGGTACTTTTTGCATTTAAAGTGCCAAGAGATGTCTATGTATAAATATAAATATGTATTACATCACTCATCTAGACCATGATCAAATCATTTAGTACATCTGTTAATATAGGTAATCCTGGACTTAACAACCAAATATGGGGCCAGAACTTCCCTCACTAAGCAATGCCATTTAGTGAGTCATCCCTGCTTTTATGACTTTTTGCCACTGTCATTAAGAGAATCATATGGTTATTAAGCAAATCTGGCTTTCCCCCTTGACTTTTCTTGTTGAACACTCCCTTGGAAGGTTGTAAGCGGACACCACATGACTGCATTGTAAATACATGCTGGTTGCCAAAAGCCCAAAGTTTGATACACATGACTGTGGGGATCCTGCAAAGGTCCTAAGGACAGATTGTAAGTCACTTTTTTTTAGCACTTCATAAGTTGAAGAGTATCTGTTTGTCTAAGTTTCTGCATTTCATCTAGAGCCCTGTTCATTACAACACTCTTCATAGGAAGTTTATTCAGATTATGCTAATTAGGTCAAAGATTGCAACCTCACATAGCTACGTTTTTCTCTAGAACAGTGGTACTTAAACTGTTTGATTCCAGACTGTTGTTCAGCAAAGTCGCAAACTAGATCCTTGCAATTCCAAGGAATTTAAAATTGCTTCATATGCCCAAATTATTGCCATTTTAAGAACCACCACCAATATGAGCTGAAGACCAGCAACAGCCACATCCCATTGTTTAGGATAGAGAAGATGGAGGTTGGTTGAAAGTAAGGAAGGACATACCACAATCATCTGCGTATGATCTACTATAATGGTAAACTTAAGGAGGTAATTCAGATAAGGGACTTAGTAGCATGTGCACTGATCTTTGCCATTCTGCTGCAGCACTAAGATTGTTGTCATTACCAGAAATATATTTTGCTGCAAAAATATATTGATGATGGTCAAGGACTTATTATAAAAACATGGAAGTTCATGTTTGAACCAGTCAGTCTCTCTCTCTCAGCCAACTTCCTTTACTTTGCTGGAGGAAAAAACGGGAGATGAATGTGCTATACACAGCCTAAACACAAACACACTCACACACACAAATAAAGATTGCAGACATACTTCACAAAGGGAGACCTAAGTGCACAACTTAATAGCATGGGTAATGTATCTCTTGATGCACTTGGCTAGTTTATTTAACAAGTGCAAATTAACTTCAATTATTCATGATGCTCCTTTGTGCCAACCATTTTTTGGTTTAACATATCCTGCAAAAGTGATATGTTTTACTTCTGCAAGTAATATGATTAATCATTATTTTTTCTCAGTTAGCACATTTGTCTTATTGTCTTTACAATAACAATGCTCTTATTTTGGATTACAGCCCTTGTATTTTCTATTTCAGTATGTAAACCCCTTCCTAGGGTGCATAGCATTCCATCTCTTAACAGAGTACAAATAAATCATGAGTTTACTGTAATATTAATGTATAAAAGTGTTAATTAGTATACCAATGCAAAAGGTGGTTTATATAAATTGCAACTTTAGAGGTATTTCAGGTAAATTTACTTATGTATTTTTCTACTATATCTTTAACTTGAGTTAAATCTCCTCCTTGAGTTTAACCCAAAATCACTCAGTAAACTTCTGAGATTGCCCACAATGATCAGCTGTGGCCTTTTCAGGGGCCCAAGAGATGCCATTCTGTTCCATAAATATACCGTGTGTTGAATCTGTAATCCTCCTTTATCATGCTTCTATAATTCCCAGCAATCTAGCCAGCCAGGCCCATTGTGAGAAATACTGAAGAGCCGTATATCTATACATCTATGAAATAGCACACAGTGTAGTTCCAACAGAGGACAAAGCTGCAGCTGTTGCTGCCGCTTTGATGGTGGTCAAATTATATTTTTAAAAGAGACCTAGAATTGAAGACACATACTTCAGATTAATACAACAGTTTCTGAGTGCTTAGGAAGAATCTGTCTCATCATTCTAATAAACAAAGTAAAGTGTTTTTCCCACCATCACTTTAACATGGGATCAGAAAATTAAAAAAAAATCACAAGTATGATAAATGTTGGGGGACAATTGCTGAATTCTGTTAAAGGAAATGTTGTTATGCTGACCAAAGAAATAAAAAGATAGCAAAAAAAATGTGCATCACTTTTATAGATCAACTCAACTAATGCACAAGTGTGAAATTCCTCCAGAATTCTTTATCAGGCACAATGAAGGTAAATACAGCCAAAGAAAGGTACTGAAGGTGGTGGCTGACATTTAAGCCTATATTCAGTTACCACTGTAATTAACCATAGATATTAAATTTAGGCTGAATTAGGCACTGAGCTATTTTGTGTTGTATCTAGAGCTCTGCCAAGGGATCCTGGGATGACCCACCTTTCAAAAATAATATAAATTCCAACTGCTAATGCAGTATTCTCTTTGTATAAATGAAGACATTTTAAAAAATTCCTAAACTCTGATTAATGATACTGGCAGAGAAGCATTTTTTTCTCTCTCGCTGGTGAATTTTATCAAGTGTGGTTTCATTTAGTCATGCAAGCCTTTTCTAGAGATTTCTGATGAATAAGCAAGAAGTACATCCAAAGAAAATGAAATCTCACTTGCAATTCTTGGGAATTGTAAAGGTAGAGAAGAGCTTGTTTAACCTCACATGGCAGCTTCATGTAAACATGGCAATGTGCTGATATCAACCATATCACAGAATAACTTGTTTGGGGAACACAAACTTATGTTTACCACTTATCTTAAATTTATTTTAGTAACTTTAGAAACACACACAGACACACACACATTATATGTATAGGTAAGTGTGCGGACACACATACCCAGATATACATAAATACGTAGGTGATCTTTCCTTTAATGAAAGTAAGAAATAACACTCATTCCTGCTTTGGCTTTTCTACATTTCAAATTTAGATACTACTGTCTATGTTTAATTACGTAATTCCTAGAAAAGGTCAAAACAAAAAAGGCAAGCTTCAAAGCTGTCCTTGATCCAAAGTGCTCAAAGTCAGCTGCAGTTCCACCAACAACAGATCTGGCCTAAAATGTTTACAAAGAGCGGAATGAGTATTAATTATATCAACTTCACTTTTTTGGTTCACCTGTCCTGGAATGCTCTGCATGTCTGAAGTTAATCAACATGAAAGGTATGTATGACCAGAAAGCTGTAGTTTTCTGTTCCTTTTGAAACAAGAACATTTACTAACAGAAAATGTTTCCAGAGTTTGTATCACCCTCTGAATAATATCAGATGTGGACAAGACATAATTAAATATCTACAGATAACTTGGCTGAATTTTCAAATAATAAACAAGGTGTCTTTCTCATAGTTCGAGAAAGTACTGGTTTTGCCCACTTGCGTGACATAACCTTGCTGATTTTTGTACCACTCATTTTAAATACAACTCTCAGCTCAAAATGTTTACTTACCCCTCATCTACAGCAATGTAGGTGTGGGGAAATAGCAGCTTTCCCTAATCAGTTTTTATTAAAGCTAATACCATTCATTTGGTTTTTAATTTTATTTCCCATTATCTCTCAGTATTTGGAGTATTTGATTTTTTTTTAAACCATCTTGTTGATTGCGTTGTATTTCAAGTGAATGGAGAAATAATGAAGCAATGCAGCCCTGGACTTAAAGAAAATATCAGAATTTAATTTAAAAAAAAAAAAAGAAGAAATCTGCCAGGGTCTAAACCAGTAACATTTTTGTTCAGCAGGTAAAAGCCATAGCTGGTATTCTGTTTTAACACTGCTCTTAAAAGGAAAATCTGGAAGATATTAGAGATCAGTCCAACTATTTATTCAGTTAAGAGATGTTCCTTCTTCTGTGAAATAGCCAATGAATTGCTGGAGTTAGCCTGTAAGCAAATGAAGTGTTCCAACCAAAATCGACAGGAAGTACTCAATAAATGGAAATGGTACTTTATAAACACAATAGAAAAGCAAAACCTAGAGGTCACTTCCCTGGTAATTAGAGGGTGAATGCAAGGTGACATTATTTTTTTTTCTATTTTGACATTATTTTTTTCTGTTTACAGATAATGATTGCTGGCCTACTTTGGCAATGGTGCAACAGGGCAGTGTGTATAAGCTCCAGGTCACTAATCCATTAAAAATTAAACATTGTGATTAAAAACTAGGAGATAGTAGCAAATTTCAACAACAATGGAGTAACCTTAGTACATCTCCTGGGGCCTCTGGGCTTGATAACATAACCAGGTTTTGAGGGACTTCTGGTAAACCAACAGGAATTGAGTCAGTCTCACTTTGTGGGCGAGGTGGGAGAGGATGTTCCATAAGGTGAGCAGAAAAAGCCTGCCTCCTAGGTCTTATTAAGTGTACCTCCCTAGCAGACTATTTATTTAACAAAATTTAGATGCTGCCCATCTCACAGATAGCATACCGGTAGCATTCCTCTTCTGCTGGATCTGATGGGATGGGCTGATGCTCCTTACAGCACCCATGAATTAAATGGCAACCATATGCAGCCCAGAATTTGCTCAATATGTGTATCTCTACAATTTACTACCCTGATTTTCCACCTATTTATATCTATACAACAATCTTCCTACTGCATAGACACCAAAATTTTGGGTGGGGCAGTCAGGATGTGGTACACTTGTCTCCAGTTTCCTTTATATAATTCTAATTAATAAAGGAAGTTAAAGATCTAATAATACCTGTAATAGCCCAAGTTATGAGGTGTAGAACTAGCTTTGATGCCTGCATCTGCTTTTTCAATTTTTCCAGTGTTTAAATTGAGATGACTAGATACAAGAAAAGAAATCTCTGCACAACAAGCTCAAGTCATACTATCCCTATGTTGATCTTACTTCCTGGAAATTAGATAAACCAAGATCTTTCCTCTCACATTACAGAGTCCTCAACTGGAGGCCCTAATACCATTTGTTATTAAATTTGTTGTTTTTTTAAAGCCCTTAACTCTACAAGGCTATGAGAAAGATGAGTGCAAATCTAATGGAACAAGCTAATCTCAAGGAAGGTCTATTAAATTCAAATTTGTCAGGTTTCATTACTTCCAGTACTTATCCTCAATGATAGTAATTTCTAAGATCATTTTATTATTCACTATATTACAATGCTGCACTGCTGATGACCCTGTTTCTTCAACAACAAAGATCACATTTTGCTGAACTCATAATTGCCTTGAAATCCTAACAACTGTCACTCCTCCAGCCTAGTTCCAAATGGAGAAATTAGCACTGCAAACTAATGCAGGTTTAGAAATCTGAAATAGGAACTCAGCCTCCATCTTCTCTGTGCCATTTTGCTCATGGAAGAGTAATTGCTGAGTTGGTTGGTAGAATTAAACATGATGATCATGAGTCTTGCCAAAAAGTCAAAAGAAGAGTATCAACCCATTCATAAGAGGACACAGATTTGTGCAATATCGGAGTGCATTCATTTGCCAATAAGGGCAGTCACAGGGAAGAAGGTGTGAACTTATTATCCAAAATAGCCTAGACAAAACCAATGGATGAAAGTATGTTTTACAATGAGAGAGCCAAACTTAAAATGAGAAGGGATAGTGAGAGCTATTAAGCAACAGAACTGCTTGCCTTCTGAAGTCATGGAGGCTCCATCACTGAAAGATTTCAAGAAAATGTTGGACAGCCATTTATCTGGGATGGTATGAAGATTCCTGTACTGAGCAGGGAGTTGGACTAGAAGACTTCCAATGTCCTTTCCAAAGAGCAGTTCTTTGATTCTTGGAGAAGGCTATGATTAGCCAGGGGTTCTCAACCTTGGCAACTTTAAGACTTGTGGACTTCAACTCCCAGAATTCCTCAGCCAGCAAAGCTGGCTGAGGAATTCTGGAAGTTGAAGTCCACAAGTCTTAAAGTTGCCAAGGTTGAGAACCCCTGGATTAGACAATCTGCTCAATTTGTGCTTGCTCAGCCTGGGTCCAGAGGGTATGATAATTAAATGAGCTACCTTGAGACTGTTTGCTCTCCCTTTCAATGATTCTTTATCTAGCTCACTTGGATTATACAGCCCTTAAAGACAGTATCCATTTCAATCAACATGGCCAAATCACTGGGAACAATAGGCTTTATAGTCCAAACACAAGGGTGAAGGAAAGTTTAAATTGAGAATGCTTTTCAGCAAACAGAGGACTGTTTTCCTCCCACTCCCCAAAAAAGTAGGGCACACAGTCTCCTGCATATTTACCTATATTATTTGCAGATGCAGGGTTTCCCTTTTAAGGGGGGTTAAACTCTTTTCTCTCGCATATTGTACTTTTGCTTAGGTTGGCTTCACTTCTGCAGCAATTTAGTAAATAAAAAAGGGTCCACCATGTTCTTAATATACAGCCTGACATTCTCAGTGATTTGTAGCTTTGAGTTTTGGCAAGAACAAGGTTTAAAATGATATTTTCTTGTGTTCACCACATTAACATTTGGAAATGACTGAAATATCTGCTTCTCAGAAAATAATATTTGCACACTGGTTTCTTCGCTCAGGTACTAAATAAAGCACACACACACAAACATATAGTCTGGGTTGTAAAATCAACCTTCACCATCTTTCTTTAACTGTCTGTGAGAAATTCTTTCAGTCATTCATCGGTGATGCAAAATCTAAGAATATGAGAGTGTTAGACAAAGGAGGAATATCAGAATATGTAGTCATACACGTTCAGTTGTTTTTTGTTATACCACTTAGACCTAGTACAGTAATGTGAGGATGGATATGTTGTCTCAGAAACATACATTAATAACAGATGAAAATAATAGACCAAGCATGATATTTTTTTATTTTTATTACATTTTTGGAATTAGAATTGGGTGCTCTCATATTTGTAATGGCATTACTTATCTATAGGAAATCTTGCAACTTGCAGGTGACAAACTTAGCAAAGTGTTAGTAACCAGAGGCCTTAATACAGGTAAGGTTCAAGAATGTACTGTGATGTCAATATCATGGGTTTCCAAGATAGTCTGAATTCTAGAATTTCCACCAAATAAACTGCCAGATCTTAATATGGTAGGGTGGTGGAACCAGAATATACAGGTAGTCCTCGACTTACATTCATTCATTTAGTGACCGTTTGAAGTTACAGCAGCATTGAAAAAAGTGACTTATGACCGCTTTTCACACTTATGACCGTTGCTGCAGCATCCTTAAGGCCACATGAACAAAATTTGGCACTGATTCAAATGTATGACAGTTGCACTATCCTGAGGTCATGTGATCACTTTTTGCAACCTTCTGACAGGCAAAGTCAATGGGGAAGCCAGTCACTTAACCTCCAGGTTACTCACTTAAGCACTGCAGTGATTCACTTAACAACAATGGCAAGAAATGTTGCAAAATGAGGCAAAACTCATTTAACAACTGTCTTGCTTAGCAACAGAAATTTGAGGGTCAATTGTAGTCATAAGTCGATGACTCCCTGAGACAGTCTAAAAATTGCTCCTTTGTGCGATCCAAAAATATAGACATTTTTGTTCAGGGGAAATATTTCTAGAATGACTTCTATAGCTACCTATGTATATATACCGGCTAAAACAGGGGTTCTCAACCTTGGCAACTTTAAGACTTGTGGACTTCAACTCCCAGAATTCCTCAGCCAGCAAAGCTGGCTGAGGAATTCTGGGAGTTGAAGTCCACAAGTCTTAAAGTTGCCAAGGTTGAGAACCCCTGGGCTAACACATACTATCACCCTTCCCAGGAAACACAATTAGATAAACTAATTCTACTTTATTGTAAAGCTGCCTAAACAGAATCTGGCAAGTCTAATAGTATACATCTCTTTTGTAACCTGACAAGTTTTGTAGCCTGAGTTTCTTTCTCTGCCCCTTACATAGCTGCAGGCTATACCCTCTTTTAACTGACCATTTCCTAAGCAGCATCTCTTTGCTTCCCCAACCCCCACATCTCCCAAGGCCATTCCCATCCATATACCTTTATACATATTCATAATATACCTTGGATGTTTGGTTTATTTTGATACTTGACACCCCTACCTTCTATAGAGGCAGTGCTAAAGTGACACCTAGTGACAGAAAAGAAGCATTACTATAGCAGCTCCAGCCACCCCAACAAGGCAGGACGGAACTGGCAGGTCTGATTCTCAAGAGGCTGACCCACACTAATTGGAAGTAACAACCCTGCTTCATTTGAGTGAACACAGTGTCAGCCTGCTCTACTAGTCATATGAATTATCCCTCAGAAAGTATTTTATTTTGTTTCTCTTTGAATTAACTCTTGTATATCACCTTAGGGTGTTTCTGCACAGAAATGGAACCATTGAAATGGCTTTCATGTGGCCTTCATAGAATCATAGGGTTGGAAAGGATCTGGAAGGTCTTTAAACAGATTGTACACGTAACCACAGTAAACCAATTTAACAGATTAAATCAAAATAAAACATGCTATAAATGTTTTGAAAAGAACCCAAAATTGAGGCTCATTTGTTATCAGATGCTGAGCAATCTGTTAAATTGGCTTTCACGCTCACTATACATAGCACTGAAGTTCATTTTTTACTCTGGAAATGATGCAAGCTTAGGCTGTCTAAGCAACTCTCAAAAATACAAATTATAAATACCTTTTGCATAGTCCAAACTGCAGAAGTACCATAACTCTCCATATATAAACATTCATAGCTTGTTATAATATGGTCACTGGGAAAGTTTATTTTCCTCCCAGATTATAACTTCGATAAATACTTGGATGCTGGATAGTGAAACAGTTGTTCTTGATCAGTTTATTGGATGGGACTGGACATTTCCAATAAAAATGGAAATTCTTTTATCTGCCCCATGGTTCCTTTGGGAAAACCCACATGTGGTTTTCATCAATCTAGCTTTTCACTTAAGGCAGGAGAAACAATCAAGTACTATGCATGAGGTTACCATTCAATGGACATAAATTTATTTAATTGGCATTGTCTTAACAAAAGCTTAGCAGCTTGTTGATGGTCTAAATGTGTAATCCTATGGACATCCATTCAGAAGTAAGTTCTATTATGTCTAATAGAAGTTACTCTGATGTAAATGGCTATATATTGTATCCTGAAAGAAAACTTCCAAATAAAACTACTGTACAGAGACAAATTTCCCTTTCTCTTTCTTTCTCTCTCACTCCCCCCCTCTCTCTCCACACACACACACCACACACACACACACACACACACAAACAAACATACACACACCAATGCTGGAGTCTTTTCCCCCTAAATAAACAGTAAAAGTTAATTCTAGTTCTGCTGCATACAAAAATAAGACTACGCATATTTTATTTGTAGGTGCAGTTGATTAATTGTTGTGACTGGACATCTGACCATACAAAGAAGTATGGTTTCTTCCCCATTTGACTCAGCCCCCCCCAATCAGTTGTAAACTTGGGGAGTTTATGATGATGGTCAAAGCTGCTATTTATGATTTCAGCAAATGAGATATATTTCTTCAGAGATAACCACAGGATTTAAATTTTAAGTGCTAGCCCTGGTAAATGGAGTTTTATTGACAGGTAGTGATGTAGTCAAACAATGACACTGATATTCTTCAGTGGGTGATTCCCAGTTTGACAAACACCTTTATCAGTGAAAACCTTAATATACCACTGAAAGGTGACTGTATAGTCAGAATTGTAAGTAGTTTCGGAAGTATGAGAATAGATACTTAAAATCTCCTTTCATTTTATCCACACAACAGCAACTCCATGACTTGTCTTATAGCGATCAGTCTAAGGTTATCCATCTCAACCCAACTACATTAGACTGTATCACCAGCTAACTCAAATAACATCGGTTAAAAAAAGAGATTCTAGAGACTTAGATGTACGTGCACAATCAGCTAACTTAGGAAATAGACTGTTTTTTAAAAAAAAAACCAGACTGTTTTTTTTATCAAGCTTTCCATGAGCATATAACCCTATGGCATAAAAGCCTTTCACAGGTTATGATGAGGTAAGAGAGAGACCATTGATGTGAATCCCATATGCTTGCTCTGTATATAAACTAATATAATGCATGTGTATAGCTGGATAATTACGTAACCATATGGTGACTATACAGTTAGAACACACAATAAGCATTTGCTCTTAACTGCATACTGGTAAATATATAAACATGTAACATTTTATTTCACAGAAATCGATAATGATGTACTATAGAATAAAATAATAGCTTCTGCTGTCATTGAGAAATAGTTTGTCTACAACTTCCAGAATTTTCAGCTATCAAACTTATCATTTTGTCTTTCCACCTCCCCAAAGCCCTCCCCTTCTGAGCAGCCTGTCTTCCTTGTTCCTTGTCTGGATGCCGGATACATTGGTTGGGAAGACATCTGGAGCCCATCAAGTCATGGAAGACTGAATGCCTGACTGACTTGACTCACAACAAGCTTTCATCAAGCATCATGTTGAAATGTAAGACAGAAAATGGAAGCCAAGTTGTGTTAGTTTGTCATTAGGATTTGGACAGTATTATGGCCAGTCTTAACCTTAGTCCTGTAGAGGAAACGATGATCTACTGAATACAGGAAAGAGCTCACTTCTTCGACTCTTATTGGTTTAGTAGCCTGCTTTGCTTGGAATTTGCTTGTGAGTTTTCAACTATTTGAATACAATCTGAATATTCCTGGTATGCTTGTCTGCAGTTGGAGAAGGGACTTGTATCTCTGCTTAATGTCAGCTCTTCAGTAAAATTAATAGTATATTAACACTTCTCTACAAGGAATTGTTTCCAGTTCCATAGAAATAAAATGGCAGGGCAAAAAATTAAATTCCCACTCCTTCCTCCCAGATTTGAAAATCTAAGCATATTTTTAATTGAGTAGCAACTACAAAATCTATTCCAAGATGACATTAGATCAGTTTTGAAGAAGCTTAAGAAGTGAAATATTTTCAAAGAAAAAACTAAGAAGTCCAGTTGCCTTTTGGAAAAAACACCTTTGGATTAGATCTTGAAAGGCCAACACTAACTCTCTTCCCAATGTGCGTGCAATGAGCACAAAACCTGAATGTCTGCTTCAATACAATTGAATTGGTACATGGCTGCATGCACACAATATACCGGTAGATAGAATCACAATGAAGAGGATTTTCAAGCAATTTGCTGAAATTTTCTTTGAGTTTTGTCTGTGATTATGTATTTCTATTTAGCATCGAATAATCTTGACTGATTTTTACAAGGTTCAGGAAGCTGACATGGTTAGAGACCTCCAGGACATTGTAGGATTGAATATTGAGTACAATTTAAAAAAAAAAACATAAAGAAAGCCAAGTCAACCAAACCATTTCTGAATGGTTGCTGAGAAAAATAAATGCATGTATTTTTATGTGTTTATTAAATGTTTATGCTATCTCCCCAATAAGGTGACTCTGGGTGGCATAAAATAGACACATTCGTCAGATTTTTCATGATACTTTCCTGGGTGATAGTTTTTCTTTGATTAAATATATGTTCATGTTATATTTTCAATCATAATCTTTCTATTTAATATTTGCTATTTTTAAAAAATCAATTAGTTTAATTAAACAGAAAAAGCCTATACAAAGTTTATAAAAATAAGGCTCAGAATCTCTTAGAATCTGCTTATGGTACTTCAAATGTTACCTTATTTCCAGAACCATAATGATTTGCTATTATCAATCTTTACAATGAGAACAGAGAAACCATTGAAGCTTCAGTAATATAGCTATGGAAGAGGGCAATAATTTATCATCGCTATAGTAGTTCAGTCCCAGATGAACCATTTGCTAATTTATTTCCATATGTAGCTAGCAGACAGATTAATCAGGCATTCTGCTCTAAAACCTGGATTGCAGTTTACCCTTTTATCAGACAAGAGGACCATAAGGTTTACAGCAAAACAACAATGCGAGTTGAAAGGTATTCTGTCAAGTTTAATGTTTGCGTAAAATAAATGATTTTAGAAAAAAAGTGTGGAGCAAAACCAAACCTCAAAATAAATATTTTAACTATAATTGCAGAAGACCAAATCAATTTTTTAGAGGATGAGCTATTGTTTCTTCTTCTTCTTCTTGTGCCATATCCGTTATCGAATGTTGGCGATCATGTTGGCGATCCTGTTTTTATCAGCAGCCGCACGAAAAGGTGCTGCTGAGTTTTGTCCAAACCAGTCCCTTAGATTTTGAAGCCACGATGTTCTTCTTCTGCCTGGACCTCGTTTGCCTTCAATCTTTCCTTGAAGGATTAAATGGAGTATGTCGTATTTTTCTGTCCAAAATATTCTAATTTTCATTTTTTAATTGTTTTGATGATTTCCCTTGGCTTTCCCAGGCGGCTTATCACCTCATTTCTGATCTTGTCAACCCAGCTTATACGTAACAGCCACCTGTAAATCCACATTTCAAATGCTTCTAGTCTCTTCAGGTGGCTTTCTGTCAGAGACCAACTCTCTACTCCATAGAGCAGGATAGAAAAAATATATCATCTGACAAGCCTGATTTTCAGTCTTAGGCTTATGTCGTGACTGCAGAAGACCTTTTTCATTTTGAAGAATGCTGTTCGGGCTTTCTCTATCCTTGTCTTTACTTCAACGGTCATGTCCCAGCTTTCATGTAAATTAGAACCGAGGTACGTGAACCTTTCAACTTTTTCTAGTGGTATTCCTTCTGAATTTATTGGTGGTAAATTAACAGGTTATTTGCTGACAACCATGTTTACCTATTCCTAATTTTAGTGCCCCAGTCCACTTTTTTGTTGTCCAGTATAGCAGCTACGGTAGATTAATTACAGAAATGTCATCATTTGATTACTGGCAATATTATTGTGAATATCTCCTTATTGTTTCTGTTAGTGGGTTTTCAAGTTATAGTTGTATGGCCGTTGATTTTAATTCAGAAGCAGCATCACTGATATAGGTAATAGAGTCACTCATAATTAAACATATTTAGTCTATGTGAATTATTCAAAATATCATATTTTCTAGTGAAAAAATACCAGGCTGCTATGTGGGAACATCACTGCTTGGAACAGGAAATATGATTTTAGCATCAATAGTGATGCTAGAATTGGAAGTGATATGGACTGAAAAGAGACCATTTATTGAGGCATTAGAGAGGGCAGACCATGTCCCAGAGATAACTTTTTATTTTTATTTTGTTTGTATTTTATTTGTTTGTATCCCACCTTTATTGTTTTCACAAATAACTCAAGATGAGGAATGTATATTATTATTTATGGTATATTGTTTTATACTTTACAAGGACTAAGTATGTTTTATGATAAAGCAGACCAGCCTGGTCTATCCAGCCAGAATTGTCTATGCAAGCTGAAAGATATTATTTCCCAGTATCTATGCAAGCTGGAAAATACTGTTTCTCAATATTCATCTGTTCAACTAATGAAACAGGAAAGAGAACTAGGAACATTCTGCACACAACACACGTGCTTATTAAATAAACAGTAATAACAGTGATAACATAATAATGGTGCAAATAAAAAGTCAAAAATTAAATTGTTCAACTGGTATTATAAATGGATCTCTAACGTTAATTGATAATCTGGATTATATAGGCTGCAACTCATGGCATCTCTCTGTAGTGAGCAAAAGATTAAAATCAAATGAGGTCGAGCAGCTGAAAAATAATGTATTGATTCAGTTGGAGTAAAAAAAAAAGCTGCTCAGCTGAGGTCCAATGGTCTGGGCGCGTTAATATTTTGCATCCATAAATGGCTGCTTGAATGTCCTGTGTATTTGCAAATTTCTTGCTGGCTATAGTATTCCATGCAATTTTTCCATAGGTGATTCTGTGGATAGATGGTACACAAGAAGTAAATCTCAGCTCACAGGATAATTGGCACGTATTATTCAAGTAAGTCATTCTACTCTCATCTCGTTGAAGGGAAAAAGTACTTTTAGACAACTTATATATGGTCCTTCAGAATTACACTTCTCAGGAATCCCAGCCAGCATGTTCAGTGGTCACACATTTTGAATATCTGAAATTCTGAAGGGATATTTGTTCTCCTTCCCCCCCCCCTAAAGTATTCTGTTGGTTGATGTAGAGGAATAGTTAATGAGAACATGTAAGCATGGGTCAAAAATACAGACAATAAGAAGGCCTGAATTCAGGAACAACCGAAGAAAAAAGCCTCACTAGTTTCCTGAGAGAACATCCTGATCCTTAATAATTCATGAAAGGCAAAGAGTTGGGCCATCCAGATCTCCACAGAAATGATGTTTCATAGGAAAGGTGCTACAACAGATTCATTGAATAGTCCTCACTGTGCCCTGCAAGTATTCTTCTGCCCCTTCTTATGCAGGATGGCTTGGGTCAACTTAAATAGCTCTCCACAGACACAATATGGACAGAAAAATAACTGTATTTTGCTAGTCTTATTGCCACAAGATAACACCTAAGAAAAGTTCTTACATGTGCTTGGTCTTCTTGTTTGTTTTCTTTTTGTAGTATGCTAGGTGTAATGTATTGAGGTAAAGTATTTGGAATTGTTGAAAAAACAGTCATAAGACTGTCAGTTAAGAGCCAGACTTGCTGTCTACATGCTAATTATCTTGTGTTAAAGCAGGAACTAATATTTGAATCCTATTGGCTGCACCTAGTTGTTGAGTGTATAAATAGGAGTGGAGATGCAGTTATCCAGGCTTCTGTTTTAAACCTGCAATAAAGAGTTGTTTGTTCACCTACTGCCTCGTCGATGCCTCACTGAACACCAAACATAACAGTGGCGACAAAGGTGGGATGTGCTGCCAAATTCGAAGAGCTGAGTCACTAAGGGGATAAGCCAAGCGATGACGCCTTGGTTGGGGCCGTGTTCCCCCATTCCTGTATGAAAACGCTGGTGGAAGAGCGGTCCCAAGGAACTGTCCCTGGGAGATTAGAAGAAGCCTTGGCAGCACAAGGCATTGCGAGGCCGAAAACAACGGAAGCAACTCACCATGGCCAAACTCGGGAAACTCTCAGAATTTGATGTCACACATCCAGAGAGGTGGAGCTTGTACATCGCGAGAGTCGAGAATTACTTTAGAGTCAACCAAGTTCATGAGGATGGCTTGAAGGCCGCAATGCTGCTGTGCGTTTGTGGCCAGGCGATGTTTGAGATCGCCGAAAACTTAATAGCTCCAGCACCGCTTGAATCTATTACTTATTCCGAACTTAAGAGAATGCTCAAAGAACAGTTTGAGCTGAAGCTATTGGTCATTGCTTGGTGGCACATCTTCGAAAGAAGAGACCAATGACTGGGCAAATCAGCTGCCAAATTCATTGCTACCCTTTGTCAAGCAGCCTGACCCTGCGAGTTCCACGATCTTGAAGAGAGGCTGCGAGACCGCTTAGTGTGCGGGTTAAGAAGCAGAGATCTCTAACAGAAATTGTTCGCCAAAGAGACTATTTCATTTCAAGAGGCCCTAAGAGAAATCACAGCTGAAGAAGCCGCCGAGGGAGCCATCAAGGCTTTATGACTCTCCAGGAGCATTCCCTGTGCAGAAGCTGTCCACCAGGAGGGCGCTGAGAGGTTCGAAGACTCCAAATTGGATCAAGAGGTCGATCGCTTACATCAGCCTCCAGAAAGAAGGCCACCATGCCCAGTTGACAAGGCAGTTCTCTTCTCTCGATGTGCGGGGTGTGGAGGCCGACACAAATGCATGGACTGCCGGTTCCGCACCGCAACGTGCCAGGCGTGTGGCAAACAAGACTACATCGCTGCAGTCTGTCAGGGTCATCGGAGAATGAGTCCATCAGAAGAGTTTCCCCGAAAAGGTACCGGGGCCCCGGGACAACAGAGGGTGGGCTATTGTGCCACTAGGAGGAGCGTACTTAAAACAGGTGCCCATCGCCCTCTTAAGGAAAAACTGCGGCTTAAAGTTAAGCTGCAGGGAGTTCCATGCAGCATGGAACTAGATACGGGATCCGCATTATCGATAATTTCCCAGGGAACCTTCAAACACATTTGTAGCCGCTGCGGCAAAAGGGTTAAGCTTAAGCTGTCGAATCTCGTCTTAATGGATTTCCAAAATTCCTGAGTAATAGTCAAGGGGGAAGCTTCACTCTCGGTGCAATTCAAGGGATTTGAGGGCCCCCTGGAAGTTGTAGTAGTTGAGGGCAACCGCACAAGCCTCATTGGGCTTGATTGGTTTGATGCATTGGGAATCCATGTAACTGAAATAAACAGAACACAAGCAGTGGACTTAGCGGCAGTTTGCCAGGAGTTTGCTGACATTTTTAGCCCTTATTTATTTATTTATTTATTTATTTTATTTTATTTGATTTGTATGCCGCTCCTCTCCGGAGACTCGGAGCGGCTCACAACATATACAAAACATCAAAATATTTAAAATAGATACCCAACACACGTACAACTTTCGAACAACAACCCACAATCATCCCCAGGCCTGCCGGCAAAGATAAGTTTTAAGGTTCTTTCGGAAGGCCGGGAGAGTGGGAGAAACGCGGACTTCAAGGGGCAGTTGGTTCCAGAGGGTGGGCGCCACAACAGAGAAGGCCCTCCCCCTAGGACCCGCCAAATGACATTGTTTCGCTGACGGGACCCGGAGTAGGCCGACCCTGTGCGCTCTCACCGGTCGTAGGGAAGTATGTGGCAGAAGACGGTCCCGTAAGTACCCTGTTCCAGAGCCATATAGGGAAATATAAAGGTCCTCCCATAGCTCTTCAGCTTGATCCTGCCATAACTCCAATACGGATCAAGCCACGTAGAGTGCCCTTTGCCCTCAAGTAGAAGATTGATGCAGAGCTGGATAAGCTGATGCAGCAAGGCATCCTTCAGCCAGTGGATAGCAGTCGATGGGAAACCCCCATACTCATGCCACTTAAGGCCAACAGAGAAGTGCAAATATGCACAGATTACAAGTGCACTATCAATAGAGCACTCCAACAACACGCATATCTGGTGCCTGTAATCAGCTACATTTTGGCGTCACTACAGGGAGGTCACATGTTTACCAAGTTAGATTTGGCTCAAGCCTATGAGCAACTGCCAGTGGATGATGCCATGGCGGAAGCTCAAACCATAGTTACTCAATGGGGAGCTTTCAAGGTTAAGCGCCTACAATTCAGGGTCAGTGTTGCCCCAGGCCTCTTCCAGGGAGTGATGGAGTGAATGCTCAAGGATATTCCAGGCATGTGCCCATATTTCAATGATGTCCTTATAGCTGGGGAATCAGTAAAAAAATTGGCAGAACAGCTCAAAGCCGTCCTTCAGCGCTTCCGCGAAGCGGGGCGGAAGCTGAAATGGGAGAAATGTAAGATTGGGGTAGCTTCAACTGAGTTCCTCGGTTTCCGTATAGATGCCCAAGGCATTCATCCTGCTGAATCCAACCTCAAAGCAATTCAGCAGGCCCCCAGTCCAAAATCAAAGGGGGAGCTCCAAGTGTTCCTAGGACTGCTCAATTTTTATCATGCCTTCCTACCTCACAAGGCCACAATGGCAGAGCTGTTACAATGGCTCTTGGACAAACATGCACAGTGGAAGTGGACTAGCATCCATGAGAGGAGCTTCTCAGCAGTCAAATCACTGCTGTCTTCAAACTCCGTTTTGATGCATTTTAACAAAAAGCTGCCTGTCTGCATCGCTTGTGATGCATCACCATATGGGGTTGGGGCTGGAGTCATGTAATGACTGATGAAGGCAAGCTCCAATAGCCTATTACTTGAGGACCTTGTCCTCTACAGAGCGTAATTACGTTCAAATAGATAAAGAGGCCTTGGCCATAGTGGCAGGGGTCAAGAAGTTTCATGACTACCTGTATGGCAGGCCTTTCACGGTCTTCACAGACCACAAGCCACTCCTGGGGTTGTTCACAATGAACAAGCAAACATCCCAGATCATATCTCCTAGGATGTTGAGGTGGTCAATATTTCTGTCAGCATACAATTTCAATTTGATTCATAAACCAGGTAGGGAAATGGGCCACACAGACAGCCTTAGCAGACTGCCACTGCCACATTTAGAGCCTGACCCCGCTCCAGTCATGCACATCTGGTTATCCAGGATCTGCCTGAGTCTCCCCTTAACGCAGGGGACATGGCTGCAGAGACAGTGTCCGACATGATGCTAAGCCACGTGTTAAACTGGGTGCTCACAGGGTAGCCAGAAACTAGTCCAGGGACTAACTTCCAGAGTTTTAGTAGGAGGAAGGACGAGTTGTCAGTTCACAGGGGGTCTTGTGGGGTAATCAGGTTGTAGTCTCGAACTCACTGAGGACTAGAGTCCTGGAGTCTCTGCACGAGGGACATCCAGGAATAGCCTGGATAAAGGCACTTGCGCAAAGCTGCTTTTGGTGGCCTGGGCTGGACAAAGATATTGAGTCTCAGGTACACAGCTGCCACATTTGCCAGCAATCTAGGCCAGAGATGTCACATGCCCCAGTCCATAGATGGGACACCACACATGCCCTCTGGTCCAGGATTCACATCGATTATGCAGGGACAACTTTCCAGGGACAACTCTTCCTCATTGTGGATAGTCACTCCAAGTGGTTAGAGCAGCGGTTCTCAACCCGTGGGTCGCGACCCCATTTCACGACCATTTCACGAACGACTATTTCACGGGGGTCGCCAAACAACGCAGTACGCCATTTTTTCCCCTTTTCCCCTCGGCTGGCGCAGGGGGCAGCACCGTACATCAGTGGGGTAGCACTGCGCATGCACGATGCGGGCTGCCGCGCCATGCATGCGCGGTGCGGGCCGTCGCGCCACACATGCGCGGCGCAGGTCGGGGTCACAGCCTGAAAAAGGTTGAGAACTGCTGAACTAATACAACCCCATCTATTTTCCATCTATTCCAGAAGTAAATTTTATTTACTTGATATTCTTCTATAGATATGATTCTGAAACAGAATAATGCAGCAATGATGTGGCAGATGTTCATTTTTTTTACAGGTATGTGGATAGTGTTCCTAGAAGGTCAAAAGGTCAAAACTGATTTAGCAGATTTTAAAGGGTCAGTGAGAGAACAATTCAGAAAGTGAAGATGATAACCTTGGTAAACATAGGCCACATCTATTACCAAAACAACAAGAAGAAAAATATAGTTTAAGTCCAGAAGGCAGAACACATGCAGAAATGGCTTAGGTAGACACCTCCTTAATTCACAGGGTATAAAAAGGGCAAGAGGTTCAACATAATCCAATTTACAAAATTCCATCATTATAGTCACTCTCAATAAAAGTAGTTTTAGTTTTCCTTTGGAAGTGATTCCTGATTTGTAGCTGGTGGGGTTGAAATCAATTAACTATTAAGCCAGGATAGTGAATTTGTTACTGTTCATTTAATGGTAAAATTTGCTAAGACTACTAGAAGTTGTTTCCCATTTCTGCAGTGTAACGCTTCTACATGAGAAAATATATTTTAAGCTTTCCATCTGCAATGGTTATGCAGTAACTCAGTCTTTTAAAAGAGGAATGCTTCTTTTTGAATAAAAAGCTTTTAAAGGTTCTTTCAAATGCAGTCCAAAATCAGATGTGGGATATTTTGACAATCTTAGAACCCCCAAATTGATGTATCATCACTGGAGAACTAGATAAGAACGTCATATTTCTCACAGGGGATGTTTCATATAAAAAGAGAAAGTTATAAGCAGTGCTTATAATAAGCAATGAGTATGAAAGTAAGTAAATAAGACAATTAGCAATAGCTGATTCAATGAAGTAGTTGGAATACTGCATACTGGATTACTAGAATACATTTGGAATACTGCACCCAGCTTTGGTTGCCATGATGTGGCATGTTGAGACTCTAGAAAAAAATGCAGAGAAGAGCAACAAAGATGATTAGGGGACTGGAAGCTAAAACATACAAGGAACAGTTGCTAGAATTGGGTTTGTCTAGTCCAGCGGTTCTCAACCTGTGGGTCGCGACCCCATTTGGGGTCGAACAACCATTTCACAGGGGTTGCCAAACAACGCTGTCCGGCGTTTTCCCCCCCTTTCCTTAGTTATGCTACTTTCTATTGGCTTTTGAACGCGAATAGACTCTATTCAAGAGACTATTCTATTGGCGTTCGAAAGCCAATATAAACTAAGGAAGTTTCAGTTTCGGAGCACGTGGCAGAAAGCGAGACAGAGAACAAGTGGCAGAAAGCGAGAGAGAACAAGCAGCAGAAAGCAAGAGAGAACAATCAAAAACAGTAAGTTTTGCCTGCTGCTGAGCTTGCTCTGCTTGGCTGCCTGCCGTCCGTCCTGCTCCCCCTCCCCATCTGTTTGGCTGAGGATGTGGAGGGGGGATGGCTGGGAGCCGCTGCCTCCCATCCGCCTCGCCCTCACTGCCCGTTCGGCTGAAGATGGGGGCAGTTGGGAACCGCTGCCTCCCGTCCTCCTCACCCTCGCCGCCCGTTTGGCTGAAGATGGGGGGAGTGGTTGGGAGCCGCTGCCTCCCGTCCTGCTCGCCCTCGCCGAACCCGTCCTCCTCGCCCTCGCCGCCCGTTTGGTTGAAGATGGGGGGGCAGTTGGGAGCCGCTGCCTCCCGTTCTCTTCGCCCTCGCCGCCCGTTTGGCTGAAGATGGGGGGGCGGTTGAGAGCCGCTGCCTCCCGTCCTGCTCGCCCTCGCCGAACCCATCCTCGCCCTCACCGAACCCGTCCTCCTTGCCCTCACCGAACCCGTCCTCCTCGCCCTTGCCGCCCATTTGGCTGAAGATGGGGGGGGCGGTTGGGAGCCGCTGCCTCCCGTTCTCCTCGCCCTCGCCGCCCATTTGGCTGAAGATGGGGGGGCGGTTGGGAGCCGCTGCCTCCCGTCCTCCTCGCCCTCGCCGCCCGTTTGGCTGAAGATGGGGGTGGTGGTTGGGAGCCGCTGCCTCCCGTCCTGCTCGCCCTCCCTGTCCATTTGGCACCATCTGCCTTTCGCTCTCTCTCTCTCTCTTCACCTGGAGGGAGAGGGAGAGAAAGAGAAAGAGGAAAAAGAAAAAGAGGAAAGGAAGAGAAGAGAAGAGAAAGAGGAAAGAGGAAGAGAGAGAGAGGAAAAAGAAAGTTAGAGGAAAAAGAGAAAGAGGAAAGAGAAAAAGGAAAGAGGGAGAGAGAGAAAGAGGGAGAGGAAAGAGAAAGAAAGAGAGAGGGGGAGAGGAAAGAGAAAAAGATAAAAGATTGAGAAAAGAGAGGAAAGAAAGAGAAAGAGGAAAGAGAAAAAGAAAGAGAAATAAGAGAAAGGAAAGAGGAAGAAGAGAAAGAGGAAAGAAAGAAGAGAAAGAGAGGAAAGAGGATAAAAGAGACAGAAAGAGAAAGTTAGAGGAAAGAGGGAAAGAGGAAAGAGAAAGAGAGGAAAGAAAAAAAGAGAGAGAGAGAGAGAGAGGAAAGTGACAGAAAAAGACCTTTTTGACATCTAAAATGAAGATAACACTGCATATATCCTTTTTTAACCTTTATTTTATATATACACACACAAAGACACACACACACACACACACACACACACACTAAAGGTAAAAAAGGATATCTGCAGTGTTATCTTCATTTTAGATATCAAAAGGGTTTTGCGGCTCCCAGTGTTTTCTTTTCGGTGGGAAACGGGTCCAAGTGGCTCTTTGAGTGTTTTGGGTTGCCTACCCCTGGGGTAGGTGGACTCCCACATGCTATTAACTTTGTTAGCAAATGGGAGGGGGGGTTGAACAAAGTTGCTTCATTTATTCATTCATTTATTGCACAATAAAATTATTTGAAACCAACATTTTGTGCTATTCTAATGCACAACTGCACAAATATGCATGTAATCTCTGAGGAGGCTATCACATCTGGGCTACAAAAATTTTGTTAAAGCATTCTTGTTTGCTGATATTTATTTCCTTTTATAAACTGCTTTGATTCTTCCATTTATTGTTTAAAGTGGTTTAATACTTCCATTTATTTCCTTTTATTCCCTTAAAACTAGTTTGAATCTTCCATTTGTTGCCATTTATTCTCTTAAAACTGATTTAATTGTTTTGTTTATTTCTGATCCACGAAACCTATAACCGCCATGTCATTTCTCACTCTTCTTATTCCTTTCTGCTTTTCTTTTTATTCCCTCTCTTTCATATACTTTCTTTTATCTTCACTGAAAGAAAATCCCTCCAGGTCCCCACTATAATTTATGGTTCAAATGAAAGCAGCCTGTTCTTATTTATTATTTACTAACTTTCTGTAAATTTTGGTCCCACATTTAAAGGCAGGGTAAACATGCATTAAAATACATGCAGCGGCGGCACAGCATTAATGGTGGCCGGGGCTGTCTTTCTTGCCATGCCCACTTGGTGGCCATGCCCACTTGGCCACACCCACTTGGTGGCCACACCTACTTGGCCACGCCCCCCCGGCACCCACCGATGTAGAAACAAAAATAATTTTATGGTTGGGGGTCACCACAACATGAGGAACTGTATTATAGGGTCGCGGCATTAGAAAGGTTGAGAACCACTGCCTTAGTGTCTGCAGCATATTTTTTTGAATCCTCTCTGCTATATCAGGGAACAGGACCAGAACTAATGGGTTGAAATTACAGCGAAGTAAGTCTCTCCTTACTAAGATGTTCAATAGTTTTTACCCTGCTACATGTATGAAATGTTAAAGCAAATCTTACACTGAGTGGAGAGTTGGACTAGATAATTTCTGATATCGCTTCTAAATCCATTATTCTATATCAAACATTATTCAATTTATTATGATTCAGGTTTTCTACAGCTCTTCATGACGATCTTCCAGATATGTTAGACTTTGTTCCTATTATCCTCTTAAATCTATCATGCTTTCTGGGAATTATAAATATTAGTTCTACTAGTACAGGTGTCTGCAACCTTGACAACTTTAAGACTTGTGGACTTCAGCTCCCAGAATTCCTCAGCCAGCTATGTCAAGGTTGCAGACCCCTGTACTAGTATATCTGTTCTTCTCGTTAGCAGAAATATTGCACTATGTTAGTCCTCATAGATAGGTCAACTTAGGAACAAAGAGCATTACAGAATTTTTGACCAATGTAGCAAATCCTTAATATATCGACACAGTTCTCACTGTAGTGTTACAGAATCCTCCAGCATGGAAAATTCACCAAAATAAGATATGCTATTAATTAGGTAAAGAAAATTACTGTAATGTTCATCTCAATAAGGGTGCTATCTAATTATGAGTAGTTTAGAATTTAATTCTGGCAGAGAGAGAAATATTCAGGGTATTATAAATCTGGACAGTTTTCTCTCAGTTCTTAGCAAAATGAACAGAAATATTATCTTCCATCATTCCAGTAAAAAACATAAAATCTACACATATAAATTAATTCTGCAATCTTCATCCATTATGTGTGTGCGTGTTCTTCTCTATTCAAATTTAAAAATTTGTACCCTCTCACATTTTTTCTTACATATAAATGTTCAGTGTTGATGGCAAAGTTGTATTCACATCCTCATCTTCAGTGTAAGACTAATATTTCCCAGTTTAGTGGAAATAAATGTTCTGAGAAATCAACACTCCCAAAATTCCCAGGCAGTATGAAAGGAAGGCTATTTTAGTCCCTCCTCAGCCAGTGATGATGAGCTAATGTATAACTCCATGAATATAGGAGGTGATCATTGAGTTTATTACCCAAATACCAGTGAACAAGCATGGAGGGAGAATTAGGATCATACCAGCTTGAAGACTGGCTAGTGGGGCTCTTCAAACATCTATGCAACCTTGGCAGCTGCTAACTTTTCCAGGTTCTGGTACTAACCACAAATGCGGACGATTCACAGATTGACTTTGGTAAATTAATGCAATTGTATTATTACCTAGAGTTGATGCTGATAGTAAATTATGTAGCTTGTTAGATGCAGATTAGAATTTTAGTGGGGAAAAGTTACAGTTTTTTAAAAAGTCTTAGAAAGTCAAGTGCATCACTTTTTCATGCAACAAGCAAATCAGATAGAGATTATCCAAATTATTTTTAACACTGATTATTATTGTTAACAGGGATAAGAAATCATAATGAATATCCATAAGTTGGTGAATGTTGGCACTCATATTTGATTGTTTGCAATTACATATTATTTTGGAAATAGACCTTTCTAATTTTTCCAATGTAAGCACGTATTCTGACAATTAAGTGACTGACACCATCAGTGTACGTCCATGTTGCTGAAGACTCACAACATTGGGATATGTGTGTAAGCAACATTCACATGCTAACTCAAAGCACAATCTAGTTTCTGCTCTGAGTGAACCAATACAAGGGAATTCCCCTTTGTGGTGAAGCATGTACACGGAATAGGTAAAGAGGGAAGCAAAGGCAGATATCAGATTGTACTCTCTGGAATAATGTCTTCCTACTTAGCAAAATTAAAAGCCCTCTTTTGCTTTTACAACAGTGAAATCACAAAACAATGAAACCAGGCTGAAAGAAATAAGTGCAAATGATACACCAAAAATCTATGGAGCTAAAACTTACTCTAACGTTCATTTAGCTCTATGCATTCCCCCATGATCCAGAAACAATTGGAAGATAAGTACAATACCTACTTGGAGCATGTATATGTAAATATAATTGTCAGAATATCAGGATATTCTTATTTTTGTCATAATAACAGTGTGGATAAAAAGAAGAGAAGGAGAAGGGGGGGAGCAAAGAAATACCGGTAGTTTTTTTAAAAAAAATTAAAAAGTAGCAATACAATGTCAAAGACAAATCAGGGTCACTAAATGTTATGTTTTGACATAGCCCTGCTATTTACAACAACCCTAAAGAGGGCCATAAGAGACTAAAATCTTCCCAGATTAAGCAGCTGGTCAACAGACAGCTCAATCATTTTCATTTGGAATCAGCTTTACAATTCAAGAAATCCCAACATAGCAACTGTGAAGTCTAAACTCTTCCCATTCACATTCAATACTATTGCACTAAGATAAATCTGCAAGATTTGTCTGCATGTGAATTAAGGAGAGAGAAAAAAGAAAAAAAAGAAAAGAAAAGAAAAAGAAAAGAAGGAACATCCTTCATCTTGCCACAATGATTTACTCCTCAAAATTTCATTCAAAATTTACTGCCCACATTTTAAACCATCTGCATTCACTCACATTTGATTGTTTTGCCCAAATCAACGCAGACTGCTTGAACAGCTTCTTGCAACTTTCAGTTTTGACCATGGCATCCTGGGCAGAGTGGCATATAAGGTCCAGCCCTCTTCTTTTAAGTTAACTCATGTCAGAAGCATCTTAAATTATCTGAATCCAGAGGCTTAGACTGGTAAAATTCCTCTACACTTACTTAAGACAGTGTATGTGCTGCTAGCCCATAATGCGGTATCAGAAACCTGCAAGCTACTATTTCTGCAACTGTGTCACTGTAGATACTATGAAACATGTACGTAGCTGTTGCCATGGAAACAAACACAGCTAGGTTAGAGTGCCAAGCTGTGTTAATTCCTTCAACCATGAACCCCAGGGGAAAACTAGCATTCATCTTCTGTCTCCTTTTGTCTCTGACTGCTTTCATTTTCTTCCCTGTGTTATCAAATGTACTCCACAGATGGAGATGGACGTGTTCTTAGCAATACCTGAAAATATACCCACTGATTGAAAAACGTAAACCCCATGTGTTAAACCAACAGCAGAAGTCCTATTTTCCTATACCTCGTCAACATTTAACTTGGGAGAACATGAAGAAAAAACTTCACCTTCAAGGGTAAAGAAGGCATCGTTTTAAAAAAAAATTACACAAGAGCCATTTCCTGCAAAACAGAAAACATGTATGGAAGAACGGAAAGAGACCAACAGCAAGGGTGAACTATATTTTTCACATCCTGAATATCTCAGGTTTGGTTCCTGGTACTCCTGCCTAAATCTCCTTATAACGTACATGTATATGTATATATACATGCATAATATTTTCAACATGGGATACATGATTTTGCATTTGAGATGATGATAGAGATGGAGATGATAGAGATGATAGAGACAGAGACTTCGGGTCAGTCTTGACTCCAGGCAATGCCTAGACGAGTTCCTGCAGTTTTCTTGGCAAGATTGAAGAAACAGTTTGCCCTTGCTTCTTCTTAAAGCTGAGAGAGGGTGACTGGTCTAACAATACCCCGTTGGCTTTGTGCCTAAGGTTGGAGTAGGAGTCATGGTCTCCAGGTTTCTAGCCTGGTACCTTACTCTAATCACTACATCAAACTGGCTCTTTGATTGATATTTATAACAATGTAGTGAGGGGATTTAATGGGAAGATAGTGACTGCTCCATTAAGGACAGTCAGGGCTAAAAATGGTTTTCAACCTGGACTTCCCAATCCCATTGCAACATTCTAACCCTTAACCCATACTGGATCTCTTTGAAAAAAATCTGACTAGGGAGAGACCTTTATCGGGGACTCTGGAGAACTACTGTCCATTAAAATACTGTGTTCAGTGATTTAGTGCCAGCAGATTTATATGTTTATTGTAGCATTTTTCTGGAGGTGGAAGGTTTCTGAATTATTTCAAGGGAATTTACTCTTTCATTTCCTCTACTTTCCTCGTGACTGAAAAATAAAATGAAAAGAAAAGTAAAATGGGGCAATTTCGGGGAAACCTCACAGAATGACAGTTCTATATATTACTAAAACCTTTGCGTCTGTTTGCAACTTTCAATTGGGCGAAATGATGCATTGTAGGCCAACAATTTTTGAATCAATGTACCTCAAATTGAGTAGCTACAGAATGAGTTCTAAATCCAGAACCAGTGATCCCGTGGGACTGAAATTTGGTAAAGTTTTGACTGCTTCAGCATGACTGCAGTTTCCATCTAGACTTCCCAGAAACATGTACGTTGCATGGCACAAAGGAATATAGGAAGGTTATATTTCCATCCTGTTTCTTGCCTCCCTTTAGCACTTTCCCCCAATCTGCTGGCAGCAAAGCTGAATGGGCAAGAGGCAATTGGCTGCTTTGGAATCAAGGCTGAAATCTGAAATCTTAAAGGCAGTGGCAGGTAACGGAAGGATGAGGAAGCGATCTGGATGCCTACTGGTGGGTTAGAACTGCCTGGAGGGTGCCTGTATTCAGCAGGTAAGCCCTCTTCCTCCCTCAAGGGAGGGGGCCTTTGGAGACACTCTGAGAAAAGGTGTTAAACCGTCCTGTTTGAGCTCCAATGACAGCCAGAAACCAGGAACGCTAAACAACCAACAGCTTTATTCACTATATGGAAACAAAGTTAGCACTGGGAGTGGCTTGCTCCCAGTGCCTTATATACAACAAGCACACCCCACCTACACCAGACCCCACCCTTACCTGGCCCAGCCCCACTCAACAAGCCACAATTAGGGTGGTGTTATAAGGAAGCATCCAACGAGTCCCTAGCCCCTCCCCCTGCCAACCACAGCACCCTTGTGCCTCCTCTTCTGCTGCCAATACACCATCGGCCATGCAAGGCCATTTGCCAGTAGCCCAGGTAGGAAAAAGTCCTTTCCCCTTGCCGTCCGGCTTCGCGGACCACCTAGATGCTGTCGGGCCCGCCGAGGCTCTTCCACAGGATGCCCACAGTCCAGGAGGAATACAAACAGTCTGAAGAGTAGCAAATGGAGCTGGGCGGCTCCTGATGACGTCAGCAGGTTGGGTGGACAGCACTCAGCCCCAACAGTAGGAAACGAAGCAGGTGCCTCCCGATGATATCAGCGCTTCAGGATGGCGGTTGGCCACAATGGCACCAGGAGTAGCAGGACGGCGGTCGGCCACAATGGTGTTAGAGACATAGGACAGCAACATGGACGACGGGACCCCGCAGGACTGTGGAGCGGTAAGCAGGCAATGACTCCACCCATCCGGATGGCTAGGCCTTGCAGGGTCCGACATTTGGCTCCCCCTACCAAAGGTCCCCCTGGAAGGAAGCACAACGAGGCTAGCAGTCACGTGCCCTTGTGACTGGGTCAGCCGACACCCTACCCAGTTTGTGGGGAAACTTCCTATGGTATCTATTGATCAGTTTGGGGGCAAACACGTCTCTGTCCCTTATCCAGGACGCCTTGGATAGGGGATACGCCTTCCAGAGAATCAGGTAATATAGTTCACCCCTCCTCACCCGTGAATCTAAGATTTCCTGGACTTCATATTGGCCTGGGGCAACAGGACCTGGAGGCTGCCCCTGGGACACTTCTCCCACCAAGTTCAACAGGTTGACATGAAACACCGGGTGCACCTTACCAAGGAATCTTGGCAATTGTAACCACATCGCTACCGGGTTGATGATCTAGGCTATCCAAAAAGGACCAATGTACTATGGGGCTAGCTTCTTACATGGGACTTGGAGTTTTATATATTTTGTGGACAAATAAACTAAACCACCCACCTGGAATGGGTTCTGTATTCTACGTTTTTTGTCTGCCTGGTGTGCTGTTTTCTTCAAAATATATGGCTTTCTTTGTTCGTTTCCTTCCAGTAAAATGGAAGGCAGTGCTGCAAGTTAGCCAAGGAGAAGGAGTGATTTCTAATGCTTCCTGCCAACTTCCTACAAGCAATGTCAGTGGGGAAGATGGCAGGAAGCCAAAAGTCGTTCCCACTCCTAATGCTTTTTTGCCAGCACATGGTCTCTGTTTCTCTGCTTAGGAAATATTTGTTAGCTCTTCTAGGTAAAAGAGACAGGAAACACAACTAGGTGAGCTAACTCTATTTTATTGTAAGGCTACATTAACAGAATCTTGCAAGTGTGAATGTACAAACTTCCTGCCACCACCTTTAACTGCTTAATCCATTAGTCTGGGTCCTTCCTAAGTTTCTTTCCTTCTCTGACCCTTAAACTTCTCCTGCCTCTCTTGTCAGATTGTTTCCTATGCAGCATCTCTTCCCTTTGTTCCCCAAGGCCATCCACACATTCTATTACAATATCTCTTAAACAATTACCCAAGGGGGTCACAGGTTGTCTAATAAAATATATTACTATTGAATTAACTAGAATTTTTACTATTTTATTTTAGTCCTAGTGACAGATCAGTTTAAAATTAATAAGTAGGTGAAAGCATAGAGGTTCCTCAAACTTCCCACCTGTTGCATGAATGCAATAGAATTCAATTTAAAGTTTGTACCTTACATGAAGATTGGGATAAAAGAGTGATAATACCACTATAAAAATCCAACCCTTGCATACAGATGGAGGAAGTTGTGAAAGTTGTGCTCCACAATACAATTAGAAAAACAAAACAATGAGTGAGTGATTGGCTATGTTCTGTAAATGTGATGTTATTAAAAAACAAAACACAGTAGTTATTTGCAGTAGTGGCGAATGTCTGTAGCTCAGGTGTAGGATGAGGGTGAAGCTTGTGGGCTGGTTTCTGAATGTTTCATTACCAGGCTAGGTAACATCATCAAAGTTTAGGGGATGTCAGTGTCCATGTTCTTCTGTGGAAGCCCTTATAAATAGAAGAACACAGTGACACTGACATCCCCAAAACTCCATTGAAGATGTTACCTAGCCTGGTAATGAAATGTTTGGAAACCAGCCCACAAGCTCGGAGAATGAACCTTTTATCCTCACAGTAGTTATTGTTGTTTATATTTGCAAATTGTGTTCTACCATTACCAGGACAGGAAAAGGGTGCAAGCAGGATACACAAACATAAGATAGAAGTTATACTGAAAATGAATGTAATTGCCTTAGGCCTCACAAATGAAGTAGCCATATCAACACTGACAAAGAATATTATTTTTTATGTTTGAAATAGTCAGATCCTGAGTTAGCAAACCATACTAAACATATACCAGAAATACTCATTCATAGATACTGTTACCTGCCCTCTAGTTCAGATGGGCCCCCAAAGTAGGAAGAAGAAGAAGAAGAAGAAGAAGAAGAAGAAGAAGAAGAAGAAGAAGAAGAAGAAGAAGAAGAAGAAGAAGAAGAAGAAGAAGAAGAAGAAGAAGAAGAAGAAGAAGAAGAAGAAGAAGAAGAAGAAGAAGAAGAAGAAGAAGAAGAAGAAGAAGAAGAAGAAGAAGAAGAAGAAGAAGAAGAAGAAGAAGAAGAAACAAACAAAAAAAACCCTGAAAGCCAGTGGGGCTGGTTAGAGCCTTGAAGCCCCCACTTTTAATTTTAAATTTTAACTACTAACTCAGACATTTTCAATGACTAATACTTAGTATTGTATATCAGGTGCCATGATGATTGCTGCACACTATGTTTTTATGTTCAATGTTGATTGTTTTAATAAAAGAATTTTATATACTTAAAAAAATTTTTTAACTACTAATATAATATTTATTTATAATTTTTATGTTTTATATTTTCTTTGTACACTGCGGAGAGTTGTTTTGTGAGAGAGATTGGCAGTTTCTAAATTTAACATATATATGAGATTAAAGATTAGGGCAGAATGAGGAATTTCAAGAAAACAATAAATTCTATTTCCAGAATGATTTCCAGACCCTCTGTAGCAAAATTCTACAGGGTTAGTAGACATCTGCTTGCTTAATACCATAGTGTATTTTATTCTAAATGATCTAAATTGCAATTATTTATTTCTGAAAATAGGAAATCACTCTTCCTGTCTTAGATTACTAAATTGACATAATGAACATATTTCATCTCAATGTCTGTTACGTTTTGTCATAAAAACAGCTGATAAACTTCTAAATCTGGTCAAAGAACTGAGTGTTTTTGTGGGAATAAAGTTTCATTAGAAGCATGAAAGATTTGAAATTTGCACAAAATAGGAAAAAAAAACTATAGATGTGGTCACCATAGTTTGGTGTGCTCTTGAATTTTCCCTTATTCACATTAGTTTGTGTAAGTTCTCATCATGATTCTAAAACTCTTTCATCCTTAAGACCTAGACTGAAAAAAGACACCTTGGGCAAATTTCAAGATACAGCTATAGAAATCAAGAATCAAAGCTGTATTCATGAGACAACTGAGAGGTCGTGGTCAGAAAAATAGGATCATAGCATCAAAAAAATTGCATAGCAGTTGAAAATGGGCACCATTGTTATAGATAATAATTATTTTAATTATTACACATTAAGATATTTTGGAGAGTAGGGTAGTGGTTAAACCAGGAGTCAGTGAATTCTAGTCCCACCTTAGGCACAAAGTCAGCTACTTGATCAGAGGCCAACTGCTTTCTCTCAGCCCTAGGGAGAAGGAGACAATGGCAAGCCATTTCCCAAACTCTTGCAGGGAGAAATTCAGGCACTCACCAGGCATCAGTATTGATTCAAAGGCACAAAAGAGAGGGAGAAAGAGGTAAACAGAGAAATTTGTGCTCTATATCTTATTTTTTATGCAGCCTAAACATACATAATGGTAGGAAACAGGTCAATATTTTGTGACAGAGTAGATGATTTCCATGCACAAAAATCTAAGGTTCAATACAGTGTCTCCAGGTGGGGCTGGCAAAAACTTACCACACATCAGATTACAGATATTGGGTAACCTAAGAACATTGAAACAAAGATTTAATTAAATATAAGCCAGAAATTTATGTTTCTATTACATCTTTTGGAACATCTTTTTGAGAAAACATTGGGCTTGAATCCTGATTTCTTTCCTGCAGAATGAAGTATCTGTTTGAATCAATAAATGGGGGTGGGGGCATGACCTACAGCATTCTGAACCAGTACAATTTGTGATGGCATAGCTATTTATTTCTTGCATGTATGTTATCCATACAAATCGTATTATGCTTTCTTGCCGGCATGCCTGTTTTAAATATATGCATAAAATGCTCATTAAAATACTTTTTTTCACATATGTTCTCCTCAAATATGAATTTCTAAATATATTTTATCCACAAATTATATCTAAATTTGTCCTGGCACATTTCTCTTTGCTAAGAACATTTGGGAAGTGCGAAAGAATCAATACCTGAACTCCAACCTGTCCACTTGTTTAGAAAGCACAAATCATACCAGAATTCACAAGGTTTGTCATTTTGCTAGCATCCCTAACCCTCAACAAGTTTTTCCAAAAGTAGCATTTAACCCTATCAGTATGTTTATCCTGGAAGCCTCCTCCAGTCAATCAGATAATGTGGGCTGCAACAACTACATATTTCCCATTTCCCAGCATTTCCAGTTTTATTGCAATAATAATGGTACTTCATTTGATTTTAATTAACTTCCTAGGATGATTACTTTTAAACTCTTGTTGATTATCATCACACATTCAGCACAAGCTATCAAGGGACTTATATTGTTGGAAGTTCCATCTAGAGACTTCACAATATTCTTTCTACATTCCTACGCAGTAAGCAACACAGAGAGAAAACTCTCCCAGGAATTTTTTTTTTACTGCATCAGACAATAAGTCAAAATCTTTCAAAATATTTAGTTACAAGTAGGAAGAAGAAAATCTGCTCTTAATAGTCAACTGGCAGATGAAAATTTGCTACCAACAAAGGAAAGTATCTGATATTAAATAGGGTTTTTGTTCAGCTAAATACAAAGCACTCCCTACTACCTTCTACCTTGCTATTTATAGAGCTTAAACATTTTAAGATTTTGTAGATTAAAATAAATAGGAGCATTCCTTTTTACTTGCTCCCCTTCAGTATCATCACAGCAGTGATGAAAATAAATAAAAGGAGCCCTCTTTGAGGGCCCCCACCATTTCCTTCTGCAATTCCTCAGCAACCAGCATTCAGAGTCCTGCTGCCTTTAAATTTGGAGGTAGATGCTTATTGTTCATGGAAGTCTCTAATTCCTTCATTACAGCCTTTTAATACAATAAGTTGAAATTCAATCCAGTGAAATCAAAGTTACTGGTTAAAAGTCATCCAAGTTAACGTAGGGTTGGTGTTACATCCAGCAGTACATTTAGAATGACATCTCAGTCTTATGTTCCAGAAGGAAATGAGTCTGGTCACAGTGATCCAGACCTTAACCTCTTTATTTGGATTTCTGCAATGTATTCCATGTGGAGGAAAATAGGATATTGCAGATGGTACAAAAGGGTTCAGCCCAGGTTGCTTTCTGGCTGTATGTTTTATACTTATAAACTATTATTGACATCAGTTGCATAAGCATATCATTGGTTTTTAAGACCAGCTCAAGATTTTGATTGATTCAGTGAGCTAATTTTTATCTACGAAGCTGGGCATGTTTGTAGTTAAGGTATCTGACAGAGTCTCTTCACTTATGAATCTCTTTATAGAGTTTACAATTTCTTTGGCGATCCTAGTATATCTTTCACAACCAAGAAACTTAGGATAGTAAGAACAAGAGATACAGTTTGCCCCACAGAAGTATTCCCTCCCCATGTAAGAAAATTTAGTTCTGTTTTTGCTCAGCTTTATGTACTAGTGAAGAATGAAGATGTTTTTGTTCCATGGAACTTTAATGGCAATTTAATATAGGGTTCACCTGCTTTTTCAGGGTTTAATTATAGTATTGTTGTTTTTCTAGTCTTTTCTTTGGCATCTGTTTCCAATTTAATATACTGTCTTAGAATAGTGAAGTAAAGCAGGTGCAGGGAAAGGAAGGAAGGAAGGAAGGAAGGAAGGAAGGAAGGAAGGAAGGAAGGAAGGAAGGAAGGAAGGAAGGAAGGAAGGAAGGAAGGAAGGAAGTTGTCCTTTGACTATTTACCCAAAACTCTAATGGATAAATAAACCAAAATAAGAGTTATGGCAACTTGTCAGGAACTGTGGCAGTTAAAATGAAAAGAAAATTCAGATTTATAATAGTTGTAGGAGAAGAAATACCAGTATAATAGGTTACAGGAATCCCTTTAGCAATATGAATGAGAATAAACTTTAGAAGGAATGAATTTATTAAAAATATATCAATGTATTTTTATAGAATAACTTCTAACACACCAACTCTCTTGTTTAGATTTTATTCTCAAATATACTGGGATTTCAATGTTCTATCACTAATCTTTAATATTGTGGGAATTATGCTTTTTAGATAAAAAATATTTTGTTCCTACTATTTTGATCTTTTATGTCCTAAATAAAATAGACACTCAAGAAAAATATGTATCTTATTATGCAAATAAATTAGTATGTTAAACAGTAAATAACTTATAAATTAATTAATTAACCAAGTACCGGTAGTTAAATTAATCAAGTAGATAAGTAGGTTAAACTGTACTAGACAACACATGCACAGACTGCAAGCAAATTAAAAAGAACAATTGTTCCAGGTAATTCAGTCTAGTTTCCTGTCTTTTAGAGACATTTCTACCAAGCTTTCACCTCCCACTCCTATATGCATAAATATCTTGGGTATATTTTAAAAAATGAGCACAGCTTGCAGAGTGAGGCCCTTGAAATTAGTATGTATGGTCTGTCATTGCATTAAATCAAAATCTGAATTCGTTTCTGACAAGCTCAAAGGCTCAAAATGTTAATGAATGGGAAAATGATATAATTAAACCAGAGATTTCTGGCTCTGAGACAACACACAATTATTACAGAAAAGCCAGATTGTATGGTAATGGATTCCTAGAGCTCTTGGTGTCTTAAATGCATTTAAAGGATTGCAACTGTTAAAAGTCCAATTGCCACTGGGACACAGAGGCAGGTGCAGCCATCCACTAAACAGAAGCTTCAGAGCTGGAAAATAGCAGAGATTCATGCACAAGGAACTCTAAATCCCAGGAATATTAAAAAAGCAAGCTTTTTCTTGTAATTCCTTTTAAACATAAGACATAGCTGGAATTTGACAGAGTAGACCAGTGATGGCGAACCTTTTAGAGACCAAGTGTCCAAACTGCAACCCAAAACCCACTTATGTATCACCAGGTGCTGGGTGGGTGTGGCCCATTGGGTGGGCATGGCTGCAGTGGTCACGGCAGACTGGGTGGGCGTGGTCAGGATGGGCCACCTTGATGTTGCTCGTGAGGAGGAACGCTTGTGGGGCCTGGGCAGGATTGGGAGAGATCCAGGGGGTTTCTGGTGGGTGGGGCAGTGGGCTGGAAGTTCGCCCTGTGGGGTGAGGGGCAAGTCAAGTTGTGGCAGGGGCTGGAGTGGCTGATGCCTAAAACCGTTGGCCCCACACATAGAGGTCAGCGAGCACATGGGGGCCAACAGTGTCCATCAGCAGCCACAGCCTGCTGGCCCCTCGACCAGCATACTCTGGGGCTCCATAACCCGCTGTAAATACTGGGCCAGCCCTCCAGCAGCAAGCAGAGTAGGGGAAGGGGGAGGCGCGTGATGCCTACCCCATCCCATCTGTTTTTGCTTGCGGTGCTATAGGTTCACCACCACGGGAGTAGACTAAAAGGTGAATCAATGAAACTGAACTGGGCTAGATATAGACCATATTGTGAATCCCTATCTGACCCATTTAGCTCAAAATGTAAATAGTAATGGCTCCTCAACATTCAGGCTGTTTTTTCCCATCCCACATACAATTGCCAGGGATTTAACTTAGGACATCCTATAGAAAGCTTGTGCTCCACCATTGAGTTATAACCCTTCTCCCGTTGCCTCTGGATCTCCACTTGCATTCCCACTGACTATCTTTCCATTCAGGTGAGCTGTATCAGAACTTGGCTGAATAGTATCTAATTAAGCAATGTGTGAGAAGTTAACAGCCAGGAGGTTGGGAAGAGTTCATGCCTTGCTTTTGCTACTCAAGGCAGAACATCAAGTTCATATGGGAGATTGCCTGTTTTACAGCTCCTTCTGTCATCTGACTAATTATAAATCCTGCTTCAGACAAATCCATGGGAAAATCCTGAGTGTTGGGGAGATATATACTTCATATTGAGTAAGGAAGGTAGTAAACTTGCTATTTGTCAGATAAAGAGGTGAATACTCAACATTGGAGGGCCATGGCTTGTGAAATTTGGACTCGGAGTCATATGGGATACATCCTTGTGTCAGAAACCAGGTATTTGTGATGTAACCTGATTCCAATATTGAAACAAGGGTTTAGGGTCTTGATGGTTTTGCAGGAAGATCTTTAATTGTTTAACACTGGTGAAAAGGCAGTGCCTGCCTTTGTGTTTTGTATATCTGTATGCTGCCTCCCTTTGTGTTTTGTATATCTGTATGCTGATTTTTTTGACAAGACTTCACAACAGGCATGGTAATATATCTTGATGCTCCAAAAATTTAATCCCAAATTCCATCTAGCTTGAGAACCACTGGTTCCCATCTAGTATGCTTCAGCCAAATTCTTATACATCTGTATGTGGATCTCACACAAAATTATTGAAGAATGGGCTAGGTAATCAAGAGGCAGGAACTACGATCAATTTGAGAGGAACTATGAGCTGAAAAAGGTAATTGGCCATCAAGTCCAATTTCCTACTTGTGGCAAGAATCCAAAGTAAAACTTTCCCAGCAGATGGCTATCCGGATTCTGAATATACCCAATGAAGTCCATCTCCTTCCATAAATAATTTTTCTCCTCGCCAAGTGCTCTTTCCATTAGAAAGTTGTTATTAACATGCAATTGGAATCTATCTTCCTGTAACACAACTTCCTGAGATAACACAGGTTTTGACCTCTTTATGACACATCTCAGGTATCTGAAAAGTGTTAACAAATCTCCTTTCAGTTGTCTTTTTTCACTGCTCAGCAAATTCAGTTCTTTCTTAATTTTCATTCCCCTCACAACTACTTTAGTTTGTCTGAATCCTTCTTCCTGTTCTCTAATTTTTCCAAACCATATTATATGACAATCATATCCCAAATGAAGGAGGAACATCAACAATTGCTTTATAGAATAAACAATTATTCTATATAGATTGTTAGCTCAAGGTTTTTTTTCAGTCATATACAAAATGAGACTTAACTGATCCTTTAAAAAAATACAAGAAGGATCAAACCTCAGACATTCAGCATAAAATACATGCACTGAGGGTAAGACCAAAAAATATCTGCAATTGTTTTGTGGAAACGTCACATCTTCTTTTCACTTACTTAGCTTCATTACCCTCAATACGCTGTATCCACTGACAGCCTCCATTTGCTGTGATAGAAATAGATTAAAGCATTAGGCAATTCCACCATGTTATTCAGTTGTCTATATGTACTGATAGAATAAAAAAATGGTTTTATTTATTATTAAACTTCTATGTCACTCATCTTGCCCAGGTGACTCTAGGTAGCTTACAGTCATATAATTAAAATACAATTTAAAATCTTAAAACAATAAATAAAACCAGTACATTTAAAATTCAAAGATGAGAGGTAGAGAGCAAAGTGCGCATGGGGAGGAGGTGGGGTCTGTTCTAATCCATTAACCACTTTCATTCCATTGGAGTCCTGGGCCAGCTGGTAGAACCAGGTCCTCAAGCCCTTTCAGAAGACCAGAAGGGTGGAGACAGATCACATTTTGGAGGGGGGCAGGATGTTCTAGAGGGCGGACACCAGGGCAAAAAAGGCTCTCCTCCTAGACCCCATTCTTTGGCTATGGGGTCCAAAGCATGCCCTTTGCTAGCACAGGTGGGGTGGACTAGTCCCATTGAGATAAGTTCCTCAGATACCATGGCCCCATGCCATGAAGGGCTTTAAAGGTGATAATCATCACCATGAATTAGACTGGAAGCAAACTAGCCACCAGTGCAGCTCTTGGAGTAACAGTGTAATAGGGACCATCATAGAGGCCCCAAGAACTGCCTGCATAGCTGCGTTCTTCATCAGCTGAAGCTTCTAGAGACTCTTCAAGGGTAGTCCCATGTAGATCAGGTTGTAGTAGTCCAACTGTGAAATGATCTGAGCTTGAGTAACTGAGGGATTTGAGGGACTCTCAGCCCAGGACTCAAAATATTTTTATGGTTACATTCGTGATTTTTGTAATTTCTATTCTATGGTATCCTACAGTAAATAAAAATAATGAAGACACACATACACTTTATAGAATGATGTATACTTACAGTGCACTCTTACATATGATTTTATGACTAATAGACCCATTTTCCTTTCCACGAAAAGAAACAGACTCAAAGGGGGAATCAAGTCCCATGTCCATGTCAGCCTCTACATGTGGTTGTTTCCAAAGCTTGGAAATTCCCACTTTGATAGTCAACTAAATGGAGTACAATCTATATTTGTGTCTGTTGTGAAAGGCTGGTATATAGAAAGCTGGACAGGAGCAGGAAAAAAAGTGAACTTTGGTTCCTTTAATTATAAGAAAAAATATTCTCTTTCCAAACTTTTCCATTGTGGATCTATAAAATGGTGATGAACTAGGCTTTCTGAAATGCTTTGTTCCAATGAGATTTCAGATTGCTCTAAGCATAATTCAGTTGCCTCTTGTAAGATTCCAGTAGGCTTTTAGTTCTGATCATATTTTCATGATCTGAACTATTTCTGTATGTACAGTATATTGCAAATAGACAAAAATAAATTAGTAGAGTGTTTCTTTGAGCAAGTTTCTCAATACAAGTTAAAAGTATTATAATTAATCAATGTGTTCCATGAATTATGGCTCCATTCCAGCAAAATCTATCAGGTGCTCTAAATTTTTGCTGTAGCCAGGGAAGTTATTGGAAATCTACCTTTCCTCCATAAATGTAGTTGTGTTATGATTGGCTGAATCAAGATAGCATTTGTTCCTAAAATCTGAGCATTTCAAAGGATCATTTCCCAAAGAAACTAGAGCTAGGGAGAGTTCTCAGAGCAGCTACTATGCATCAGCCCTAGCACTGGAATCAAAAGATTAAAGGCTGTTGACATGCAAGGAAAGTAGATGTATTTTAACTACATCTAATTACAGTGTTAGCAACATCTGAACCAATTATTAGTGCAGCACTAATCAAAGAAGTTACAGAAATATTTTTCACCCAAAATTCACCTGTCCACTTTCAGTTTTTAAACACATTATCACAGTTGTCATAATATAATTATAACATTTGAAATTTTAATTAAGGTCTATCTCATCCTATTTGGGACTAGATGCTTTGTCCTCCTATTGACTATTAGTTGAAAAATACCCTTTACTGATTGTAGGATACTAATTTTTATAATTTTTTACAATTCTTTTTTAAAAAAACTAACAGTATTTCCTTGCTACTCATATTAATTAAAAGGTCTGCATTAATGCTATCTACCATTCCTCAATTAATTTTAAGCATTATATGGATGGTAGTATATGTAGCCAGATAAAAGACATGCAATTTCAAAATACATCTGGGCGACATTACATTTTACATGCTGTTTTGAACGAAGTCCAAAGTTAGGCAAGAAAGGGAGGAAAGAGATATTCTTTAAGAATTCTATAATAATCTTCTTGTTATGAAATTTTATTTAAATTAATAAAACAATTTTATACATCTGTTTCATTGTTTATAGAGTCTTCATGAGCTTTCTTGAATCTCGATGCCCTCCTGATGTATTTGAATTTAGTTTTCAGGAATAATGCAGTTGGTCCAGCACATCAATAGGGCATAATGTTAGGAGAAAACTGATCTGCAAAGTTGCTTGAGAAATTTGATGTTTTGGAAATTCCAGCGAGGAAAATAGAGGTTTAGATGCCTCTGGCGCATTCAGAGATAATGCCAAAGCTCCTTTTGCTCCTTGCACAATAGAGTTTTTCTTTCTTACTCCAGATCGAATGATGAATCCAGGAACTGATCCATGTAGCTCTCAGACTGTCACTTTTTGCAAATAAATTATGAAAATGGAGATTTCTTTGATCAGCTTGTGAGTTGAGTGAGAGGGGGGTAAGGAGCTTCATCAAATTCACAGTTGAGACTTAGCCAAAACTATGGACATTAGATAGAACTGACCTTCCTTATTTCTAAATCACCTTTTCTACAGTTAAAGAAAGACCATTGAACCAGAGTGTTTTTTTGAGGTCTTGACAACAATTATTTTAATGCAAGTCTAATTCTCTATTAGCAGAATTATCCAAGGCATGTAGTGGATGGAATATATACAACTGCAGTGGAAACCAATTGACCCATTCTTGATTAAGATTTTAAAATTATCTTATTTTCAGCACAAAACTGCTTAATCAAGATTGCTTACACTAGCATAGAAAGTAACATGGCAATTATCAAAAAGACCTGCTTAATTGCTATGTTTCTACACTGCCGATACAACAAGATGCCTGACTCCAGAAAAAACAACAATCATATGGTTTTGGTTATGTCCTAATCATGCCTTGCTATCATTAAGGAAAAAATAAGAAACACACTAGGAGATCAAGAGATATTTTTCATGCATGACTTAAATTACATTCTGAATAAATTCACTTTGTGATTCATATAGAAATCCATGTATGCATGTAATATAAATTCAGTTCCTCTTCTGTAGGAGCCATGAAGCCAATGGATCATATATGACCAAATTGTGGGGAAGGAGGAGGAGAAGAGGACCAGGAAGTGATTTTTAGCCACTTGGATGACACAGTTTTACTTTGTAGTAGCATGAGCTTTTATTGGCAATTCCAAATTGCTTCTGCCTAGTCTTTTCTTCATCTTATTTACATAAAGTAGTTGCATCCCATCAAAGCCCAGGAGATTCTCCTAAGAATTCCTATTCAGCCATAGGCCGTTTTCATCCATTTCAGAAAAGTAGGAAAACACACTGATTTTACTTGAACACGCAGGAATTAATCTCATCTTCAAGAGCCCAGGAGAAAAAAAAAATCTAAATTTCTTTTTTTTTAGCTTATTTGAATGGCAAAGTCCTAAACACCCAACTCTGAAGGATTCAGTGGATGCCCTATGCGGTCTTAAGACCGTAAAGGGCATCCTTTGGATGTTTTTGACTGACTGGTTGCCCCAAACTTCAAACTTCACCTATTAAATACTACCCCCTTTGAAACAAATTATAAAAAAATAATCACTAAAAGCATGTCTTTGGCTTTCCTTTCATTTGCCTGCTTCTGATTTAAGTCAGTTAATTCTTTGCAGGTTAGCCAAAGATTACCAGTCTAAACTAATTACAGAACATCTTTTTTTCTTGTAACCACTGAGTTTTCCAAATCTCCTTCCGTAATCTTTAAAGAACTGTTTATGGTTTGATAGAATTCTTTATTGGCCAAGTGTGATTGGATACACAAGGAATTTGTCTTCGGTGCATGAGCTCTCAGTGTACATAAAAGCTGTAAGTGATAAATCATGATCCTAATCAAGATTATGATTGATGCCCGAGGTTTATAGAATTTTTGTTAATATAGTTCTAACTTTTATCATTGGTTTATACTTTATCATTTTAATTGTGCTTTGATGACTTTTCTATTTGTTTATTTTTGTCTATCTTTTTGTTAGTTGTTTGGAGCACTTTTTTTTAATCCGGAAAGTAGGATATTCACCCAACAAGTACACTTTAAAAATAGTTTATCAGGTTACACTCAGTTATGTCCTAAAGAGGAGTTAATGGGAACTGCTAAAAAATCTCTTCCTTTTCTTTAAATATGTGATCCGGGTACAAACTCCTCTGAGTTCAATTTAAGAAAAAAAGAATGTAAGTAGTGTAATTTATATATTGCAACTAAATAATGCATTTTATGAAAGCAGCACTTCTAGCTCAGAATAAAAGTAGGACCACAAGTATCTTCATTTCAGTTTTAAATACAAATAACTGTAAACCATTAAAAAGAGGGATTAAAAATGAATCAATATCTTAGCAGCTTCTTGCAAGAGAGAATATAATAATTAAGGATATATGAAATACAAAAAATGAGGTACAGTCAGGAGCTGCATCTTCAATCATTTATATTTCCTACATGCTCTTGTGAAAGTCAGCTAAGATAATTAGTTAGTACTACTGAGATCACTTTCAACACCCTCATAAGCTTTCTAGAATCCACTTATAAAATCAAGTCCATCAGAGGACACTTTACCCAGAGTTCCCTCAACTTAGTGTCAGTTTATAATCAATAAAGTGAAAAGTAAAGATAATGATAATTTCATCAATTCTTGATTAGTTCAATTTCAGCTTCAGGGATTGTAGAAAGAAGAAGCAGGTCACACTGTATTCCCCCAAATTAATAGACTATGATTTAATGTAGATATTACTTTTCCCATTTCTAGGTAAAAGTAGGATTTCAATCCCAGTTGGCTATGTGGATAGTGGGGAAATTAAGGTTGAGATTTTTTTGAACAGCATAGGAAAAGCTGCTCCCCCAAAATTTGCCATTTCTATTCTTATTCCACATGAGTGCTAATTTTCATATGGTCACCAGCAAACAGCAGATAATCTATTACCAAAACATGAGATAGGCAGAAACCATAACTATGCCCAAAGAGATTGGCTTTTAGTCCATTACTGTGCAAGCACAGGAAAAATGAATACAATATCAAACGTTATGTTAAATAAATCTTGCTTTTGGTTCATTGCAATGCTGGATTTTTTTAGTGATGGCTTCTTTAGCTTTCCTTCAATAAAGCAATCAACTTGTTTGAAGTTTTGTGTCTTTAGAAATCTATTCTTGCAGGTTTTTTGCCTTGCCAGCTGAGAGAACTTGATACCCAATTGAACAAATAAATAGTCTGAAAAATGTTTAGCTTACCCTATGTAATGAAATTTTTGTCTGAGAAAAAAAAGATGGACATTTGCAAAACATTGCAGAATGAGAACCAATGGACATCTACTAAATGGATAATCAGTTCCCTCTTAAACCAGTTAGAAAGAAAATCAAAGACATCCAGACTGACCTGCCTTAACATTCTTGCTAATAAAAAGGGGTCAAGGGCTTCTGGTTCCAGTTCGCGGCGATGCGGTCAAGCGAAGAGAGTTGTCCCTTTGCCGATCGAGTTTCCCCTGCCGGTAGACCCCTTAGAGGGTTGAAAAGATGCTCTGGAGGAGCGTCTACCGTTGAGGAGGCTTCTCGGACAGTTGCAGAGAAGTGGCGGCTTCCTCTGTGCACCGAATATCTCCTTTGGGCCGACAGGGTAAAGATCAGCCAGTAAAATGGCCAATCATTTAGCTGTGCCAACCCTAAGCCATAAGATCATCTAAGCAAGCAGACCCATCGTGGAAGATTTGGTGAGACTTTTTTTTACCTCTATTTTCTTTGTTTTCCTGTGAAAAGCTTTTTTTTCTTTTTGGAACTACTTCCCTTTTTGTTGAAACGGCGTTTTAAATGGGGGAAGAGAAGCTTAAGAAAAAGGTGAAATCTATTTTTGTTTTAATGGCTGATTTTTTCTTTGGATACTTGGGAGCCCCAAGAAAATTTTTTAGAGAGATTTAAGATCCTATGTATTTGAGTATTGTTTTCTTTTATTTTTTATGGCACCTGAAAAGACTGATTATTTGAATAACTTTGATTATTCATTGGGGGATATTTTCTGTTGAAACTAGGTATTATTCTTACTATTTTTTTTCTCTTGTAATTTGTATAAAGGAAAAAGACTAAGAAACTTGGGAAGAGATGGATATTGATTGATTGCCTTTAAATATAGTCTCTCCCAAAAAAAAGTAAAGGCCTTCAAATATGATAAAAATGGAAGAAACCGTCCAGATTCGATTTATAAATATATTTTGGACAAAATTTTAGAAAACACGGAGATGATAATTGCAAAAAGAAGATTTCTTTATATCAACAAAGCCAAGCACACGGTTTAAGTGAAACTGTAGTTTATATTCAAGAGGCTTGCTCTCAGTCCACTGAGATGGAAGAAGCAAATGTACAGTCGGATTATCAATTGATACTGGGAAAAAGCCTTGATATAAATGGACAGATGATTTATAATAAGGAAATGGAGGAGTTCACCTCAAAAGGACAAGCTTATTTGCAGATACCATTTGACTCCCTGATAGAGGAAAAACTATTGGAAGAAGAGCAAAATTTGATTAAAGAAGACTATATTAAAAAATGATTTCAACTAAAGTTTATCCAATTTTTAAAAAGATGGGAAATGACGTTGTAGCACGAACTTTTCAGAATGACTATAACTTTTATATTATCCCAATAAAATGGATAATGGGAGAACTCCTGTTGCTGTGTACAGTGTGGCAGGAGACAATGGGAGAGCTATTTGAGGAGCTAGAGACTTGACTATGGAAACTTATTTGCATAAAAGGCAGGGAAAACGTCATTGCCATAGGTGTATATTATAGACCACCCAACCAAACACAGGAAATAGATGAACTTTTTGATGTAGGAAGCACATCACAATAGTAATGGGGGACTTTAACTACCCTGACATCAACTGGGAGACAAACTCTGCACCAAGTAGGAAGATCAAACAAATTCCTGACAAACCTAGCAGACAACTTCATCTCCCAAAAAGTAGAGAAGGGAACTAGGGGATTAGCCATTTTGGACCTAATTCTCACTAACAGAGATGAAATGATAGAAGGTGTTGAGGCCATAGGAACCTTGGGAGGAAGTGATCATGCAATATTGGAATTAAACATTATGGAAGCACAAGCAATAGAACACAGTCAAACTAGAGTCTTAGACTTCAAGAGAGCTAATTTCAATAAACTTAGAGAGGGTCTGGGAAGGATTCCATGGATGAGAATCCTCCAGGGGAAAACAACTCAAGAGGCTTGGGAAATTTTGAAAAGTGAGATAATAAAGGCCCAGTCTAGCACAATACCAACAAAGAGGAAAAATAACAGCTCTCAAAAGAAACCAGCATGGCTGCATAAAGAACTCTCTGATCAATTAAAAGATAAAAAGGACAAGTATAGAAAGTGGAAAGAGGGACACGTAATTAAGTCAGAATATCAGCAAATAGCCTGAGCCCGCAAAGATGAAGTGAGGAAAGCTAAGGCTCAAAATGAACTAAGGCTTGCAACCAAAGTCAAAAATAACAAAAAAAAGCTTCTTTCAACATGTAAAAAACAAGAAAAAATTGAAGGAAACGATTGGTCCACTAGTGGGTGAAAGTGGCAAGAAGGTGACAAGCAACAGGGAGAAAGCAGAACTATTTAACTTGTTTTTCGCATCTGTCTTTACACAAAGGGAAAAAACAGACCAACCTAACAAAAATAGTGCCATAAAAAACAAAATAGAAATACAAGTTAAGATAGGCAAGAAAATGGTAAGTGAACACCTGTCCAGCCTATACGAGTTCAAATCATCAGGATCAGATGGATTACACCCCAAGGTTCTTAAGGAACTGGCAGATGTGATCTCAGAACCACTGAACTATATTTTTCAGAGATCCTGGAGCACCGGGGAACTACCAGAGGACTGGAAAAGAGCTGATGTAGTTCCCATCTTCAAAAAAGGGGAAAAAAAGAACCCAGGAAATTACAGACCTATCAGCCTGACCTCAATACCTGGGAAGATTCTGGAAAAGATAATCAAATGACGAATCAGCGAACACCTATAGGCAAACAAAGTAATTACTAAAAGCCAACACGGGTTTGTCAAAAATAGATCATGCCAGACAAATCTTATTGCATTCTTTGACCAAGTGACAAAATTAGTGGACCAGAGGAATGCTGTGGATATAATTTACTTGGATTTTAGTGAGGCATTTGACAAAGTAGACCACAACCTACTACTTGAGAAGATAGAAAAATGCGGGTTAGACAGCATCACCACCAGATGGATCTGTAGCTGGCTGACTGGCCATACTCAGCATGTGGTCCTCAATGGAACTGCATCTACATGGAGGGAAGTGTGTAGTGGGGTGCCCCAGGGCTGTGTTCTGGGCCCAGTGCTCTTCAACATCTTCATCAACGATCTGGACGAGGTGATAGATGGGGAACTCATCAAATTTACAGATGACACCGAGCTGGCAGGAATAGCCAATTCTCCAGAAGACAGGCTTAGGATACAGGAGGATCTGGACAGACTTGAACACTGGGCAAAATGAAATTCAATGGTGAAAAAAGTAAGGTTCTACATTTAGGCAAGAAAAAACAAATGTACAGGTATAGTATAAGGGGTACCTTGCTCAATAGTAGTAACTGTGAGAGGGATCTCGGAGTCCTAGTGGACAATCATTTAAATATGAGCCAGCAGTGTGCTGCAGCTGCCAAAAAAGCCAACACAGTGCTAGGCTGCATTAACAGAGGGATAGAATCAAGATCACGTGAAGTATTAATACCACTTTACAATGCCTTGGTAAGGCCACACTTGGAATACTGCATCCAGTTTTGGTCATCACGATGTAAAAAAGATGTTGAGACTCTAGAAAGAGTACAGAGAAGAGCAACAAAGATGATTAGGGGACTGGAGGCTAAAACATATAAGGAACGGTTGCTGGAATGTCTAGTTTAACAAAGAGAAGGACGGTGGAGGACCTGATAGCAGTGTTCTAATATCTCAGGGGCTGCCATAAAGAAGAGGGAGTGAACCTATTTTCCAAAGCGCCTGAAGGCAGGACAAAGAGCAACGGGTGGAAACTAACCAAAGAGAGAAGCAACCTAGAACTAAGGAGAAACTTCCTGACAGTTAGAACTGTTAACCAGTGGAACAACCTGCCTCTAGAAGCGGTGAATGCGCCAACACTGGAAGTTTTTAAGAAGAAACTGGATATCTCCGGTTTCCTGCCTGAGCAGGGGGTTGGACTAGATGACCTCCAAGGTCCCTTCCAACATTATTATTATTATTATTATTATTATTATTATTATTATTATTATTATTATTATTAACAGATAGAGAATGTTAGTTTTGATTTAAGCATTTAATTTACATATAGTAATATATGAATGAATGAATTGGTTATAGGATTGTATTAATTTGATTATTATATTGTTATTGAGCGGCTAAAAGTTTGTATTGATTAAGGAAACCTATATTTAGATATATTAATGAATATTAATATATAATGCAGGCGGTCTGATTGGATACACCTTGACATTTTTAACTGCTGTACTGCAGTTAAACTTTTTACAATCTCTTTTGCCTTGCCGCCCCACAACTAGGGGCATAGAGCAGGCTCAAGTCGCAACTGCGAAATATTTACAAATTCAAATTTTCTTTTTTGACAAAGAGGTAAAGAATTAAATTGGGAGACTAAGATGGCCATTTCAAGCTTGTTCTGCTTTCATCAGTTAGCCATACCCTTTATGGGATTCGAACCTGGGCAGTTCTGCATACTAGGCAATGATTTAACCACCAAGCCACAGGATCTCCTCCCCTCTTTGTCAGCCGAGTCAAGGGAATATATATATACAGGAAGTTTTTCAGACAGATCGGTCTGATTGGATACACCTTGACATTTTTAACTGCTGTACTGCAGTTAAACTTTTTACAATCTCTTTTGCCTTGCCGCCCCACAACTAGGGGCATAGAGCAGGCTCAAGTCGCAACTGCGAAATATTTACAAATTCAAATTTTCTTTTTTGACAAAGAGGTAAAGAATTAAATTGGGAGACTAAGATGGCCATTTCAAGCTTGTTCTGCTTTCATCAGTTAGCCATACCCTTTATGGGATTCGAACCTGTATATATATATATATATACACTTCCTGTATATATATGTGGCTGTTTGCAGCATTTTATATAATTAAGAGGCTGAGTTGTACTCCTAATCCCTCAACTATTGCCCACCCTTGTATAAAGACATGGTTTGTTTAACTATGGCTTAGTCAATAAACCAAAGTTAGTTTGATTCATTCAACACAATAAGCCAAATCCAAAGAGCTCACAGTACAACTGAGCAGTTGTATAAATCCATACAGATGTTTGAGAAAGTTATGGTTAATTTCATTGTAGTCTCCATTTATTTCCAAATATATCTATATAGAAACAGGTAGTGTCAGTTTTTAAGATGTTTCTGCTTATCATTTCAGCCTCATTTCATTGAGTCAAACCCAATTCTCTTCTGCATGCAAGTACACTTATCTTCTCAGGAAAAAAAAGCAAAATTCAAACACTCCATAAATAGCACAGGGAATACTATTATCATTTAAGGGAGCTCTGCCATCATTTAAGGGAACTCTGCTATTTCTTTGATAGAAGTTATCAATTCTGCAGTTGAGATATGTAACAAAACAAAGAGAAACAAATATACGCAGCAGTGAAGGATAAGAAACCTGAATAGCAGCTTTTCAGTCAGGGATGACATGTTATATGCTTTAGGAAATAACATGTTTAGTAACAAGTTGATATGCACCTTTCCAGTAAAAAGCCTGCTTTTTAAAAGGTTGACAAGCTAGCTCTTACTTAACTGTTCAATATTCCTGTGAAGAGTCTCATTTTCCTACTAATATGAGTGTAATCTCAAATGATTCAATTATTCCATAGTAATTACTTTTTAAAAAATGCCATAACAATCTCAATTATTGTTTGACAAAATAAAATATGACCTGCAATACTTGTCATAATACACGCATTTGTGTTTTAAATGCCATAAAGCTATTTAGGTGGATGTGAGTATTATTAGATTGGTAGGGCCGACTACATACTATTTATTTTCACTGGCAAATGGACAACATTCTTCAGACAAGTCCAAGAATGAGTGAGATGCAGCATCAGGAAAAGAAAAAGGGGATTTGGGAACCACTCCTCTGGCCTCTGACAAAACTGCAAGTTATTTCATCTGCTCTTCACATCCTCTAGTTCAGTGGTTCTCAACCTTCCTAATGCCGCAACCCTTTAATACAGTTCCTCATGTTGTGGTGACCCCCAACCATAAAATTATTTTTGTTGCTACTTCATAACTGTAATTTTGCTACTGTTTTGAATCGTAATGTAAATATCTGATATGCAGGATGTATTTTCATTGTTACAAATTGAACATAACTAAATTCTATTCTATTCTATTCTATTCTATTCTATTCTATTCTATTCTATTCTATTCTATTCTATTCTATTCTATTCTACTCTACTCTATTCTACTCTACTCCATATTGTCTATTCTATACTCTCTTCCATATTGTCTATTCTATTCTATTCTATTCTATTCTATTCTATTCTATTCTATTCTATTCTATTCTATTCTATTCTATTCTATTCTATTCTATTCTATTCTACTCTATTCTGGTCTGCTCTACCATTCTATTCTATTCTATTCTATTCTATTCTATTCTATTCTATTCTATTCTATTCTATTGTAATCTACTCTATACTGTACTCTATTCTGGTCTGGTTTCTATTCTATTCTATTCTATTCTATTCTATTCTATTCTATTCTATTCTATTCTACTGTAATCTACTGTAATCTACTCTATACTCTACTCTACTCTATTCTGGTCTGGTTTCTATTCTATTCTATTCTATTCTATTCTATTCTATTCTATTCTATTCTATTCTATTCTATTCTATTCTATTCTATTCTATTCTATTCTATTCTATTCTATTCTATTCTATTCTATTCCATTCCATTCCATTCCATTCCATTCTATTCTATTCTATTCTACGATTTAGGATTGTCCTCTTCCTGGTTATTCGAAAAGATTCAGTTATAGAAACGACAACTTTCCGATCATTCTCTACATCTCCCAGCTTTGCATTTGGAGTGAAATGAATCCCAAATTGCCCTTAGTATATTTTATTATTTTATTTCAAAACGGTCAGAGAGGAGGGTAATTTCCCTAAGAACCGCCTGCCGTGGCGCTCGAGGAGCTCCTGTCTCTCAGCACCACCCCTTTCGAGGAGGAGAGTTCAGGTGGGGGGAGCAGAGGGAAAGCGTTCTCTTCTCACGGAGGAAATTGGCCTTGGTAGCTCACCGTACGTGAAGCCTTAAGCAGCGTGAGAGTTGGAACAGCGAGGGGTTCCCCTTTCCATCCCTGATGCGGCGCTTGCAGCTTTGTGGGTTGGTACTTTCATGCTCGCGGGATTCAAAATGTCACAATGGCTCAGAACGTTCAGAGTGTTACATTGTCTCTCACGCTGCCCATCACTTGCCACATTTGCCAGTGGAGTGAAACGTGTCCGGCGCTGATGCCCCACTCCCTTGCAAAATGTGCGTGGGACGCAGGAAAAAGCCCCCTTGGTGGGGGAGAGGAGGAGAAGCGCTTTTAATTCCACGCATTCTTTCTTCTTTTTCTCCCCCCCTCCACCCATTTCTTGCATGGCTTTAAATGGGCAATTATTTCTGAATTCTAGCTTTGTCCCTAGCTTTGGAAATGGCTCACCAAAAACTTTATAAGTGGTGTGTCAAGCCCCTGGGCTTGACATGAACTGGTGAGGGACAGGGAAGGAGCAGCCAGCGGCCAGCCGACATCTGTATGCCTCCCCGGGGTGCTGCCCGATTACTGCAGACCAGCTGGGAGTCGGCAAGGCCACCATGCACTGCCCAGCTCCTGAGGACCAGCTGGGAGTTGGTGAGGCTGCCATGCACTGAGGCCGCCTCCCTCCATTGATACAGATGCCGGGGAAGTCCCTACCGCTGGCTGGGCATCAGAGGCATGCCAGCCGGACGCTGGAGGGACCACCTCTTGCTTCAGCCACCCCTCGCTCTCACTGGACACAGGGGGAGTCCCAAAAATCATCTGGTCATCGGCGGCAAGTCAGCCAGATGCCGGAGGAACTGCCTCCCGCCACGGCCACCTCTCCCTCTCGCTGGGCGCCGGGGGAATCCCCGGAAGCTAGCTGGGTGACAGATATGATCGGCTGGATGTTGGGGGGTCATCTCTTGTCACTGCTGCCCCTCCTGTGTTTCCGGTGGTCAGGGGAGGCTGCTGGTTGCCGTGGGAAGCTATGGTCTCGTAGAAGAGCGTGGAGTCTCAGTTCCTAAGACCATCGGAAATATGTGTTTTCCGATGGTCTTAGGCGACCCCTGTGAAAGGATAATTCGACCCCCAAAGGGGTCGCGACCCACAGGTTGAGAACCGCTGCTCTAGTCTAAATTAACACTCCACCATAGTGTTTTGGTGGCAAGCATACTTCTGCATGTAGATCTCTGATTGTTGTATCTAGCTGAGAGTGAAATGCAGCTGAAGATCTAATAGGGAAAAGAGGAAGAAGTATGTGAAATATAGGGCAAGACTACAGTGCAGAATTTGGATTATATGTCATAATTTGTGTATATACATTTGTGTAAACACATAAATAATAAGTCAAAACCAAATGACCCATTTAATGTGGTATACATCACATCCCCAAAATATTTTTATTTTTAAAGACATAATCATGAATGGACTGTAGCCACTCACCAGATATATAATATATTGAAGGTTGTGCTGTAATAATCTGGTTAGTCAGATTACGGGAGTACAGGAATGCAGGCAAATTAAAAAAACTGTTTAGTCAATTAAATAGGTTTAGTCAATTAAATAGGTTTGTGTTATACTTGAAACAACTTTTTGTGAATTTAAATCAACAAAGTAAGCTGAAGCAGGACACGGCAGGAAGAAGCTAGTTAATGTGACAGAATATAACACAAGGTTACTAGTTTCTAGAACACCTGAATACTTGTTAATGCAAATGTAGAGGATTATTTTTATGCCTGTTCATTCATTCCTGTAAATATCCTTCATCCATTAAAAACAGAAGTAAGCAATATCTATCAATTTCCTTTGTAAAATCAAATTCTACTCCGAGAAATATATCCATTGATGTCATCATGAGCAGAATAGCATCTGCCAGCTGAACAAGTGTTCCTTTTCATTAAATCTGCTGTTGAGATTTGGACATTACAAGAGATGGAGAAAAGAGACATCCCACTGCAGTAATGCAAACCAGCTCACTCTATGGTATGTTGGATATAGACATCAGGAAATCCTAATTAAACTGCAGGGAGGGTAAGTTTGTAAATACAAACATCATCCAAGAGAGGAAGATACCAAATGATATCCAAGCTCATTTGTATCTCCAGAATCACTGCTTGGGAACCACTACTGTGTGACACATTAATCAGAACAGCTACTCAGACAAAGCAAAGCAGCATCTTCCTTGGACTCCAACACAGAAAGGCTTAGCTGAAGTTAAGTTAAAGGAAAAGGAAGAAAAACTAAGAACACAATCCTATGCATGTCTTGTCAAAACCAATGACCGTTATTCTGAAATGCATGGCTATAGAATAGACATGATTGTAAGTAATTTCCATTAAAATAAGGAAACTTCTTTTTAAATTCCTAGCTAGAAAATCTTTTGGGGAAATAATGATGTTCCTGCTTTCTTAGGCTTGCTAACTCATACATTCCAGTCTTACTTATATGTGTATGTGGGGGTGAGTGGGTGGGTGGGTGAGCAACCAGCAAAAATGAATCCCAGAAAGAGATTCTGCAAACTTTCTGTGTCCTAAATATGTATTGAGAAAACATTAAATGTATTCATTTCTAACATTTCCAATGTATGACAATATTTCCATAAATATAAATTTCAATTTATTACCAGTCATGCTGATAATACCACTCTGAACTTATTTCTGGAGACACGCTATGTATTTATATATGCATGTTCACACACATGTATATACACACATAAAAGAGAAGGGCAGTTAAAGTCTCCATTTCTGGAAGGAGAACAGACTGTGCATAAATGAAATGAATAGGGTTCGCACTATTGTTATGAACCTCAAATTATGAAGTCAAGTAAATTAACAGGGAAGAATTAAAAAGGAACATTTCACCTAATCCTGAAACTGGAGGCAGCTATTGAGGAACACACATAGTCTCTGAAAGCTAAGCTCAGTTGCTTTTCTCTTTGTCTGCAGCAGAACATTATCACTAATATATTCTGTCTCAGCTAAAAAAGGAACCAATGGCAGGACATCTATCTTCCTGGAAGAAGGTTGCCAAGCAACCAGCAAACTTTCAGCTCAGAGCTGATGTATCTGGGCACAACAGTCAGATTCCCCCCATCAGTTGCAACTAACTTGATTTTGATGGATTAAAAGAATATGAAAATCTACTCAGCTCCTCCCTTTGAAGTGCAGGGATCATTAAGAAAACAAACAAATAGCCATAAAACACAAGCTTGATTCATTCCAAAGACAGTTGGTAGAAAAACATAGTCATTAATGAAAGAAAGTATTGTTCTACCATTCAGAACAGCAGTTACTAAAATCTCATTGTAGGTTAAAAAAAAATAGACTTCAAGCCTCCATTGTCAATCAGACAATTTAACTTTTCATTGCTATTAAGTAATAGTTAGGCTGATATTCCTAAGGGATATCCTATCTTTCTAAACCCCTAAACAATGTATCTCTTTCATTATTAGGAGATGTACATTTATGTTGAAGTGTACCAGTTGATCAAAACTATTTTCTTGTCGTAAGAGTGGTAACTGAGGACATCCATTCTGCTAATAACACACATCAGGATATTGTCACTACTGTGCTGGGAGCTAGACAAAAATTAGTCATTGCATTTTACCATTTCAGTCGCATTATTATTTGTTTGTATTCCACCTTTTACAAATATTTCAGGATGTCAAATTTACCTCCCTCCTCCTATTTTCACCATAACAATAATCCTGTGATGTGAGTTGTGTGAGATTTGAGCTATGTATATTATCAGACGACATGAGACAATGGCACATGAGATCTGGAAATCCTGCCAATTCTTCCTTTTTTTTTTTTTGACATATGGTCTGATGTTCAGAAAGTCAATTTCTTTAAAAAGGACTTGTTGGCAGCCTAAAGTGGTCTAAAAGATGGGCCAGAATTGCCAGAATTGCTTTGCAAATAGCTATACATTGAACTAATACATACATTCACAAGGTAAATAGTAATTTGGGAAGCTTGTACTAAATTAAATATGAGGTAAACAAGTTTACCAGTTTGGCACATGAGTTTAAAATCTTATAGAGTGAGGTAGAAGAAAGAAAAGCAGCATAGGGAAACAATTGTTTCCAATTGAAACAATTCTTGTACCATCTTCTCTTCATCAAATCTTTCTACCACCAACATCAATATCCTTTTTTTTATAACAAAAGAAGAAAAATGAAACTGTAGTTCTAACGTATGTACCAAACAACTATACAGGTAATCCTCGACTTACAACTACAATGGAGCCCAAAATTTCTGTTGCTAAGCCAGACAATTATTAAGTGAATTTTGCTCCATTTTATGACCTTTCCTGCCACAGTTGTTAAGTGAATCATTGCAGTTGTTAAATTCAAACAGTGTTGTTAAGCCAATCTGGCTTTCCCATTGACTTTTCTTATCAGAAAATTTCAAATGACCCCAGGATGGTGCAACCGTCATAAATATGAATCGGTTGCCAAACTTCTGAATTTTGATCATGTGACCATGGGGATGCTGCAATGGTTGTAAGTGTGAAAAACTATCATAAATCACTTTTTTTTGGTGCTGTTGTAACTTTGAATGGTAATTAAATAAACTTTGTAAATTGAGGACTACCTGAACTCATGCTATACTCATACTATTAAATAATACTATTACATCTCTCTTTTCACAGTTCCATAGTCAATCATCTCAAGCAATGGACAATGCATACACCAGCCTTTTATCAGGCACGTTCTTCTGCCAATTCTCTTCGCAATATGATAGTTGGGGTATGGAAGTTGAAGACCACTCTATTTTCAAGGCATCAAGCTGGTAAACATTGAAGTATGTTTTGAGTTGCATAAATATAGTAGTACTTATTAAAATAACATGAGATTTAGCTACCTGAAAGAAAGGGCTTCTCACCACTGAATGTTTCCAGATCAGGGAACTGGAAATTAAATTTTATGCAGAAGACATTGAGAGAAATCAGTAAATATAGTCTAGAAAATAAGTCTGAGAAGATTACAACTTGTTTTTTAACATCTCATAGTGCAAGATATGAATAATAATCTTAAACTACAAAAAGGCAGTTGCTTTCAGAGTGAGATAGGAGACATAAAAAGATAGATAGATGATAGATAGATAGATGATAGATAGACAGACAGACAGACAGACAGACAGATAGATAGATAGACAGACAGACAGACAGACAGATGTCAAATTCCAGATCAATGTTAGGAAAAAAACATCCCAGGGAAGTTTCCAGTGAAACCAATTAGGTTTTGGTAGGGTGTGCTTTGGTAGATACATTAAATCTAAAGATAGACATTTCAAAGGGATATTTTAATTCTAATTACTATGCTGAGCAGAGAGTTGATATATAATTGGCCATTTCAAATAATATATAATTGGCCATCTTTAGGATATTATTTTATTTAACTATGCACTGTTTTTCTGAATCAAATCCAGTGAAGATAATAAATATGTACAGTATATAAATATATAGACTAATGTAACAGTGTTTTAGAAATATACCCCAACATTAAAATATAATTTGGCTGGCACAAAATCTCTTTCCAGAGGCACAGCAATAAGACATAAATAAAATAGCTATATGATTAATACAACAACCAGCTAAAGACATTAAAAAGATATGTCCCAAAAGTGCTTTTTCAAAAAGCAACTGGACTTTGTTTTTTCCTAGAAGATGTTTCATTTTTCATCCAAGATCTTCTTCAGCTTTATTAAAAAGAGATGTTTTTTTAAGTCTGTTAAAATGCTGAGTACTTGGAAAGCAGTTCTACAAAGCACAGCCACCACTGAGAAATCCACCTCCAGTCCTACCCACCTCATAATGAAGTGACATTTTAAAGGAAGACCACTGCTTCAATGCTGTTTTAAAACATAGGTACATTCACATGAACATAATGGACCAAGAAATAACTTGATACAACCATGAATGTCAGCTTTCTTGAATCAGGTGGCTTCCAAATGCTTTTGTCTTACAACCCCCAGAATTTCCATCCAACACCAGTATTGATCATACTGGTCTAGATGAGTCTGGGAACTATAGTTGAGATATCAGATTCACAAAACTAGATGCTCTGAAACCAACCTCTGTTTTCAATTACTACATTATTATTCATTATGCTCTTATGGTACTATCTTGCTCTTAGTATTTCCATATATTTTGCAATGCCATGAATATTACTGATGAAATCTGCTTGTGCTACAACAAAATCATTACTGTACAACTTTAGAATGCTGTTTCATTTTATTTTTGCTGCAGCAATGAACCTAGCTCTTCTAGAGAAGATCCCCCTAGTTATTTATTCATTTTGAATAATATGGTGAGCAGTAGCTAAAATGTAGTCCCAAGAAACACTGAAAATATTCTAGTGATCTACCCATCTTTCGTGTTAACTCCTCCTCTCATAAGTAATACCATATTTTCACAGTTCATTTTCCATATTCAGATCCAAATCAAACTTGAGATGTCTGAAAATTCCAGTTTCATTCTTTGAAGACAGCAAAGTTCTGTCTCTTAGGATGAAATCAAAGTCACTTCTACTATGCCAGTTTTTATTTGCTAGTACTCAATTTTTAATCCCCTCTCCTTTCAATTCAAAAGAAATGAACTATTCACAGCTCATTGAATAAAAGCAAAAACAACTAATAGGAAAAACTCATCCACTAGTGACAATTAGCTGCCAATCTTCCATCCATGGATGCTGAAACAGTCTGCCACTATTATTTCCTTTAGCCATAAAAATAGGGTCAGAAACCAACAATTGCTGATTAGCTTTATGAGTGAAGTGGACGGGTAGCAGCAGTGCCCTTCCCTTTGCTTCTATGGACAACCAATCTCCACTAAGATTTTGTGAGAACAAAAAAAAATATTTCCCTTAAAAAAATAATTCTGAATTTTGGATAAAATCCATTTTTGGAACTATGTTCACAAACTCAAAGCTATAAAAATACTTCACATTCTACAGAAGCATCTAAATAAAATGAAAATTGGCCCATTCATAATTTGTTTATTGATTTAACGTGTTAGTCTACCCACTAGGCACTCGAGCAAAGAAACAAAATTCAAATAAAACTGCAATAAAAAAAAATGCAGTCATAAAAAGAAGAAGCTAGAACATTCACTACAATAATAATCTAAAACTGATGTTAAAAATTGCTAAAAGATTAAAGAAAAAGCAATGTGAACTCTGACACTGAAAGTAAAATAAGGTAACAAAAAGGGGCTAGTCAACCTTCCTGTTAGAAGTCTCTCCCACAAGTGGGCAAGATATGGTCCTTCAGATGCTGCTTATCCAAGAAGAAATTACATTGGCTGAGGAGGAGGAACAGCAATTATTATTATTATGGTTGGTTGCACAGTCACCCAGATATTTAGACTGGATTTACGGTAGCATTTTTATCCATCTATCAAATCCTTCCCAAGACCAGTATTCAAGTATTTGAGAAGCTGCCACAAAGAGGTGGGGGTCAACTTATTTTCCAAAGCACCAGAGGGAAGGATGAGAAACAATGGAATTAAGCAGAAACTTCCTAACAATGAGGACAATTAATCAGTGGAACAGCTTGCCTTCAGAAGTTGTAGGTGCTTCATCACTGGAGGTTTTTAAGAAAAGACTGGGCAGCTACCTATCTGAAATGGTGTAGGTCTCCTGCTTGAGCAGGGGGCTGAACTAAAAGACTTCAAGGTCCATTCTAGCTCTATTCTGACTGATTGGTTGATTGATTGATCTGGGATAGGCAGATGTGGATGTTTGATGGTGTTAATGGTATTCTTGCAGGATGTAAACCAAGGGTGCCAAACTCGCAACATCACGTGACATGTCACAACATATCACAACTTTTTTGCCATTGCCGGCAATGGGGTAGACGCAGTTTCGCTATGGTGCATCCGGCTCGTGGGCCGGCAGTTTGACACCCCTGATATAAACTGTTCCAAGTAAAGTTGCCTTTTGTAATTGTTTTACGGTGATTTTGGCAATGCCAATAGTTCAAGCGGTGCTCCAATTACTTTGGAATTGCATCCAGTGTGCTTTTTACTATTGGTACTATTCTTGCTTTCTTTTGCCGCACTCTTCTACTGATAAAAGGGAATATTTGTAACTCAGGGTTGAAATGAGGGGTCCTTGGTCTTTCTGAGCTTGGCTATTTTCTTGCAGATGTTTCATTACCCAAACTAGGTAATATCATTAGCATTGATGGTGTTATCTAGTTTGGATAATGAAATGTCTGCAAAAAAACCAACCAAGCTCAGAGAGCACCAAGGAACTCTAGTTCTATTTCTATTTGCAGGTCTTTGTATTTTGTGATGTTCTTCTGTTCTTCCTCTTCTATCCTGATATCTCCAGGAACTGCCATGTCCACTATCCAGACTTTTTTTGTCTTACTTATCAACAATGGTTAAGTCTAGGGTGTTTATGTGATAGATGCTTGTCTGTTTAAATTCTAAAGTCCCATAGCTTTTTAACTTGTTCATTTTCTATCACTTTGTCTATTTTGTAGTCCCACCAGTTCCTGCTTGAGGCAAATGGTATTTCTTCCATATATTCCAATGCAGCATTGTTGCTGCTTTGTCACGTCATTTTTTTGTAGAAGTCTGTGCAATCTTCTTGTAAGAGCTAACTACCGGTATATGGTCTTCTATTTCTTCAGTTTCTTTGCAGAGATGGCATTTGCTGTCTGTTGCCGTCTATTTAACTTGGGCTTTGTAATGCCTTTATTCTAAGGCTTGGTTTTGTGCAACCACAATTAGTGCCTCAGTCTCTTTCTTTAACTTTCCTGCTCTTAGCCATCTTGTTGTTATCTGATTTCCCTGTTAGTTTTTTTTTTTAACCATGTAATGTTTTGCCTTGCCCTGTCTCTTCTCTTCTTCATTTGGTCTATCTTGTAAGCCAGTTTGGTGTCTCTGGTATTCAGTGCACTAACTTCAGTGCATCTTCTTCACTGTCCTGCAGATATTCTTCCAATGCCCTTTTTTCTTCTTCAATTGTTTGGTCTACTTGCAACATTCCATGTCACTTATTGTCCTTGGTCTGTCAACATTGCTGCATGCATGAAGGGCATGATTCATTGTCATTATTTTTCTGGTCTTTCTATCCAAGGCTTTTAGTTCTGCTTGAGTCCAGTCCACTATTTCAGCTGTGTATCTAATGATTGGAATTGCCCAGGTGTTAAATTTTATTTTGACAGATAGAAAGATAAACAGATCCTCCAGTTGACTCAACCCCCCAGTGACTGCGTCAATAAATATTTATGGGCAGCAATATGGAAAAGATTTGCCACAACCACTTTATGGGATACTTTTTCATTTTACTAGTCTAGCTAATTATCCTAGAATTCCTAGGTAGTTCCCAATCCAAGTATCAATCAGGTCTGACCATGCTTAGCTTCTAAAATCAGACTTTAACTCACAGGAGCTATTGCTGCTATCTGCTACAGACACCTTAATAGATCTCTTGGCGAATATCAGAAATTTATATGTATATGTGATTCAGGTTATAAATTTTCAAAAATCTATTTTCAAAATAGATATAGATGTAAATTTAGAAATCACTATAAATACATTATTTCAATCTCTACATTCTTGCTGCAGCAAACAATTCATAAGTTTTATACATTAGTTCATTGTCAGAGACTCTCTCACATTAATACTTAAATATCTTATTTGCAGTTTGCACACCTATATTTCCAGTTGATTTCCATTTCATTAAAAAGAAATACAGCATAGGTTATCATTTGAGGAAGACTGTGACCGAATGACTTGTAACTGTATGATAAGCTGATAAGACAATTTTCTTCTCTCTTCTTCTTTTTCTGACTTTTTGTCTTTGAAATTCAATATCATCTGGTCAACCCTCTGAACATAATAGTGCTACAAACATGGCACTATTTTGTGATAGCCATAAAGAGGACTGAACTCTCAAAGATAGGATGCGTAACCTTTCTATTTTGACTGGCTATGATTCTCTAGAGGTCTTAAACAGAAGAATTACATACCACTGTCTACCTTTTTAAAGAGATAATATGAAGGAATGAAATGTAAAGAATACATATTCCCCTGAAAGATAATCCCATATGGATACTGCCATTAAAATATGTGTGCAAACCCCACCACTTTAAAGATTCAAAGTTATTTATATTTATGTTTACATAGAGCTTTTCCGCTGTAGTTTCACAGAATATAGTGAATGAGAAGAATAGGAATAGAAATGATCAAATGTTGATTCTATCATCCAAATTATTATGGCTATATTAGATTGCCATAATTATCTGGATTTATGCCTTGCAGTTAAAGCCTAAATGAAGCCAACATATTTAAAAATAGCATTATAAACCAATCATAAGCAAATACAATTTAAATTAAGATATCATATAAGCAGGTCCTTCATCTACAAAACTCAATAAATGGAATAATCTTGAAAAAATGTACAGAAACTCTCAAAAGTTCCCTAAACTAAGAAAGAAAAAGCTACAGAATTGACATATATTCAAAGATAACTAAGCCACAGAAACAATATCTTGATAATTCACACACAGAGATATCTTCAGCAGGACCATCAGGCTTCATACCCACTTTCTAGTAAATCACAAGCATTGAGACATTTAACCCTTAGTCTGATTCTTGGCTAGACTCAGCAGAACACTCCAAAACATGATTTGGCTAGATTAAAATCTTTACAGTAGACAAAAATGAAAAAAGTGATCACAAGATTGGAAAAAGGAGATCCTCATTGCCATAATTGTATGAACTTATCCAACTTTTTTGCTGCTGTTGTGACTGAACTATCAAGCAAGCAAGTAGGATGAGCCAACAAGCCATTCTTTTACTGCCCCTTCTTAGAGATGGGTGCATCTCAAACTGAGGAGGACAACTAAAGGCAGATCACTTAGCCTAAGACAGATATCATGGATATAGATTCCCATTGAAATAATCAGTGTTATGCAAACAAAGATAGAAAGAAATCATAACCCGAGGAAATTAAATATATGAAATAAGAAAAATAAATATAGTTGAATCTGAATCAATATTTTTCATTGTACTTATCCATACCTTTTTATCTTTGTGAATTATTCTTGCTTTCCTCACATCCATTCCCTGTTTCATCCACTGCCTTTTCTTCTTTAAACTTCTTTGTACTCTTTTTTCATTTCTTCAACTTCATCAAGCTACAGCATTCATGATCTTCCCCTTCCTCTTGAATCAGTCCCTGTTCCTTTTTGCTTACTGTACACTTTTATTATGAATCTTATTCATTTTATTTTGTTTATTATTTATTTATTGCACTTACATCACAATCACAAATTGACTCCTAGCAACTCACAACAGGTAGTGAAATAGCATATAATAAGAATCCAAAATACAAAAACCTATAACCTAAAAGAGCATCTGCTGCCAAGCCCCATATACCCTGGAAAAGTTCCATATTCAGCTGGATTATTATTACAAATACAACAATGTGAAATCATAACTACCAGTTCTATAGCTGGTGTTGGTCTTCATTCACACAGAGTTCTTCCCAAGAACCTAGAACATTGTAATACGTTGTTGTAGTATACATAAGGATCCAAGTAGCGTGGCCTTTTGTTATTGACAAATGGAAACTTTTCGATGCACAGATTTTCTAAATAGCATTCAGGCCTTTTTGGTATAGCACCCAGTATGCCACTAATAATATTTATTTGTTTGTTTGCTTATATTTATACATTATTTATTTCTGAAGTTCATATTCCATTTACTTCCTGCAAAGCCTTTTAGCAATATGGGGTAGCCCAGTGGCCTAGAGGTGAAGACATTTGCCTCCCACTCGAAGGTTGAGAATTCAATCCTAGGCAGCAGCAGATGTTTCTCTATCAAGGTGCAAAGAGAAAAATATCTGCTGTGAAATTCACATAGGTGTCAGGAAGGGCATCTGGCCAGTAAATGGTCAGGTCCATTCAGACACCCTGACCTCACCTCAAATAAAGGGATTAAAGGGATGTAAAAAGAAAGAAGAAAGCCTATTAGTAATATAGAGAAGACACAGATTTGTCCAGTGTCATCATAGCCATGCTAGATATAGCATTTCTTGATAATGATAAGAACTGTCTCAGTTTCAACCCATTTTGGTCAGACTGCCACAAGTATAATCAAAGCCCAATTTTACCCCAGACATGCTCTCTCTATTCTGTACCTACTAGGATCCATAGCCTACTTTGCAAATCAGAATATTTTGCTGTATACCACTAGTTTGAAAGCAGAGACAAAATACTGACACACAGTATTTCAGGACATAATAATTGCCTGGGTAATAAGTAGATTCTGGTCTTACCTATGTTACTTTCCCTATATATTTATCTGATTAGTTTGACAGTAGAAAATCATACTCTTATGTAGTACTGGTAAAAATATAATACAGCATATTCTGCCTTGCCTGTCCATTTGAGAAATAGACAATACATCATTTAGCAACTTTGTCCTTCTAGGCTGTTGAAATGGAGGGATGGCAGAGAAAATCCAGATGACCTGGAGATTAAATAGACAAGACTGTCCTTGAGAAATTACTTTTTTGTGTTGCACAGTGTTCAAGAATGTGTGTTTGTCTTATACAGTTCCCTAAGGAATAGCAACATTTCAGCTGCCCTTGGAAAACTGTAATGCAAGTGCTAAAAAAGCCATCAAGCTAGAAATGAAAATCAGATTCAACTAGACTTCAATATAGAAGGAAGAATGGGTCATTCAGAATAGGCATTAATTTTCCAGATTGGAACCTGATTTGTTTTGGTTCTGTCAAACAGAATCTGATTGTGACATGTTTCTTTTGACCTCTGAGATGCTACAATGGGCAGCAAAAGGAGAGTAAAACACTGTGTTGGGGACAAGGAGAGACATGATAGCAGTGTTACAATATTTGAGAAGCTCCTACAAAGACAAGGGGGTCAACCTATTTTCCAAAGCACCAAAAAGCAAGACAAGAAACAATGGATGTAAACTAATCAAGGAGAGAAGTAACCTAGAATTAAGGAAAAATTTCCTAACAGTCAGAACAATCAATCAGTGGATCAACTTGCTTTCAGGAGATGTGGCTGCTTCCTCACTAGAAGCTTTCAAAAAGAGACTAGAGAATCATTTGTCTGAAATAGTAAAGGAACAGAAAGTTGGACTAGAAGACTTCCAAGGTCCTTTCCAACTCTATTGTTCTATGTTTTAGTATCTTTGTAAAGAGATTTGGGGAGGAGGGTGAAGAAGGATCATCTGTGTGATTCTGTCTTACTGACAGCATTCAGATATGGGATGGTCTTCTTTGAGCTACATTAGCAAGCTGTTTGGCCAAGTGAATGAATTAATTTACAGAAAAGACCACTGTATCAATCCTTTATAATCTTACCTCATCTTCAGTCCACCTTATTCAAGAAAGGGATATATCTTTCTTTGAAAATGCTCTTATTTGCACTCAGGAAAACCATCTACTTCCACAGTATGTCTGACATTGTTCATTCAAGAGGCTACCATGAATGCAGATTTCACTACATACCGCTCTAAATCAATAAAGTTATAAGAACGTCAGAAAAATAAGATTTAAAAAGATACAATTCTATGTCACTGATTTGTGTGAAATTTGGTGTTTATTTATCTAATTCGATATAGGTGCCACCTGACTTCAATTGACTATTGTGAACTGGGCAGTTCATAAATAAACCAATACACCAATAAAAAGCCAACACACATCCCCCCCCCAGAATGGGACAACTCACCACAGCCACCTCGCCACGGCCAACTCACTGTTGGACAATTCAACACGGCCAACTCAGCATGGGACAACTCACCACAAGACAATTTAACAATTCAATTTAATTATTTAAAGTAAATAAAAAAATATTTTAATTTTTGTCTTTCACATTTCATGTCCCTCCTGTTGCATCCGTTCTTTAATTATTTTATTCCACCATTTCTTTGATATTAGTGTAACTCTTGTCCCGTAGCGAGTTGACCATAGCTAGTTATCCCGCGGCAAGTTAGCTGCAGTAAGTTGGCCATGGCAAGTTGGCTGTGGTGATTTGGCTGTGACGAGTTGACTATGATGAGTTGGCCATGGCAAATTGTCATAGACCCACCTTTCCCCCAAAATGATGATATATATGCAAAATATACAAATAAAAATAGCAGACACACTCAAAAGGGGCCCCTGCCTATCTCATCCCAAGACTTGGAAAGATTACCAGGTCTTCAGATCTTTATGCAATACCACATAGATTTCAGAAAAGGATCCCAAAGGGCAGAGAAGGCGCATTTCCTTCTCCTTCCTTGGGCAATAGATCAATCAAAGAGATCTGAAGCATGCCAGCTTGGCCAGCATGTACCAACCAGGCAACCAAACCATGGAGACAGGCAATCCCTCAGATAACCTGGTCCTGTACCATGTAAGGCTCTTTGTAAGTAATAATCAGTACCTTAAATTATACCTCAAAACAGACTGGTAACAAATGTAGCTCAGGAAACAGAAGTGCTACATTGCTTCTACTGCTGCATTCTGCCAGCTGATACTTCTGATTGATTTTCAAGGGCCGCCCCAGGTAGAATGCATTGCAGTAATTGAGCTTTGAGGTGACTTAGGGCATGAATGACAGCTTCTGAACAGCTTCTCAATCCAAGAAAGAGTACAGCTGGCACACCAGATGGAGCTAAGCAAAGACTCCTTGGCCACAACTGCCACCAGCTGCCACTTGCATGAACTATATACACAAGAGGTATAATCGGATCGAATTGAATCAAATTGTGTGTGTGTGTGTGTGTGTGTGTATGAATATGCATGTTTACAGTGTGACTGTGTTTGACTGTGTTATTGTTTTTATACTTTTTTGCTGTATGCTGTCCACAGTCGCTTTTTGTGAGATGTGTGGCCATATACATTTGATAAATAAATAAATGTTAAATAAATTAACATTTCTGTTAAAGGACCATGGCAGTCTCTGAATGGTGCCTGCTAGTTTTGGTGCAAAATCAAGTCATACAAACTATAATCAGAAGACCTTTTAGGATACTGATGATTACACAATACATAACCATAACCAGAAGACAGATCAGGATATTATATTTTGCTTCACATGTATGCCCATGTCAGTTATGCATTCATTTAAAAACATTAATATTTACTCCTCCTCACTAAAGCCAATTGCTGAAGAGCTATCATTTTATTATTGCTACATATTCTCAAAAGAACAGGTAATCAGAAAAGTCTACCTAGATATTTAATCAGACTTTTATTTTAAAGACCTAATGTTTTGGTTTTATAACTGCTGGCAGCTCATGCTGGGTGGAAATGTAATACTCTCTGCATTTAATTATTATTTTATCAGAGATTTCTTTACCTTCCAACAGTGAAGAAATAGATGGGATTTAAAATGCAGCAGTGCTCATATTTTAAAACCATAACATAGTGTCATTATCAGTTACCTGTATAAAATTTAGAGGTTTGACAGAAACAGATGTTTATTTCTTATTTTTGGTAATAAAAATTCGGTTCTGACGGATACAATTTCATTGCTGACAAATAACTCTTTTAAGTTCTCTGATATTAATTTCTAAGAGAATTACTAAGAGATTCACTGAAATGGTATATCAGAAGTCTTTATATAACTCCAGTCTCTTTCATTTTCCACTCATGACTTTTGTTTGTTGGAAAATATGAATCAGAATGGTATAATCTACACCAGGGCTTTTCAACCTTTTCACCCATTGTGCCACCAGTCAGATATTGCAATATCCGAGTACCACCAGTCACCCAGCAAGGTGTCAAAAACTTGATGAACAAAAAAAAGGGGAAAAAGTGATGAAGTACAGATAGTCCTCGACTTACAACAGTTCGCTTAGTGACTATTGGAGGTTACAATGGCACTGAAAAAAGTGCCCCCCAAGCCACAGCCAAGCAAGACACCTGCCTGCCCGCCCAGCCGCACTCTTCCTCCTGTCTGAGGTTTTCATTGTTGTGAGCATTTCTGTTGAGGATTGGCAGTGGGGGTGGGGTGGGGGTGTTTTGTTTTTATTCCCCCTGTCTGCTGGGTGGCTGCAGCAGGTTTTGGTCACTTCACATGACCCTGGGACACTGTGACCGTCATAAATATGAATCAGTTGCCAAGCATCTGAATGTAAATCACAAGACCCTGGAAAGGCTGCAACATTCCAGCTGATCGGCGCTTCTCCTGGGCTCAGCAGAAGTGCCAGGATCAGCGCCGAGCTCCAGCTGGAGCCTGGCGCTGATCCTGGCACTTCCACTGAGTCCTGACAGCCCCGAAGAAGCGCTGATCCTGGCACTTCCGCTGAGCCCTGACAGCCCTGCAGTTCCAGCCATCTCTTGCTCAGGCTTATGCGGTGCTGCCACCGGTTCAGCTCATTCCCCTCCCCCGCTACTTTTCTAGGATGGTGGCATAGCACCTGGAGGTGTCAATGTACCACAGGTGGTACCCGTACCACTGGTTGAAAAGCCCTGATCTACACCTCTCAGAATATTTTAAAGTATCTCATAATTTCCAGCCCTGGCTGTGGGTGCAGACAATCGTACAATCACACTGTTACCGATAGTCTATCTAGGGCAGTGTTTCTCAACCTTGACAATTTTAAGGCATGTGGACTTCAACTCCCAGAATTCCACAGCCAGCTGGCTGTGGAATTCTGGGAGTTGAAGTCCACATGCCTTAAAATTGTCAAGGTTGAGAAACACTGATCTAGGGAGTTCTTACCAATGGTTGATTTACTATTATATTGCTTGGATTCCTGCTAGTTGCACAGACTTGATTTGTTAGTAGCATAGAAGACCTTTATAAAATTAAAGAAAATATATTTTAAGCTGGCTGTGAGGACAAAATCTATCTTACAACCACTTATGTAATAAAATTACATAAAATAGAAACATAGAAAAATTAATTGAAGCATTAGAAATCAATAGAGCCAACTATAACCCCCTCCCCAAAGATCCAGAAATAAATCTAGTACATAATTATAGCAACCTTCAAAGAATAGCTCCTTAAACACAATTAAAAAGAGAAAAAGGAAAACAGAAGGGTCTTCATGGCTTTCCTGAAAGCCAGTAATGATAGGAGTTGAAGACTTTAGGTAGCAAGCTCTTCCAAACAGGTGAGGTCATAAAAAACCCCACTACCAAAAATTAAGAGCTGAGGAATATCTATTAAATCATTTAACACACAAGGAGCCAATTTAGTGTAATGGTTAAGGCATCAGGTTAGACACTATGAATTCGAGTCTTGCCTTAAACATGAACTCAACTGGGTGACCTTGAGCCAGTCATTCTCTTTTAGCCTTGGGAAGCAGGCAATGGTAAACCACTTTCAAAAGAGCTTGTCAAAAAAATTGTAGAGACTAGTTGAAGCAACTGTCAGGAGTCAAAAAGTGACTTAAAAATATGTGCGCACAAACACACACATGCTCCAACACTGGAAGTTTTTAAGAAGAGACCAGATAACCATTTGTCTGAAATGGTATAGGGCTTCCTGCCTGAGCAGGGGGTTGGACTAGAGACCTCCAAGGTCCCTTCCAACTTTTTACTACTACTACTACTACTACTACTACTACTACTACTACTACTACTACTACTACTACTATTATTATTATTATTATTAATATTATATCACACACACACTATTCATTTAAGGCTTTAGAAAGTTAAATTGGGTTGGGAAACCATTTCTTGTATGAAAATCCTTAAACTCAGCATAACCTATTTTAAAAGAATAGTTAGCTAACTATGTGACTCTGAGTAATAAGCAACAAAAATAAATAATAATGAACCACACACACACGTACACATACACAATTTGGTTGGTGTTGGTTATTATATCCAGGCAACACTATTCCAAAATATTGGGCATAGAATATATTTTAAAACAGTTCAGAAGATTCAGTTAGTGCAGAACCTAGCACGTCAGATGTCATGAGAGGTAACTTGGACAATGCCCGAGTTTCCATGCAAAAACGTTGACCTTACAAAATGTTTATTTGCTCCCATGACCAATTCTGAGTCTTACACTTGATTACAAAGTCTTTGGTTTTGACTCTGGGAGCAGATTTAGTCAAACAAGGGAGCCCAAAACAAGGATTTTTTTTTATGATGACCTGTGGGAGTATGTTTGATTTCTTCCTGGTTTTCTTTAAATCTTTATAAACTATAACTTTTTTCTTTCAGTCCACCTTTAATTTAAAAAGATAGGGTGAATTTTAAGACATGAATTGTGATTGTTCTTCATACAAAATTGCTTAACAACTGTATTTGAGATAGCTAAGTTGAATTATTCTACTCTATTTTTAGCCTTATTTTTTAATGCCATTATAATGTCAAAACGTTTTTCTTATTATATTCTCTTTCGTACATTTACTCACAGAACCATTACTCAGAGGCATCCTCAGTGGATGATCAAAAGGTCAAGATGGCAGCTACAACCGGCTAATTTAATCCCCACCCTTTTTAAGTCCATTATACATGTAACATATAGACAAAATGATTGTACATATGGCTATACATATGGTATATATGATATATACATATGGTTTCAGCCACTTTCTTGAAACCTCCTCACAGATACTCCTGTGCTAGCTGGTTATAAAAAATTAAAACTGCATTTAAAAATAACATTATACGAACACAGCTCATACAGGATTTTAAAGGCTCACCAATGTGCCTTATGGGTGCTTAATCTAAAATGATTATTTACAAGGACCCCCAGTGTTCTTCTTAAAGGATTCTGGGGCTATATTTCCTTTGTTTTGTTTGTTGCCTTTTCTCTCTTTTCTGATGTGTCAATTTTCTTCCTCATAAGTAAATGTCCTGTAAACCCTTTCCTTGTTTCAGTAGATAGTGGCTATTAGGTATACATACTGTTCACACACATAAGGAACAGAAGAGAGATGTGCACATTCATGACCCAGGCTTAATCTCATCCTTGGTTTCTGGGGATGGAAGAGAGTGAGAACTGAGCAAGGCATCCCTTATACCAGTGTTTCTCAACCTTGACAATTTTAAGGCATGTGGACTTCAACTCCCAGAATTCCACAGCCAGCATTGCTGGCTGTGGAATTCTGGGAGTTGAAGTCCACATGCCTTAAAATTGTCAAGGTTGAGAAACACTGCTTTATACACTCATCAACCATGTTTGTCTACAGTGGCAAAAAAGGCCACTGTAGTCTGGTAGCACCCTTTCCAACTAACAAATTTTAATTACAAGGTATAAGATTTAATGTACTGTATTGATTTCATCAGACTTACCACCTGTATCTCTGCTCTTGTAGTTGAACACATGTGCACACTTATTTTCCCTGCATCATTTGTTTGACGAAGGTGAGATAGCTTTAGGCAAGCAAAGTACAATACTTCACCTTATATATAAAGAAACTGACCTGTTCCTTGAAGAGATTTAAAAGTCACACAGCAAAATCAATGGCTCTGGAAGTCTGAGTACATACAAACTTATTTACTACCAATGGTATTTTAAACCTGAAAAAAGGACTTTTATCAGCAATAATAAACATTATTGTTCAATAGTAATGTACATTTTCTTTAGCTTGGAACAAAGTTGCCCAAACCTGTGTAAAAGCTGTTCCAAACCCAAATGGCACCTAGGTTCTTAATCACCTTAGCCCAGGTGGCTTATAGATTGCTTTGCACTGCTCTGAGGCATTGTGTACGAAATTAATTGATTTCTGAGATCCCTACTGCAAAGGAAGGAGCACACTGGGGGAAGGTAAAGCTTCAATTAATAAAATGGGTATCAAAAAGGATACTCAGAACAATCCCCTTAGAGGAGAAGAAAAAGAAATAGGCTACAAGGAACGAAGCTGTCAGATTAAATTTACCAATATCTGCTGTTTGGGCCCCAGGATTTATCTGGGGCAGGAAGTCACTACAGATAGAAGAGAATATTATAGCTCAGGATTGAACTGTGGGATCCTTGGTACTCTCTAAGCTTGGTTGTTTTCTTGAAGACGTTTATTATCAAACTAGGTAACATCATCAGTGCCCAAACAAACAAGCTCAGAGACCACTAAGGATCCTACTTACCTAAAAAAACACAGCAGTTATGAAAAATACATGACTCTTGTTGGAAGGAAATCAGTAGAGTTCCAGAATTGAGGGACCCACGATAGAATTCCCTGGATATTCTACCTCACTGCCTCTCCCATTGTAGAGGAGGAGTCTCCTTAATTCTTTCTCCATGTGTACCTCCATAAGCATTGGGGTGAAGGCAAATAAGATCTTGTTCACACACTATGCAGATAACTGCTATTAAATGGAACAAGTAATAGCTACTTCTAGACAAGATTGCATTTCTCATCCAGTTTGCCCTATTGAATTTTTTTGCAGCCAGTTTTCCAAACTTTAGGGAGAATGTAGACATGTAGACATTCGGAGAATAGGGTTCTCTCTGCTACCATTTAAAAGTCATTTAAATGTAGCCTGGATTAGATAGTCTTAGAATTTGATAGGCTCAGCAACCCAAAATTTAACAGTAAAGATGCCAGCATTTATGCCTTAGCCTGAACATCAAACATCAATTCTAACCCTCCTTCTCTATTTCCTTCCTTCCTAGATTTTGGCCCAGCAACTCAAAGCTGAAGAACTCAGCTGGTGACAAGCAACTCATCTGCCACCAATGGAGAGGCATCTGCTGCATTAAAGCAAATTATCTGGAAAGAGAGTACACAGTTTGTGGCTGGTCCTCTTGTTTTTTTCCTGTATATATTATCAACATAGCTGGCACAGAAGACATGTACTGCTCTTGAACATATTTCTGTCTCTGTACTAAAACATGGCTAATCGTGTTTTAGATTCTACTGACATTCATTAAATTCGTGAAAGATGGCATATATGAGTACATTTAACAAGATTGACAGATTTCCCTGCAGCTACTTCTGCCTTCACCTTTGCAATCAAAACCTAAAATTACTGATCCTCACACACTAAGGCAGCGGTTCTCAACCTGTGGGTCGCGACCCCATTTGGGGTTGAACGACCATTTCACAGGGGTCGCCAAGGACTGCAGTTCACCATTTTTTTTGGTCGGCTATTTTTTTCCCTATCGCGATGCGCCCTGTCGCGCTGCACATGTGCGATGCGCCCCGTCGCACCGTGCATGCGCGGTGCGGGCCCGCCAATTTTTTTTTATTTTGGTCAGCCATTTTTTTTGGGTCGGCCATTTTTTTCCCTATCGCGATGCGGGCCGTCACGCCGCGCATGCGCAATGCGCCCCGTTGCACCGCACATGCGCGACGCGGGCCGGGGTCGAGCCCCGGAAAAGGTTGAGAACCGCTGCATTAAGGCCAACATCTCTCTCTTGGCAACTTAAAAGTAGCCACCACGAGGGAGGAAGGCACTGGCCTCTATAGTTTGGCAGAATATAAATGACTCTTTCTGAAGAGCTTTTGTGGGTTTATTTAACAGGCAGATCAAACGAGCCTCTTTTTATTCCTGCATGTAAGTAATTACATTAGCAAAATGGGGAGAGAGTCAGCAAAAGTACAAGATAGATTTTTTTTTCTGACTGGGAATTCTGAGAGTTGAAGTCCACACCCCTTAAAGTTGCTGAGTTTGAAAAACATAGGTGTAGGGCAGGAGTAGGCAACCTCGGCTCTTTTATGACTCATGGACTTCAACTCCCAGAATTCCTGAGTCAGCACAACTGACTCAGGAATTCTGGAAGTTGAAGTCCATGAGTCATAAAAGAGCCGAGGTTTGCCTACCCCTGGTGTAGGGGATAGAGCTTTTGTGGGGTGGAAATCACTTGTATTCTGAAACACATTCACAGTATTATTACTTTATTTCAATTTTATTTATTTATATCCTGCATTTATTACTTTTATAAATAACTCAAGGCAGCAAAAATACCTACTGTAGTACTCCTTCTTCCTTCTCTTCCCCATATAGCAACAGTCCTGTAAAGGTGAATTGGGCTATGAGAATGTGACTGGCCCAAAGTCATCCAGCTGGCTTTCATGCCAAGGTGGGAATGGGAAGTTTCTAACCTGGGTCTAACTTGGGCCTTAACCTGTAGACCAGGGGTTCTCAACCTTTTTCAGGCTGCGACCCTGACCTGCACCGTGCATGTGCAGTGCGATAGCCCGTATCGCGCATGTGTGGCGCAACGGCCACATCGTGCATGCACGGTGCACGCGACGGGCGCATCGCGCATGCGTGGCGACCCGCATCGTGCATGCGTAGCGTGCGCGATGGCCTGCATTGCGCATGCGCGGCACGGCTGCCCGCACTGCGCATGCACAGTGCTGCCCCCTGTGCCGGCCGAGGGGAAAAGGGGGGGAAAATGGCGGACTGCGTTGTTTGGCGACCCCCGTGAAATGGTCGTTCGACCCCAAATGGGGTCGCGACCCACAGGTTGAGAACCGCTGCTGTAGACCAAATATACACAGTGTTAAGTTCTTCTTTTCCCTGTGTATACCTCAGATTTCACAGAGGAGGGGCAGGGGGAAGATACTTCTTTTTCTTCCAAAAGCTGTAAGCAACCCGTCAAAAGGTTTTTGGAGTGTTTTCTATTTTGTTATCAGTTTCCTTCTTTGGGGTGTTTTAGTTATGTTTTAGTTTGCTTATCTCTGCTACTATATATTTTGTGAATTTGCTGTCTTTGCTATCTCTAGTTTATATTTTAATGAGTATTAATTTATTTATAAAACATATTACCTATACTCGCAGGCATGCAAGGGCATAAAATATCCAGGTTCATTTATAAAAGCTGATCCTTAGTAGCTCTTCCACATGATGCTTCATGTTGCCTGGGGTTTGGGGACAAATTAAAATAACGTAGGTAAAACATTTAAAAGTAATGGAAAAGACATTGTGGAAATAGATTTCAATTTAAAAGAAAAGAAAGGAATATACTCCAGATTATTCCAGATGTCTTAAAAGCTTTACATTAAAGTATGGCTTTTATAACCATAATTTCTTCAATATGTCACAGTTGGCTGAGTCTGTACATCATGTAAAGTCAAGAGTATTTTTTTTTTTACAAATTAAGGGCTGGCGGGGACAATGACATTGAATGGTGGGCAGAACTGGACAATCAGAGTCCCATCCCTTTTTTTCCTGTGCTTGCAGTGTATGAGATGCATATTAAGGCTTCTATCGTCAGTCACATCTGCTATTTGGACATCTCTCTCTCTCTCTCTCTCACACACACACACACACACACCAAATACCCTTGAGTTTGCACTAGATGCTAGGTGATGTGAGAACTCATCAGACGCTGCCAATCATTACCTATTTTCTTTAACCAAATCTCCATTTCCTTGGAAAGAAAAGCAGCCAAACTTTTGCTGAACAACTGTCAAAACAAAACATTAAGTATACATTAGAGATGTGTGGTAACCACGCCCAAGATATTAACGTCTTCCCTTTTAAGGTATTAAACTACTTTGTAACAAGAAGATATTGTTTTAGAAAATGCACACAGAGATGAGAAGAGTGCAGTCTTGGCTTGTTTATACCTCAACATTGCTAAGCATCAGCTCCTTAAAATATTCATTTAACCATTTTTTATTGATGTAGTATAAGCACATGCTGTAGTAATTTTGACAGTATTCTTGAGATAGTTGTTTAGTTGTACTTTTTATCAAGCATTAAAAAGTTTAAGATTGCTTCAAATTTTACCTGTTGAGATGTTTATTAAGTGCTTTAGGGACAGATCTAGAATACAGAATTGCAATGAGCATCTGTAATGTACACAGATGTACAAAGGAGATAAAAGGCATAAAGGTGAAGATGTACCAAGATCAGGAGACTCAAGTTCAAGTCTACTTGAAACCATTTTTGGAGGTGGAAGACTGAGGGAACTAAACTCCCAGAGAGTAAAAAAGATGACCTGGATGGAGATAAGATAGATCTGTTCCCAGAGGAAATAGACATGGAACATCAACCCTGATAGATAATTCCATAGTTTCACAGGATGATAAGCAGAAGGTGAAAGTAAAGCAGTCCAGTTTGCAAGATTCTGTTACAATATTCCAATATTAATAAAAGCAGTGTGAGACTTCCTTGGTTTCGTATACACTGACAAAGCAGGGAGAGTAGAGACGTTCATTGGGTATGAGAAGAGGCACATTAACCCAGAGGTGGAAGGAGTTGATTCAAAGAGACTCTATCTCAATTGGCTGGCTATAATCTGAATGAGAATTTACTTTTATAATTAGAAGACTGTGTTTTTATCTGGTTAGCATTAAAGATGCTAACCAGGATAAAATTTATGTGGTTCTCACCAGCTACATGATGCTTGACATTTTGTGACTTTGGGTCACTCACTCATTCACTATTAGCCTAACCAGTATAACAGGATTGTTGTTGTTGAGAATAGGCAGAGAATGGTGCCACCTTAATAAACAAAGAAGTAGATTACGTAGGCAGGAAACAAAGTTAATATACAGAGCTGATTGATACAATGAGGCATTCCACTGGGAAACCAGTTTTGTTCCTTTCCACAGTAGCAATTCCTTCAGTAATTTTTAGCAGCCCCCTCAAAGTCTTCTTTGAAGACTGCTGCAGTATATGAATATTATTTGATCACATTGCTAATTCATACTTAATCCCACTTTTCTTTTATAGTTCTTAACATTTAAATGATTTTCCCATAGAGATATGTATTATGTTCCCACCTCATTATTAGCATATTTGACTACAGTTTCATCATGGTATTATACACACAATTTGACACTGTTCAAAAGAAATTTTCAACAAATTTCAAAACTAAAAATTGAAATTGAAGGAAATATTGCAGGTTAGCATTCCTCTTTGTATACACTGGCAAAAAGGAAATCAGCTCCATTGCTGTAGAGAAGAATTTCAGCTCATTAATGACTGCTTAAGAATTATGTAAAATATACATTCTGGCAAATAGTTTCCTTAACAAATGCTGGCCCGGTACCCTGCTTGACTTCAGTAATTTGTCCTGAATTTTTTTTAGTATTCCAGTTTTTACAAAATCAAATCAATCTTCTTTGATGGCATAGGAAATTTGATCAGTGAGTTTCTGTGAAGTTTATTTCTATTCCATTAATACATAATGGATGCATTTATATTGTTTTAAAATTAAGACATTTGAAACAAAGAAACAATGCTGTAAGAATGGGAAAAGCAAGCCTACCAGGAGTGGCAAGAGAACTAGGAGACCATGCACAGCATCCTCCAAATTAAAGTTTTGTGATCCAGGGCAGAAGATGGGATACACATTTCAAGTTGCTAACTGTATCAGTGCCAGGTTTACATAATTGAGAGTGTCTGATCGTGAAGTCTTATGGCAATGAATCAGCAGATTCAAAGCCATGTCCAACCCATCCTAATCACTGAATTTATTTTTCTGACACTGAATTCATTTTTTTGACATGTAATAGTTGTGGAAACATTACCAGTGACAAATCAACACTTATAGAATTGTTTCTCAATACAACTGGGTATTTGGAGAGGCATCTCTTCAGCAGCTCCATAGCATATTTATTCAAAAGTAAATTCTATCATGTTTACAATTCACTAAATTAATATATATCTATTTTTATAAATGTCCTTTGGCCTCTCTCTTAAGGCAAGGTGTCAAACTGTCGGCCCGAAGGCCAGATGCGTCTTGCCAAAAGCACAGCACCCCATTGCCAGCAATGGAAAAAAAGTTGCAATATGTTGCAACACATCATGTGACATTGTGAGTTTGACATCCCTGCTCTAAGGCAAAATAATAAGTGTTTCTCTGAAACTTTAAATTCTAGTTAAAATGTTGATAGGTTTAAATAATATTTGCAGTAATTCCCTCTATTAAGACATTATTTCATAGGATTTGAAAAATGGCAGTACAGAGAAATAAGAGTACAGAAATGTGATAATTTGGGTTTACTTGATTATGATTTAAGTGCTATAGATTCTTGTTTCCTACTATTGTATTTAGAAATATAATTTATTTTAATATTAAAATAAATAGCTTCTAGGCTTTCTCCATCACATCCTGCATATATCAGCAAATACCCATAAAAACAAATTAATATATTCTGATTTGGCATTGAACTGTGATTTTAGACAAAGATTTGAGATGGTGGGCTGTATTTATCAGAAATCCTTTTGCATTATTGTAATCCTTTTTATTGTAATAAATTATTTTTCTTTTTATGGCAGTAAATGATCATTTATATTTATGATGAGAATGAAATATAGGAATATTATATCCAGATAGACTAATATCGCCATATTAAATATACTCCATTTCATAAGAGTGAGTTGTATGAACACTATGAATTACATTAATGTTGGCTTTTGGAGATTTTTCTCCACATAAGGAAACTTTCACATTCTTTTGTCAACTATCACATTCTAATCATGCAAAATCACAGCACCGGATTTATTTACAAAACTTTTAAACAATCCCATATCATATATAGTTAGATTTAAGAATGACATTAAATCACAATGTGTTTGCTTGATTTTGTTTTGCGCAATATGTAATTTAGAAAGCATGATTATATAGCTTAGTATAATATGTCAATCCAACCTTTGTCACTTATTAAGCAAGCTATAGATACATTAAGCCAAGGTTTTGTATGATATGTGAGCCCAATCAGTAAACAAGCACACCTGTATGGAAGATGGATTCTTTTTTTTTAAATAAAATTTTATTAATTTTGATAATTATAAATAACAAAAGAGGAAAAAAAATCACATTAAAACAACTCAACTGAATAAAAACATTTACAACTTTTTCAATCACCAGAACAAAACATAAAAACTTAACTAAAATAGTTAAGTTAACTACAGGTATTGCTCTGCGGCACCCCCCAACCACACACCCCTCCTATTTGATAAAGGATGGGTTGCTCTGTGGCACCTTGTACCACATCTGGAGGGGATGAGACTGAGGAGTGAAGGTTGAGGGAAGTAGGGAGGTGGCATGAGGGGGAGGAGAGAGTGGGGGTAGAGATGGTGGGTGGATAGAGAAGATGGATTCTTGAATACAATATCAACTATACAGTAATTATAGATAGATTGAGTTTATCTACAGGGCTGGGAATCAAGGCTATAGGGAAGCTACCTCCTCTGACCTTTCTTTAATCCGACATAAACAAAGACTGCAATTTCATTGCAAAAGAAAAAAGAATGTTCCATTTTATTGACTGATATTATTTGAGCTGACTATAATTGACTTTCGGAAAGTAACAATCAAACAAGAAACAAACAAGAAAGCAAATGTTTCATTGTATGAAACAATATTAAATAGTAGAGAGTGAGGATTGAGGGAAAATTCCAGGGTTTAGGTATCAGGAAGCTTTAGTTAAGCTCTGGTTAGTAAGAGGGAATCATTCATTCTTATCACTTACACTTTATTAAACATGGACAAAGAACCAGGGAGATCTCTTAGGTTGGTTTCATTCAGCTTTTTTTAAATGGTGCTCCTCTTCCTCTTTCAGTCTGTATTCAAATACAGATGGATCCAGCATTATGTGGATTTTAAAAATGGAATTACAAAATAACACCACACCAAAATGATGATGATAAAGTATAGTATATATTGATATAGTGTATACTGATATAGTATATACGTATGTTCCAGAGCAAATGGAATAAAATGTTTTCAGATTCAGCTAACTAAGAGTCAGCATGCTGATCTTACAAAAGATTAATGAACTATATTAAGAATACTGAGAAACTGAACCCGATTTAAGGACAATGTAATCAGTTAATGTCCTTTGGATTGTAAAAATGAGGCAGTGACAGGTTTCCATTCTAGGAACATCCTTTTTATATGAAACTCCTCGCAGTAGGCAGTTCTTGCCAGCAGAGCAGCAGAGCAAACATGGTTCGTGTTTATATTCCAAGAAAATGAAAAATAACGCCCTGCTCAATGAGCGTGAACTACAAACTGATTTTTAGTAACTTTTCCCTACCAATGTATATAGCAATATTACCACTGTAAGTAAACTATACTTACACAAATAAAAACTATAAATGTATTGTTACATCTGCATTTGGCATAGATAGGCTCAGCTCTCATTCATCTTTTCTCACTTGGCTAGGTTAACACCTCACACTATGCCTTAATGTGACTTGCTTGATTTTCGCTCCATGCACTGTGATCCCTAGTCATTGTTATCTGTAACCGGGATTAGTACAAGTTGTGAATCCTGTAGGCCTTCCTATGCAGAAATGAGCCATCAATCAGTCTTCACTAGATAACCAAGCAGTTACCAGAAAAGGATGTGGAAGATCAACTTAGTTTTCTCAAAGGAAAGCTGAAGGAAGGTATAATGTTATGTAAGAATAACCTTGAGGGACAAGGGGAAGAAATGCTGCCTAGGAAACAATCAGATAAGAGAAAGGTGAGTTCCCATTGCTTTAATGGCCAGAGGATGAAATTTAGGAAGGACACGACATAATTCATCAGACAGATAAAAATGGCAGCAGGAAATCTGTACCTTCAGACTTGCAAGATTTCATTAATGTAATCTTACAATAAAGTAGAATTAACTTATCTAGTTGTATTTCCTGTCTGGTTTACAGAAGCCAGCCACACCAGTATGACCACTAAAAGAGAGATACTGACTGACTGCAACAACTCATACTTATGACAGAAATACTTTAATACAACACCTCTGAAACTCAGAAACCTTGACTTTGTTCGGACAATATACTAAACTGCAAACTAAGAAACCATATTTTAGTCTAATATGTTGTGTGAATCCAGCATGAACCAGCGTGTCTTGTGAACCCTGAAACTTAATCAAATTAATTGTATGATTAAGTAAACTATCTATTGGCATGTCATGCAAATGCAGCCCTACATTTGTCTTGAATCATAGAAAGTAGGGTACAATAAAAGTTTAGTAAAACATACATACATAAATCTTTGGCCACTATCTAGCACAGTGGTTCTCAACCTGTGGGTCGCGACCGTTTCACAGGGGTTGCCTAAGACCAGGGCTTTTTTTCTCATAAAATGCTCAAAACCACGTTCCGGCACCTTTTTTTGATGGATTTTTTTCAACTTTTCCATGAGCTGTGCTACACCCTCTATTCTATTGGCTTTCGAAAGCCAATAGAATAGACTCTACTGAATAGACTCTTAATCTATTGAATAGATTAAGAGTCTATTCAATAGACTCCATTCTATTGGCTTTCGAAAGCCAATAGGAATTGTCCAGACCTGGTCATTAACGGCTGTCTCTGCACTGCTGAGCACGCCAAAAGACCCAGCCCGCAAACGTTGCACTTGCAAGTTATCTCCAGCAAAGGCAAGTTTGCAGGAACTTTTCACCTCTCCCTGCTGAGCAACTACGCCATCTCCTACTTGTAAGTAAAAGAGGACCAGGGGTGGGAGGTGGGGAGCAGCACTTAATTCTGCCCTGCCGAAAAAGCGGAGTCCATGTGCACTCCTGCCTCGTGCTCACCCGTGTCAGCGAGGCTCTCCAGGGTCTCACTGCAGCTGGTGCTGTGGGAGCTGCAGGGCCCACTCTATATGGAGGGGCTGCGTGGGGGTGAGCGGCGGGGTAGCTGCAGGCGGGGGTATGGGGGTGGGGGCAGCCGGTCCAAGCCGAACTGGGTCTTGGCCGCTGCTGGCGCTGCCGCTGGGCTGCTCCGCCGCTGCCGCCACTTCTGGCTGAGCTGAGCTGCGGCGCCGAGCCAGTCCCCACGCCTCCTGGTTGCCCAGGTGCACTCTGCTCCCGGCCGCCCTCCACACCGGAGCTTCCCCCCGCACCACCCGGCCCACCTCCCTCACCGTCGGAGGCCACCCCGGCTGCCCTCAACAACAGAGCTTCCCTCCGCGCCACCTGGCCCACATCCTTCATCGTCAGAGGCTGCCCTGGCTGCCCTCCACAACGGAGCTTCCCCCCACGCCACCTGGCCCACCTCCCTCATCATCGGAAGCCACCCCGGCCAGCCTCCACAACGGAGCTTCCCCCCGTGCCACCCGGCCCACCTCCCTCACCGTCAGAGGCCACCCCAGCCGCCCTCAACAACAGAGCTTCCCCCGGCGCCACCCAGCCCACCTCCTTCACCATCGGAGGCCACCCGGCCCTCTGGTGCCCAGCGTGGCCCTGGGGCTGGCGGGCAGGAGCGGCTCCTTCCCGGCTTGCCGGGCTCCAGGCGGCGGGGAAGAGGGCGATGCCCGCATGTGCGTCAGAGGCCAGGAGGGAAGAAGCGGCGCCTTCTGAGCGGGAGCTGGCGCTCCAGCCGCACCCCTCTCACATGTGATGAGTCGGAGAAGGGTTTGGCAGTGAAGGGCTGCGCAGTGTGAAAGGGGCTCCCACGATCCTGCCGCTGCAATGGCGCTCAGGAGGCTGGAGGGGCGGGCAGGTCCCGGGGGCGGCTAGGAGAGCGCAAGAGGTGCCAGGATGAGGATGGGGGGCTCCACACTACCATCCCCAGCAGCCCTAAAAAGCACTGGAAGAGTGGGGAATGCTGGGAGTTGCAGTTCATCACCATTTGGGAAAACATGACTCTCCAAAGATCCTTCCTTACTTCCTTCCATCCATCTCCTTCCCTTCCCCTTCAATCTCTCTTCTTCCTTCCTTCCTTCCTTCCTTTCCCCTTCAATCTCCTTTCTTCTCCATCTCCTTCCCTTCCCCTTCAATCTCTCTCCTTCTTTCCTTCCTTCCTCCTTCAATCTCCTTCCTTCTCCATCTCCTTCCTTTCCCCTTCAATCTTCCTTCCTTCCTTCCTTCCATCTTCATCCCTTCCCCTTCAATCTCTCTCCTTCCTTCCTTCCTTCCTTCCTTCCCCCTTCAATCTCCTTCCTTCTCCATCTTCTTCCTTTCCCCTTCAATCTTCCTTCCTTCCTTCCATCTCCATCCCTTCCCCTTCAATCTCTCTCCTTCCTTCCTTCCTTCCTTCCTTCCTCCTTCAATCTCTTTCCTTTCCCCTTCAATCTTCCTTCTTTCCTTCCATCTCCATCTCCATCCCATCCACTTCAATCTCTTTCTCCTTCCTTCCTTCCTTTCCCCTTCAATCTCCTTCCTTCTCCATCTCCTTCCTTTCCCCTTCAATCTTCCTTCCTCTTCCCTCCCTCCCAGCAAGGAAGAGTAAGCTTCTCCAGCGAGCATTGCTATATTGTTTTTGTAATTCATCACTATGCTTTCATTATGTTCAATTCGTAACAATGAAAATACACCCTGCATATCAGATATTTACATTACGATTCATAACAGTAGCAAGATTACAGTTATGAAGTAGCAACGAAAATAATTTTATGGTTGGGGGTCACCACAACATGAGGAACTGTATTAAGGGGTTGTGGCATTAGAAAGGTTGAGAACCACTGATCTAGCACAACCTTCCCCAAACCCATGCTTTCTGGATGAATTGAATTACAACCCAGTCACATCCCTGATTTACATAGATCTAACTGATGGGATCTATATGTCAATAAAACTGGAGGACATCATGCATGGTCCCTGATATTGAGAAATTTACAACAATACAGTAAAAGCACAAAATGTTCAACATTTTTGCCTGTATGATTCATCAGTACTTAGAACATCCAAGCAGTTTATCCAAAACCTGAAACAGTTCAGATATCTAAAAATCTGGGATATAATTGAAAAACTTGTTTTATGCTGAAGTAAAGGAACATGATTCTCACACAATGGCTAATTATAGGAGTTGGAATTTAAGTTACCCGAAAGAATTATACTGAAAAATTTCCTCAATACTTTTTACCACTATGTTAGGGTAGAACTTGATTATTTGTCCTATACACCCACCTTAAGAAGACTTTCAAAAAGCCTGCAACATAGTCAAGTGCTGATCTTGTGTCTGTCTATGGGAGTTTTGCCTGGTAAAATACAAATCAATCCACCTATTTCCCAGAGTTCTTTGTTTGAGCACAACTATCCTTTAAGTTGCAGACTTGAGCTCCCCCCAACTCAACTGCAAAAGGGCCTTGATTTGACAGACATCTTCTCGTGTTTGAGAGATACTGCAAGAAACTCAGAAGTCAAAGTATTCTGAAGCATTTGTGATGATGCACAGCTTTCTCCTACCTTTTCATCCCAAGTGGGAAGGGAGAATATTTTTCTCAGTTTCCATGACAACAGTGTCTCCTCTGTCTCTTATTAGATGCCATCAGCTGTTTAATTTCTTAAGCCAATCAGAGAAGCCTTTAGAGGGTTACTGGTTTCTGAGGCCATTCCTACTCCAAGGGTTACTTGAGGTATCTGACACAAACGAGAGACTGAAAACCTTAAAAGGGTTTTTATTTTCCTACAGTTTGACATCATTTTACTATTAATAAATTGCTATTAATAAACCAGAAGAGGCCTTTTTGAAGAGTAAAGTTTGCTACCAGAGCTCATCTGGTTTAAAAATAAATCAGTAGCAACGTTTTGAGAGAGTTCATACTTTATGTTTCATTTTACAATGAATTCAATATGAATTTTGATAAAATGGTTTTTAAAAATCTTTTTAACTTTGATAAAATCATTTCTGGAAGAAAACTTTAAATCCTAAATTTGTATCAAAGCCAAAGAATGCAGTTGCACAGCTTGCTGAGGTGAAAGTTTGGGTAGTACCTCTTGCGGGTATAGAACAAAAATTGTAAAATAGTATGTTTGTAACACTAAAACTGTTCCGTCTGTTTTCAACTAATGGATAGTTTATGTAAAAACAAATAAAATATCCAGTGGGAAGCCTATGAAAATTAGAAATCAGTATTACAAGTTCAGAAGGAGGCTAAGCTTAACTAAATAGGAAGATCTCGCAACCATTCTGTTATCAGTAGCTGAACTGATTCTAGTAGAAGTAACAGTGGATCTTAGCTAACACACTACTACTACTACTACTACTACTAATAATAATAATAATAATAATAATAGTAGTAGTAGTAGTAGTAGTAGTAGTAGTAGTAGTAATAATAATATCACAAGACCAAGCCTTAAGGACAAATGCATACAAAGTCAAAATTGAGCAGACAGCAACAGACAGTAAGTGCTGCCTATTCAACGAAGCCGAAGAAACAGTGGACTACCTGGTAAGCTGCTGCAAGAAGATCCCACAGACTGACTACAAGCAGCGGCATGAGAAAGTAGCAACAATGATGCATTGGAAGATCTGCAAGAAATATTATCTGCCTGTAAGCAAGAACTGGTGGGATCATAAAATAGAGAAAGTCATAGAAAATGATAAAGTTAAACTGCTCTGGGACTTCAGAATTCAAACAGACAAGCATCTGCAACATAACACCCCGGACTTAACAATTGTCAATAAGAAAGACAAAAAAATCTGGATAGTGGACGTGGCAGTGCCTGGAGACAACAGAATAGACAAGAAAGAACTGGAGAAGATAACAAAATACAAAGACCTACAAATAGAAATAGAAAGACTGTGGCAAAGGCAAGCAAGGGTAGTACCAATTGTAATAGTCGCCTTAGGTGCAATCTCAAAACAACTGGAGCACCACTTGAACACCATTTGCATTGATAAATTCGCCATTAGTCAATTGCAAAAAGCGGCCTTACTAGGAACTGCTTCCATCCTGCGACAATATCTGTAAATCATCAAACACCCACATCTGCCTATCTCAGGTCCTTGGTAAGGACTCGATAGGTAGACAAAATGCCAAATCCAGTCTGAACATCTGGCTGACTGTGCAATGATTAATAATAATAATAATAATAATAATAATAATAATAATAATAATAATAGTAATAATAATAATAATAATAATAAAGCTGGAAGGGACCTTGGAGGTCTTCTAGTCCAGCCCCAAATATAAGAAAAAATAGGACGAGCTGGCTGATGGTAATTTAAATTCAGCAGAGTCATCAGTACTAAAGAAATATGCATGTTAATAGCTAGATCAAATTTTGCTAATTAATGTAATGCCACAGTTCTGACAGTCTCTTTAAGTTAGCTGCAAAAGTATTCAGGGAATAAGTAGTTGCAATAATTATAACAGTGCAACTGAAATGTTTTTGTAGGAAAAACAAGATTTCTAGACATAATATTTAGTGATACCTAAAGACAGTAATTCTAGGAAAAATGATCATTTAGAACCTCTGTATAGCGGAATGTTATTTCATTCACAAGAAAGAATGGCAGGATTTTATTTCTTTCAATAAAAAAAGGAAAAAATATTTCCATTTAAAATAATGTCTTCGTTTAAAAACTGCCACAAAGAAGCAATAACAACACTGTATTTATCATAAGCACTACAACTTTTGACACCTTATCACAAAACGCCAAAATCCAAATACTTGAAAAAGAGAGACTTTGTCAGCCAACTTGGATGTTTTTGGGTGTTATGCTTGGAAAGGTCTCTGTGTATTGTCCTGAAAAGGTATTTGAAAAATGCATTAATTAAACAGCAAAAGTTAACAAGTTAGACTTTTTTTCTGCAACAAGTAAAAAAAAGCCTTGACATTCCTCCAGGCAAGACTGTCAAATGTTTTACTTCTGTTATTAAAATTAACTTCTGCAACTGAATGAAATGGGATCAGCGCTGTTCCCATAATCATTTGAGTATAGCTGCATGCTGGTCAACTTAAAAATCAAGGATATGTCAGGAAAGCAGATGCTGACAGAGTACAAACTTCAAAATCCAAACATGCACAAACGCAGCTGCTTGTATGTTTTATAAGCTTCTAATGACAATACTAGATCCTCAGCCAAAGATTAAAAAACAGGAAATGAGAACCCTTTTAGTTACCTTTAATCTTTATATGTGTGGCTTTGTCCCCCACCCCCTTGCTTTCTCTTGCTTTAGTTGCTTTTGCATTTTTTATTATATTCACACAGTTAATCCCTTCATTCTGCTCTTGTTCATCATTTGGAAATTATCCCCACAGACAAAACCACAGCCCTAACCCAGATTGTATGTCTTGTGTCAGATGTACTGTAAAATCACTGGAAAGGAGAAATCTGCAGGGTCCTAGAGCTCATTTTGTCTTGCAAATTATGTGACATTATATCCAGTTGAGATGATTTCTCTAAACAAGCTCTACCCATCTCCATACACATGGAGGATTCTGAGACATTATTGACACAAAGCAGCTGAAATTAGAAGCTTTATCCCTGTTTTTTAGAAGTAAAATAAATATGTTAAACTTTCTTCCAGTTAGAACAATTGGAATTTGAATGATGAGCGTCCTTTGCTCAAAGCAACTTTTATGGAGATTTCCCTTAATTTTATTTCCATAACAACAATCCTGCAAAGGAGTATTGACTGAGCAAGAATGATCAGCCCAGAGTCCTGCTCTATGGAGTAGAGAGTTTGTCTCTGACAGAAGGCCACCTGAAGAGACTAGAAACATTTGAAATGTGGATTTACAGGCGGCTGTTACATATAAGCTGGGTTGACAAGATCAGAAATGAGGAGGTGATCAGCTGCCTGGGAAAGCCAAGGGAAATCATCAAAACAATTAAAAAACGAAAATTAGAATATTTCGGACATGTGATGCAACACCCAGAAAAATACGGCATACTCCATTTAATCCTCCAGGGAAAGATTGAAGGCAAACGAAGTCCAGGCAGAAGAAGAACATCGTGGCTTCAAAATCTAAGGGACTGGTTTGGACAAAACTCAGCAGCACCTTTTCGTGCGGCTGCTGATAAAAACAGGATTGCCAACATGATCGCCAATTTCCGATAATGGATATGGCACAAGAAGAAGAAGAAGAAGAGTCACCCAATATATTTCCATGGCTGAAGATGGACCTGAAGCTTTGTCTCACTCAATTCTAGGCCAACAACTTAAACAGATGTTACACTTGTGCTCCTATGTGCTGATGCATTTTTTTTTTTAAGTTAAACCAAAAGTGGTGCAATGGTAGACCTTTGGATTTACATGAAAAGAGGTATTTAAAAATATATTGGAAAATGTATCCTTCTTTGGCAACTTATATCTAGTTAGCTGGCTGCATTCTGTTCATGAGAATGGAGACCTGAACAAAAGCTGGAGTCACCATGTTTACCATCACCTTACCCAGTGCTGTGCCATGGTGCACAGTCAGTGACCGAAGATGTCACTAGTGATCCTTAGCAAAAGAGGCTATGATCTCTGTTTTGCCACAGTTAAAGTGTCAGTGATCACAGCTGTGTTCTGTCATTTGTACATATAATAGGTACTTCCTTCCTGAACTGTTTTTATTCCTTTAAATAGAGGAAATGACTGAATTTTTAGGCTTACTATCACTAGACATTTAAGACTACAACTTTCAGAATTCTGAGTGTGGGGGCCATTTCATGATTTTAAAGGATCTGTCACTGATTTACTTATTTTCAAGAACATGTGAATCACCTCTCAGTTTCTTTCATTTGGGTACTATCAAGAACCTTCAGAACCAGGATAAGAGGAACATTGCCATTTTCTGAGGTTTATCCATCTAGTGTGTATTTATTTATTTTATTTATATGTTGCCCATCTCACTAGCCAAAGCAACTCTGGGTGGCTTACAATGCAATAAGACAAAGATTAAAAGACAAGAAATGAGAACTTCATTTCAAATAAAACCAGCACTCATTGATTCCTAAGATCAATTTTTATAGAAATAAGGGGAAAAGCTCCCAGACATATTTCTGATAATTCTTTCAATATCACCACTTATCCTGAAAACATGCTGCATAAAAGTTCAATGTCATTACTGAGACAATACAATATAATAATTGATCAATGATCAAAGCAAGATGATGACATGATAAATTTTAGGTTTGATTTTGAAGTCCTGGATTTAAATTGCTCTTTAATAATAAAAACCATTAGCTATCTTTGGATCAATCATTAGATGAGTTCCTTCACTGTGATAGGCATAATAGGACTTCTTTGATTGTAATATAGTATGTTATATCAGCTTAGCTATTTTGATTACCTGTTTTATAATTTAACAATCATAACAATCTAATTACCAGTGAAATGTTCAGTTTACCATGGTTAAGCAAACCATGATTTAATTCAAAGTGTTATCTCAGTCATGACTTCCCTCTTAAATTTCCTCCTAACACAGCTGTGATGATAAATGTAATGTTGCCATGCACCTTACAAATAGGATTCTTCAACATTTTTATAAATGACTGCATAAAGAAATGGAGGCAATGATCATCAATCTCTAGATGGTCCATAACTGGGAGATATGTATTTAGAAGAGAGAAATGATGATCTCGATGATCTCTGGCGGGCCCGGGATAGAGGCCAGTCCTCTGTCCTGGTGCTTCTTGACCTCTCAGCGGCGTTCGATACCATCGACCATGGTATCCTTCTGCGCCGGCTGGAGGGATTGGGAGTGGGGGGGCACCGTGTTACGGTGGTTCTCCTATCTCTCTGGTCGGTCGCAGTCGGTGTTAGTGGGGGGTCAGAGGTCCACCTCTAGGTTACTCCCGTGTGGGGTGCCTCAGGGGTCGGTTCTCTCCCCCCTACTTTTTAACATCTACATGTAGCCACTGGGAGAGATCATCCACCGGCATGGAGTGAGATACCATCAGTATGCTGATGATACTCAGCTGTACATTTCCACTCCTGGCCAAATCAGTGAAGCGGTTGAGGTGATGTGCCAGTGTTTGGAGGCTGTGAGGGTCTGGATGGGCGTTAACAGATTGAGGCTCAACCCTGACAAGACAGAGTGGCTGTGGGTGATGCCTCCCAAGGACATTTCAATCTGTCCTTCCATTACCCTGGGGGGTAAAGTTATAAACCCCTCGGAGAAGGTGCGCAACTTGGGAGTCCTCCTTGATCCACGGCTGACATTGGAACATCATTTGTCGGCTGTGGCGAGGGGGGCATTTGCCCAGGTTCGCCTGGTACACCAGTTGCGCCCTTATTTGGATCGGGAGTCTCTACTCACAGTCACACATGCCCTTGTCATCTCGAGGATCGACTACTGCAATGCTCTCTACATGGGGCTACCCTTGAAGAGTGTTCGGAGACTACAATTAGTGCAAAATGCAACTGCGCGAGCAATTGTGGGCCTTCCACGTTGTGCCCACATTTTGCCAACTCTCTGCATGCTGCATTGGTTGCCTATCGGTCTCCGAGCGCAATTCAAAGTGTTGGTTATTACCTATAAAGCCCTTCATGGCACTGGACCAGGATACTTACGGGACCGTTTTCTGCCACATACTTCCCTTCGACCGGTGAGAGCGCACAGGGTCGGCCTCCTCCGGGTCCCGTCAGCGAAACAATGCCGTCTGGCGGGTCCTAGGGGGAGGGCCTTCTCTGTTGTGGCGCCCACCCTCTGGAACCAACTGCCCCCTGAAGTCCGCGCTTCCCCCACTCTCCCGGCCTTCCGAAGGAATCTTAAAACCTATCTTTGCCGGCAGGCCTGGGGTTGACTGTGGAATGTTGAGTGAATGATGAATGCGTCTGGGGTTTTATTTTTAATGATTTTTAGATTTGGACTTAGTTTTTGAAGTATTGTTTTATTTATGTTGTAAGCCGCTCCGAGTGAGAGGAGAGGAGCAGCATATAAGTCCGAAAAATTAAATTAAATTAAATTAAATTAAATTAAATTAAATTAAATTTGAAACAATCTTGATAGACTGGAGAAATGATATGATAAAGATAGAATGGAATTTCACAGGGATCACCATTGGCATCTGTTCATAACCATGAGGTTGCCAAAACCACAGAGCACATATCATGACATAACAAGGGCAAGTCCATCTTTCTTTTCATACTTACATTGCAGCATGACATGCCTTGCCAGTGTTTTCATCACAACCTATATATTGTCACTCCCCACCCCTGCACATGGCTATGAAGACAATAACAATGTTAGGTAACACTTAGGTAACAGAAATCTAAAATAGGATGGGAATAGAATACTGGCTAGGCTTAGTACTTTTGAAAAAGTACTTAGAATAATAATCAACTACAAACTGAATACAAGTCACCTGTATGTTATGGCTACATACAAAGTAAATGTGGTTTTAGGCATTTCCACATCATAGGATGTAATCATTCTATTTTATTCTGCTTTGGTGAAAATGTTAATCAAATATTATGTCTACTTCTAAGTATCACTCTTTTAGAAGGATCAGGATTGCCCACAAGGATAGAGAGGGTGTAAAAAAATTCAAGTTGGTGGCCACAGTATCATGATTGAAGCTTCGGGACTGATCTTCAGCATTTCTGGGCAGATTCAGGAAAAGATTAGGCCTAAAAGAGACAAAGGCATTACAGAATGGGTGAGAGGGATTATACATTTCTGGAGTGAGCACCTCTGTCTTCCTTGTAGCTACTTCTTTCTCTTTGCCTCTGCCAGTATAAGTGCAAATTCAGGTCCTTTCCTAACTAGCAGCTCCTCTACCCTGGATTCTTCCAGTGCTGCCCATTGATGCTTTAATTATGCAATCTTCCTGCCAAAAAGTCATCAAATGTGATGTTTCTTTATGTTTATGATTTATACAGGACTCAATTGGAGAGTTTGAGATGACAATATATATTTATTGCTTTTCTGGCTTTTCTCATTCTTTCTTTTTTTGCCTTTAATTCTTTTTAATAGCACTTGGACCTGGGTCTGGAAGCATCCACTCTCTCCCTGTCTGGATTGCGGAAAGCAGCTCCATTCATCCAAAATAATAAAATCTCACACTTCTAGGCTAATTTTGATGACATAAAAATACAACAGGTGGCTTGCTGTAAGTTGTAACCCAATAAGTAGTTCAACATCATATGTAACCAAGCTTCAGGATATGTAACTACAACAATCATGACCCCTTTCCCACCTCCACTTATTTCTCTGCTGTTTTTATTTTATCCTGGTCTGATATTTAGACAATAAGCACTTGGGAAAGGTGCCTATCTTCTTGGATTCTATAAACTGCCATCAATACAAGCAGGAGTACAAATAGATAAATATACCCCAAGGATAGCATTAGTTTCAGTCTGAAAAACACTCAAAAGCATATTAAGCAAAATAGGCTTACATTTACATAGCTTATATTGATGTGTATCTACCATGCTCACACTCTACAAGGTGGTCAGTCAGGAGTACATGATCAGAGTCCCTTCCCTTTTCTGCAAATGTTACATGTAAAAAATGGCATGGCTTCATGCTTCTTGATTTTTTTACATATATTCATTCAGTCAGTCAGTCAGTTCACAATAAGACCAAAGCATTTTTTAAGAAATTATTCTCTTCACCCCGAAGCTTGCTATTTAAAAATATAATCAAACTTCTGTTGCCTCAGGGTAAAACACTCACCCTTGCTCATTTCTTTATGCAGTATTTAAATCACACCTGCACATTTATACTGGCCTTCAAAGTAGATTATGCAGTTACAAATAATGACATATTATATTAAAACAGGAAAGCAGAAACAGTAACCATTAAAGCTATGAATGATTAAATAATGGATAAAAGAATAGTAATCATAAATTAAAATCCACTAAAAGGTTTGTAAGTTTGTGAAAAAAATGTTAAAAATTAAAATAAAGGCATGTTATAGTTTTGTGCCAAGGATTTTCATGGAAAGGGTGAACCCAACTAAGCACAGGTAAGAGACTTTCTTAAAAATTACTTCATGGTGATAAGTGTAGCAAAACATAGCTATTTTTCCACCCCTAATGAGATTGCAGAGACTCTATTTAGTTTAACTCAGTTCATCCTGGTAAGGAGAGCCATGGCAATACTTAGAGGGGTGCTGTGAGGACTACTCTAGGTATCGGTTGAATAAAGTCATTTCTCTCAGAATTTGACTCTAGCTCATTACGTCCTATAAAAGTGACTGGGGGGTAGTCTTGCCTGGTTTTCTGGAAGAGTTTCACCCAGTTAGTCAAGGGCAAGGTCTTTGGAGCTGTGAATTCAGCCATCTGCATTTTAGATCCATGACCCTCAAGAGCTTCCAGGACATGACACGTGATTTGGTCCACACAGTTCTGAATGCTTCTTTGCAGAAGAAAATGGTTCTACCAGCCTTGAAAAAAGCAATTATCTGCCCTCTTCTCAAGAAGTCATTACTGAACCCTATGGATCTGGGCAATATTTGTCCAGTCTCAAACCTTTCCTTTCTAGGAAAGGTTGTTAAATAGATGGTAGGCTTAGAATTCCTGAGGGCCCTGGAAAACCAAATATTCTGGACCCCTTTCATTCCAAATTTGATCCTGTTAATATTACTGAAGCAACACTGATCATATTTGTCAATAACCTTTGGTGGGCTTGGGATGGGGGCAGTAGATGCATCCTAGTCCTCCTTAATCTTACAGCAGCTTTCGATACCATTGATTGTGGTATATTTCTAGGCTAATGGTGGTACGAGTGGGCCACTATATTGCAGCAGTTCTGATTTCTCCAAGGCCAGTTCCAGTGAAAGTTGGTAGGTGGGGAAATATCAAGCTTTAGGGACCTGCTTTAAAAGGCACTTAAGGTTTCTGTTCTCTCCCCACTTCTATTTAGTATTTACAGGAAGCCACTGGATGAAGTCCTCTTTTGATACAGAGCAAGGTATTGTATCATCGGTACATTGATGATATAAGGCTGTACATTTTCCCCCTGTATGTTTCTGGCTGTAAAAGTTGACAAATTGAAAATCGCTGTATTACTGAATATCTATGGAGATTCTCAGTCATCCAGTTCATGGCTGTCCTAAGGGTGCTTTCTCACAAGGCAACTGGACTTTCTTTTTTCTCTTTGAAGACATTTCGCTTCTCATCCAAGAAACTTCTTCAGCTTTGACTGGATGGTGGGGAATGGAAGGATTTATATTCCTTGCAGACAGCTGTTCATTTGCATTCTTTTAGAGAGTTGTTGATGCCACCTGGCTTATCTGTGTTGTCAGGGTCACCTGAGTAGTGCAAATGGGTGTGGGGGTCTTCTTGGAACTGTTGAAAGGACTGTATTGTAGACTGAAGATAGATGATGTCATATCCCTCCCCCTCTTTGAGAGAAGGATGTTCAATTTTGACATAGATGGCCTGATTGGCCCCTCTTTCAAACCAGCGGTCCTCTCTATCCAAAATGTGGACTTTGCTGTCTTCGAAAGAGTGGCCTTTGTCTTTTAAATGCAGATGGACTCCTGAATCTTGTCCTGATGGGTTTGAACCTTTTTTGGGGGAAATTCCAAGACCTAAACCTGGAATCTTTGGTATGTAAAGCACTCATCGAAGTTGGAAAGATTTGTGGGGCCTCAAAAACTCCTACAACCATGTTTTGTAATAGTTGATAAAAGAAAAGAAATCAATATGTAAATTTCCTTCTTGCAGCTTTGTGCAGTTGGGATGTTTCAGGCTATAACTCCCAGAAGAAGCTTGGCTGTTGTCAGACTAGGAAAGATTTTATGTCTCTGTCATACCAAGTCCTGTCTTAAAAATGATGTGTCTCCAGTTTCATATTAACAATGTCTATGCATTAAATCCATACACTCTACCTTTCGATTGACTGTTAATTGCAGAGCTTGTGGCTAAAACAACTGTTTGTTCTAGATGTTCACTTTCTTCCATCTTCCCTGTCATTTGTATCAACTTACTTAATGAGAATGTCTGAAGAACTAAAAAATATGCAAAATCTTCATCACCCTTTGGTAGAGCCAAATAATGATTTTACCTACGTATAAGGCATAACTCTGGGTGGATCACAACAACAGTGATAGGAACATTTTTTTAATAAAAAATTCTTTTATTAAAACAATCAACATTGAACATAAAAAGATATTATGCAGCAATCATCATGGCACCTGATATACAATACTAAGTATTAGTCTTTGAAAACGTCTTAAAAAACTACTAAAAATCAATATCAAGGTGTAACAGTGGATTTGGAGTCACTCATTTAAAGACATAAATAAAACATAGTAGTTGCTATGCAAACATTAAATGTACATGTGCCTGCTTTATTATTGGTAATCACAAAGTTATATTATTTCCAGTTGTATTGTTTCAGCTCTCCATAATCTTTTTACTGTCTTTCATGGACTGATAGCCTGTCATAAAATTTTACCATTAGATTCTGAGTAAAAGTGCAATTGAAAGCATCACATACAAAATATTTGTATTTATTGAAATGGAACTGGTCTGTAAAGCAGTTTTCTGACTAAAATTTCTCTCGTTTTGTGGAAACAGGATGATAAAAGATCTAGCAAACAATCCATTTCAAACTACATTTCTCAAATTGTCTTTGACCTCAAATTCCCAAAATGCTTGTGAACCGTCAAGTGTTTCTTGTTTCTGAAGTATTATTTCAGAAGAACCTATTTCCACCTGGCATCTTCCAGCTATACAGGTAATCCTTGACTAACAGCAGTTCATTTAGTGATCATTCAAAGTTACAATGGCATTGAAAAAAAATGACTTATAACCATTTTTTATACTTTTGCAGCATCCCCGTAGTCACATGATTTACACTTGGATGCTTGACAACTGGTTCATATTTATGAAAGTTGCAGTGTCATGTGATCACCTTTTGGGACCTTCTGACAAGCAAAGTAAGTGGGGAAGCCAGATCCACTTAACTGTGTTACTAATTTAACAACTGCAGTGATTCACTTAATAGATGTGGCAAGAAAAGTCGTAAAATGGGGCAAAACTCACTTAACAAATTTCTCATTTAACAACAAATTTTGAGCTCAATTTTGGTCATTAGCTGAGGACTATCGATATTGGAACTACGGCTCCCATACTTCTCAGCTAGCATAACCTGGAAAGCACCAGGCTAGGGATGGCTGCCAATGAAGAATAAATACACTTTATCTACTTGGGCTGTTATATTTTATCTTCCTTCTCTAAGTTGCTATAAATATTTCCATTGGGCCATTCATTTTTGTTGTTTTATTGTGAAATTGTTACCGCTTTACCACAGGTCATGTACTGCATAGCAGAAAGCAGGCTGTAACATTTCATTAGGGAAAAAAATCAAATGAATTTTAAAAACAACAGCATCCAACAAGCTCCATTATCTTTGTCTGCAGGGAGATATAAAAAAGAAGGCAGAGATTCTCCAAGGTGCTGGAGCTCAAAGCATTGCATGGCTAGCCGAGGTTAAAGAGCAGAGGCATCTTTCTTGGTTTTGTGAAAGAGCAAAGAGTAAATTAACAGGGCTCTACTGTATATTCTTAGCTCTTTCTGCTGGGAATTATGCACTTAACTCCCATTAACACTCTTCAGCATGGAGATGATACCATTTCCCTTAGTCTCAATCACTGTTAGTGGATTCCCTGCGGGGAGATGATGATAGGTTTGAATAAAAGAAAGCAGGAATCTGAAGAGGGAGAGCCTTTTGTATCAAGAGAGAGAAATGAAAGGGGAAGCGGGAGCAAGGGAAACGAGAGCATCCTCTTGAACAGAAAACACAGTGAAAAACCACTTGTCATGCCACTGCACTAAACAAATTACACATCTTTATTTCCAAGGCAACTGAGCAGCATGTTTCCAAGAAATACCATCAAAGGAAAATGGATGAGATCAAATTTACTTCTAGGGTCAAGCAAGAGATGAACTAGACTGGGATTTCCTTCCTATTTTCATTTACTCATATTGCAACATTCAGGATTGTGCTCTAAAATCCAGCAAATCATTATTAGGTCCATACACAATACGCTAATGTCTATCATTGTGCAACTGGGGAGGGTGTGTGTGGAGGTGGAATTCAGCATTGCAGATGTGCTCTGAACACAAATATGCATTGCCTGAAAATGTTTTCGGTTCCTTTGAAAACAGAGTCTCTCTGCAAAAATGGAGAAATTCAATGGAGATAGAGACCACTTATAGAAGCTGTGCATGTATACTATAAGATCCTCCCTCCTGCAGGTACTTGATAGTGGTCCAAGATAGCTCTAAAACTAAATGCTTTGTATAGTCAACAAGGCATATTTCAAAATCCCTTAAAGCCTTGAACATAAAATACCCAGTATGGAAGATAACTATGACTGAAGAGTCCCAATAAGGACAAAACCAGTTGAGTAGTGCCTTCTACAGGTCAATAGTTAATATAACATCTAAAGTTTCACTTGTACTTAAAGGTAGCTATCTAACTTTTAATTTGCCCATCAGAATGTACTTGTGCTTGTCACTGGAAGAACACATTGGTATATGTTAAGATATTTAGTTCAGATAAGAGAGAAATCAACTGTTTTATTATCTCGTTGGATGCCAAGAAAACAAGGTTATTCCAAGGATCTTGGATATCTGATTATTCCTAACAGCTTCTCTCACTGATTGTTTAATTTTGTGAAATTTAGCTGCAGGTATACTGACGCTAAATCCATTTCTTTGCTAAGATACTTAAGAATAACTTGATATAAAATTAATTAATTGCTGGAAGTAATTTAGTTGAATTTTAAAGACTATTAAATAGAATTTATCTTCAGTGAATCAGCTGAGCAGAAAATAGAGACAGCTGTAGGACTTTGAAATCTTCAAGCACATTTTGCTATATTGATGTTAGCTCTTCATTCTCTTCAGCAAGCCTGAATATGACAATTCCTCTCTTTTATTAGAGAATTAGTTCATCTAGGTGAAATTTTATGCATTTCTATAAATAGTAAAATGTAAAAACACCTTTTAAATTCTGCTCTATAATTCCAATGGGTCTTCATCTTTTCGATGTTGGCAGCCATTTTGCAGTGCTACTGTAATAATTTTACATATTTTGAATCATTAACTTGTCTTAATCAGAACATTATTCTAAGCTTATTGCTTTAAAAGGGATGAAAATGTAGTGAGCTAAATGCTTCTAAATAAATTTAGACATAAAGGTAGAGAATGGGATTTTAATAGTTCTTATTAAAAAGCTATCTAGCAACAGAAATGAAAAGATAATTGCCTGAGAATGTGGAGACCTGTGGTAAGACAGAAATGGGTAATTCTGGGCCAAATGGCTAAAAAACATTCCTCCAATTACACACGTATATCATGTTCTTTCAGAGGTGTGATGTCCGTGTTTCTTCATTGAAAGGCTGCCTTGTATTGACTATGAAGTTAGCTGGTGGCCAAGATCTTTCTACAAGAGTTGTTTAATTCATCTTGCTGTAGTTCAGTTGGCTGATAATTTGAAGAGAAACATTCTTAAATCTCTGAGGTAAGTATGATGCTGCCAGACTGTAAAGAAACAGTTGGGGGGTTGGGGATGATTTGAAGAGTATGAGCTTGTTGCTTTTAGAGGTTATTGTTGCCTTTTGTTGGCTTTTAAATGAAACTTGGCTGGTGTATTTGCATCACTGTAAGCTCTTTGGCAGTTTTGTTCAGCTCCTCACCAGTTCTTTGTTTTCTTTGTTATAGTTTTACCACAGAGGAGAGAAAGGCTTCTCTGCAGGAGAAAGTGCTTCGCCAGGATGCTAAGGAGGGACAGATGCAGCTCACCTAGCTCTTGTAATCCTATACTCACTTCTGCAGAGAACATCCTACATCCACCCAAATAAGCATGTGAATTGGGCTTCTGGGAAGTAAAGACTGTTGTCTGAGCATATTTAATGATTTCCTTTCTTTAAAAATATTTATTTAAACATTTTAATGAAATTGTAAATGGTTTCATGCACACATTTAGCATTAAGGGCTGATAGAAGCAATCAGCTGACAAGTTTATATAAGAAGTTACATTTATGCATTTAATCATTGGTTTGAAACATTCCATCTTAAATGTGTTGGTCATATGTTTGTTTTCATATGATCAAATGGAGTTCTTCACACTGCATATTTTGTAACAACAAGAACATTCAAATATGTACTGACACAACTAAATTCATTATAGATTTCAATAACATTCACTGTATAATGCTTCTGCACTATATCTGTGAATTGAACATGCAAAGTTTATAAAGGTCTGATGGATCCAGTATTGGTATGGCTGCCTCCCGAAGGGACAAAGGATGCAAAGAGATGCTCATATCTTTATAATGTGAGTAACAGGTGTATTCAAACAATCCAGATATTTATTAAACTAGAAAATTTAGTAATAGAAAACTACTACTTTCCTGTTCAATATCTAGTTTTGGAATTGAAAATAGTTTATCATATCTACAAGAAATTTTACCTAATGGTGAGAAGGACATGGAAGTGATTGTGGAGCTGTCACTGTGTATTTTAAAGAAAGCATTGAATCCAACAAACAAGAACTTTGAATTAAGGCAACTTCTCCCCAGAATTTTGGGTGAGATTTTATAGCAGTGCTTCAAAGATAGCATTGTGGTGCCATTTTTTAAAAGATTTGTTCATTGGAATGGCAACCAAAGGGCTGTTTGTATAATGCCACTCAACACTAAGCTACAAATAATGATTTACAAATCACAATGACTGGCTTCACACTACACCTTAAGCCACAAATGAAAGAATCACATTAAGCTTTGGTTCATCAAGGCCGTTACAAAAGCCAAACATAACACAGCTAGCTTTAAGTACTGCAGCTCAGTGTGCTACATTTGATTTTATCTCTTGAGGAGTCCCATTTAATCTCTTATAGGTTATAGTACTTCTTACATAGATAGATAACCACCAGTTAATTCCAGAAGAAAATTCTAGCCTTCCGGTTCACAGTGATTACTAAAGCATTTGAAATAAGTGCTGCCTTTAAACCAGCAATATAAGCAGATCTCCCCCCTTTTTCATTTTATTTTTATCCTGTTAGTATTCCCTCCCTTCTTTCTTGTTCCCCTCTCCCTGTTCCAATTATTCTTCACTCTATGCCTTCAACAGCTTCTTTATGGATGTTACAGAAGAAATGGCTTCCAGATTAAACATTATTACAACCTGATAGTTTTGAAGTTCTGATTTTTCAACATTTCTGAAATTAAGTATTGCCCAAAAGGAATGTGAGATGAAGTTGAGAGCAAGGAAGGCCATAGAGGGACTTGATAAGTTTACTCCTCTATTTAATTTCTTTTTGTTTCTTTATTTCTCTCTCTCTCCAAAATGGATTCTAGAAAGTTTGGCTGATGGTATTGAAGAATTCCAAAACAATTTGTCCTTCTTGACTGAAAGGAAGAATTTGGCTCCGAGGGTTTTGTCAATAATTTTCTTCTGTCCGATGCTGACACCTGCACTGAATCTTCCTAAGAATTTGGCAACTTAGCACAGGAAGCTGTTACTTAAATTATCTACTATCCTTCAAGGCCTTAGCAAAATCTACTGTGTTTCCCCAAAAATAAGACTAGGTCTTTTTTTTTTTTTTGCCTCCAAAACAGGCACCAGGTCTTATTTTGAGGAGATGTCTTTTTTACTCACCTCCTGTACTGACAGCTGTGCCCAGCTGGTCCACTTCTTCTGCAGCCGAAGGAGCATCTTCATAGCTCAGTTCTCGGCTGCAGTGGCCTTTCCAGAAATGCAGGCCTGGCTGAGAAATGCAGGCCTGGCTGCAGAAGACGCCTCAGAAGTGGGCCAATGACGAGAGGCCTAGCTGCAAGGTAAGTGGGTGCAGGGTGCATGGGGCAGATCCACACCCTCACCCCTGCCCTAGCTTGATTTTTATGTGTGCCTCACCCCAAAACTAGGGCTTATGTTTGGGATAGGGCTTATATTAGGCCCACCCACCAAAATCAAGCTTGGGCTTATTTTCAGGGTAGGCCTTACTTTCAGGGAAACAGGGTAGACAGCAATATCTACTAAAGCTATCTATAGTCCCCTATTAAACCTGCAGACATCAATAGACTTAGAAGACAGCCTATTATAGGACATTTTCCTGGGAATGGAGTTTATATTTGCCACTGACTAATTTCAGTGCACAGCCACTTTCAAAAAGAGAGGAGGTGAAAAAGTTGGTCAAACTAAAGCTTTTGCGTGCACATACACATAAAGCTTTCTCCTATGCTCCCAGCAAGAATAATATTGTTCCATCAATATGACCCCATTTAGTATCACATTCTCAACAGGGTTATAGGGGAGGTGAACAGTTAATCCCAATTAACTAAACTAATTAATTATTCCCAAAGTGACCTTGTCTCATTTGAGCATGAATTCTCTTTCTGTATCATGCAGACTTCTCTGAAAGTCAGCTGCCTACTTCGTGGAAATAATGCTCTCTGGCCTTCCATCACTATGGCTGTTCTAATTTTCCCATATCTACATGAGAAAGTGAAAAAGAAACAAATTGGTGGAATAGCTAGGTATCCTTGAACCTGTCTACGATGGCTTTGACCCCACTGGTACCGATTTTAAATGCTTAGTAAAGAAGCAGGAAGGATGAAAAGAAGGAACATCCAGGAAAATTAAAACCTGACCACTGGTCAGCCAAACAAACCATCCTACATAAATCCAGTTGTATGGTGCTAGCTCATCCATATCTGATGGCATTGTTGAGTGAACATGGCCAACAGCCATGGCTAGATTTGTGTAACATGCTAGATGTAAAATATGGTTGTCATTTTATGTCTTGGTGTGTTGTGTAACTTGTAGCCAGAGTGGGTAGTTTATGATCAATGTGTTATGCAAACCTAGCCAATTATATTAATCCAGTAAACCATAGCTGACCCATATTGTACAAACACAGTCATTATCTTAAGATACTATGAAATCACATCTACCTCTCCTCTCCGTTTCTCATTAAGGGAATGTCATAACTGGTGTAAAAAAGTATATTTACATGTGACATTTTGCCACTGTAGAATCATATGCATGTGGATAACTTTTCTCAGCTAATTTATACATACCAAGTTGCTGTTAACAATCATTAAGAAAAAAGAAGAGAATACAGTGGCCTATGATAAAGCTATAGCACAGATTGAACCTGAGCATCTAAAAACATGACAGGAAAATTAAATGAATTTAAATCATATATCAGATCATTCACTAAGATTTTTTTTAAAAACAGATTCCTTTTGGGGGTTTTTTTTCTTAAGGGATTAATACTGTCAAAGAATTATTAACTGTAGACATCTTCTGTTGACTCAGGTAATTATCATTACACAATTGATCAGGGCAACTTTTAAAAGCAGACAAAAAGCATAATCTGTCATTGAGTTAATTTTATCTGAATCTTTATTAAAAATACCTCCAGAAAGATGCCTCTCACACCAGCATATTCAGCGGAAGGTTGAAACTGAGCCAACTGATTCATGTGGCATCTTTTTATGCATGTGAGAAACCCAACTTTAAGGATAGGAGAAGGATAGTAACAGAAATCCCATTTGTTGAATTATTATAAAGTATGTATTATGAGGTGTAGAGGATGCTTAGCTAAACATTACTAAAACCAACTATTTATTTATTTATTTATTACATTTTTATGTCACCCAGGCCTCTTCTACAAGGTGACTGGGCAGCTTGCTTACATACCATCCTACCTACCGTGTTTCCCCAAAAATAAGACCCGGTCTTATATTATTATTATTATTTGCCTCCAAAAGAGGCGCCAGGTCTTATTTTCGTGTGTGTGTGTGTGTGTGTTTTATACTCACCTCCGGCACCAACAGCCCCACCCTGCCAGACCACTTCTTCTGTGGCCGAAGGAGCAGCTTCATTCTGCAGCTCAGAAAGGAGCTCAGGCCTGGATTTGCAGTCAGGCCCTTCCTGAAGGCCTCTGCAGCCAATAACCAAGCAATGGATTCAATCCATAGCTCGCTTCTCAGCTGCAGAGAGCTTCCGGAAAGGCCTGACTATGAAATGCAGGCCCGTGGATGCTGGAGAAGAAGTGGGCCGGTGAGAAGAGGCCTGGCTGCAAGGTAAGTGGGTGCGGGGCATGTGGGGCAACTCCACCCCCCCTCCTGCCCTAGCTTGATTTTTAGGTGTGTGCCTCACCCCAAAGCTAGGGCTTATTTTTGGAGTAGTCTTACTTTCGGGGAAACATGGTATATATATATATATATACCTGCCTAGCATGCAGACTGCCCAGGTTCGAATCCCAGAAAGGGTGAGTTCTGACTGAAGAGAGTTAAATAACTCGAAATAGCTATCTCAGAAATCCCTTATTTCTTTGTTAACAATTTTAAAAACATATATATATATATATATATATATATATATATATATATATATATATATATATATATATATATATAGGCAGAGAAAAATGCCAACTGCTATGGCATCAGTAAATTATACAGTGTTTTGTCATCCATTCAGTCCTGAGGATGCCCCTGCTTACTCACTCCAAGTACTCATTTGAAACCTCTTCATCCAAGAATACTTGAAGAGATAGGTTAGGTTAGGTTAGGTTAGGTTAGGTTAGATAGATGATACATAGATACATAGATAGGTTATTAAAACGGATGTCCATGTGCCGCCTCTATGTTGGTTGAGGCAGGCAGGATTCCCTTGAGTACCATTTGTTGGGGGTCAAGGGAAAGGGAGGGTTTTGCCTTCTCTTTCTGCTCAAGATCCCCATATACAATTGGTGGGCCACTGTGTGACACAGAATGCTGGACTCGATGGGCTTTGGCCTGATTCAGCATGGCTCTTCTTATGTTCTTATGTTCTTATGTTCTTAGATGATAGATAGATAGATAGATAGATAGATAGATAGATAGATAGATAGATAGATAGATAGATAGATAGATAGATAGATAGATAGATAGATAGATAGATAGATAGATGGATGGATGGATGGATGGATGGATGGATGGATGGATGGATGGATGGATGGATAGATACTATTTCTTTTTATCTTTAAAAATAGATTTTATTTTTAGTAATAATAGTTTTAAATATTTACTGACTGCTGTAATTCAGTAATCTGGAGGTTAGAGATTATAGGTTAATTTTTAACTAAGAAACTACACATTCATTTATCATTTTATGGGATCACACCACTGCAAACCACATCCTTAACTAATATCATTCAACAATAGGAGTGACTTTGGAATCTTGGTTCAACAATAATTTTCTACTTTGTTGCCCAGAGCTTTCACATAGAGCTAGAATTTATCATTTGGTTGTTCAAAGCAAACATCCCCAAAAGGCTGAATTTTATTTATCTCTTCATTCTATAAATCTGGGAAACTATAACTCTTAATGGAAGAAGATCAAGAAGAATTGCTTGCTTAACAACATCTAACCAAGTGGTTAGAATAATCTCTCTCTCTTCAATTAACTCTATTTGTCCTAAAAACCAAGATTTTTTTTTAAAAAAACAAATGATATGTAACTGGCTAAAAAGTTCACATGACATAGTAAACCACAAACTTCTCAATCATTCATGATATATGAATATTGACTTATACACTTTGAACTCAGAAAACTGAGTTGAGTAAAACATTTGTGAGCTGATCATAGATATCGTGTTGTGAGCCGCCCTGAGTTCTCCGGAATAGGGCGGCATAGAAGTCAAATAAATAAATAAATAAATAAATAAATAAATAAATAAATAAATAAATAAATAAATAAATAAATAAATAAATAAATAAATAAATAAATAAATAAATAAATAAATAAATAAATAAATAAATAAATAAATAAATAAATAAACAAACCAAAGGAATTACTTAGACCGATTTTTAAAATTATATTTGTAATCCTTTGCTTGTGGATTGCCTTTCCTTGGTCTCCCTATTTTCCTTTCCCAAAATGCATTCCTTTTTATACATAGAGATTTGACTACATTGTTTTAAAATGGGAAATTTCTCAATAAACCTTTCTCATTTGCAAGACTGCATGGTTGCACAACATTAAGAAAACCAAGATCATGGCATCCGGCCCTCTCAATTCCTGGCAAATAGATGGAGAAGAAATGGAGGCAGTGACAGATTTTATCTTCCTGGGCTCCAAGATTACCACAGATGGGGACTGCAGCCAAGAAATTAAAAGACGTTTGCTCCTGGGGAGGAAAGCTATGGCAAATCTAGACAGCATACTAAAAAGCAGAGACATCACCCTGCCAACAAAAGTATGTATAGTCAAGGCCAGGGGTAGGCAACCTCGGCTCTTTTATGACTCATGGACCTCAACTCCCAGAATTCCTATGCTGACTCAGGAATTCTGGGAGTTGAAGTCCATGAGTCATAAAAGAGCCGAGGTTGCCTACCCCTGGTCAAGGCCATGGTTTTCCCAGTTGCAATGTATGGCTGTGAAAGTTGGATCATAAGAAAGGCTGAGCGCAAAAGATTTGAGGCTTTTGAACTATGGTGCTGGAGAAGACTCCTGGGAGTCCCCTGAACTGCAAGGCAATCAAACCAGTCAGCCCTAGAGGAGATCAACCCTGACTGCTCTTTAGAAGGCCAGATCCTGAAGTTGAAACTCAACTCAATGAGAAGGAAGGACTTACTGGAGAAGAGCCTAATGCTGGGAAAGATTGAGGGCAATAGAAGAAGGGGATGACAGAGAATGAGGTGGCTGGATGGAGTCACTGAAGCAATAGGCGTGAGCTTAAATGGACTCCAGAAGATGGTAGAGAACAGGAAGGCCTGTAGGAACATTGTCCATGGGGTTGCAATGGGTCGGATACGACTTTGCAACTAACAACAGCAGCATGGTTGCACAGCTACCCCTTGTGTTCACAGGAGAAGAGGAGCGGCATATAAGTCCAAATAAAATAAATAAATAATTAAATATTTCTGGTTTTAGGCAGGAAGATCTAAAGGAGTTTTTTTGGGGGGGGGGTTCTAAAGCAGAGCTGAAGGTAGAACACCTGAACAGAAGGGCTAAATGTTCTCCAATTGGATAGACCAAGATATTCAATATTTTCAACCTATTATTATTGATGCACTTATGAGCATCACAGTGTCCCCCACTGGTCATGTGATTAAAATTCAAGTGCTTGACATTAGCATGTATTAACAATGATAGCAGTGTTCCAGGGTCACATGATCACCATTTGTGATCTTCCTGGAGGCTTCTGTCAACAAAGTCAATGGGGGAATTTGGGTTTGCTTAATGACAGTGTGATTCGCTTAATGACCACAGTGAAAAAAGCAAAACTGGATATGACTCACTTAATATTCACTTTGCTTATCAATTGTGGTTTCAGTCCCAATTGTCGAGGACTATCTGTAACAGTTCCAGGATGAACTGTGATGGTCATGTAGAACATAGAGTCTTGACAACTATATAGGAAATATGGTAGAAGCTATAACTTAGAAAGCATATTTTACATGTAGAAGAACCAGTTTGGTGTACTGGTTAAATGTTGGCTTAGAAACCAAAAGACTGTGAGTTCTAGTCCTGCCTTAGACATAAAAAAAACCTACAGTAGCTGGCCCACTTTGAGGTAATCACCTTCTCTCAGCCCAACTGACCTCATAGGGTTGTTGTTATTTTGGGGAAAATAGAAAGAGGAAGTAGCATTGGTATATTTGCTGGCTTGAGTTACATATGAAAAAAGGTGGGATAAAAATCTAAAAACAGACTTCAGATTCAATTACTGCCCTCTCCAGGTATGTATGAAAAAAACCCATATCTGAAATTCTGTCATTGCCAACAGTACTTCCTATATTTCTACACTGCATGTCCAAGCCAATGTCAAGGATAAAATCAAAGGATTGAAAAATAAATGCTCTGATTTTTATTCAGATGAACTAAAGCTACGTGGCCCAACAAATCTGATGCAATCCCCAGGAGGCCAAATGGAAATTTTATACAGAAAACCTCAGATAGCCAGCTGAATAATATGAAAGGTTTCCTCGATTTCTGATTATCCCATGAGAAAGCTCTTGTTCTGCCAAGCCATTTTCCCAGTCTTTTAATGCTACCTTATAAATCACGTTTTGTGCAGAGTGCATAATCTTACCTTGTAATATGCTGCTGGAAATGAATCAAGCCCCATTCAATAAAAGGCAGCAAAATAGATAACAAAAAGAGCTGGCAGTTCATGGGGGGAAGCAAATCTGCCATTCCCTTTAAAAGACAAATGTTCTGACTTGATAGCAAATTGGCTACTTTATTTTCTTTGGGAAATTGAAATTGCACATTCCTCTGTAACTGGTAGTATAGCTTTATAATTAATAGTTATTGCTATACCTGTATGTGTGTGCCTCCAAGTCAGTTTCTGACTCCTGGCAACTGCCTGGACCAATCCCTGCAGACTTCTTGGCAAGGTTGTTAGGAAGTGGTTTGCCATTGCCTCCTTCCTAGGGCTGAAAGAGATTGACTGGCCCAAGGTCACCTAGGGGACTTTGTGCCTAAGACAGAAAAAAATTCACAGACTTCTACAGTCTCTTCTAGCAATCCAATGCCTTAACCACTACACCAAACTGACCCTCTACTACTATACTGATCTTCCATTCATTTGCTTCTATAAAGCCAATTAAATTAAATTAAGTTAGCTAAATATTGATGGCTCTCGTTATTTTTTTTTGCATCAGATATGATAGCCACACATGTTATAGATGAACTTTATGTTAGGTGACAGCACAAATGTGATACCCACATCTCTATTGAGTAAATCAGTGTTTTAGAATTAAATGAGAAAAAGAGAAAAGCATATCATACAGAATTTCATATATTGTCTGATCCTGTCTTTTCCCCTAACATTATATCATAATTCCTTCCATTTAGCATTGCTTTATCTCAAAAAGGGATAAATTAAAAATTAAGATGAGAAGAATTCAACATTGGTTCATTGCAAGCAGTGAGAAAGTAATATCACATCAATAATATCGATATTAATAATATTGCTGCTTTATTGACCAACACAGTACTTTGGGTAGAAACTCTAAAGAAGAACTTTCTGATGAGAAGTATAGTAGCCACAAGCAGCCTCAATAGCACTTTTCCCAGATGAATTTCTAGCTTTATCAATAAGCACTGCCAGCACTTCCGGTTCCGGTACGCGGCGACACCAGTTGTGTCTAGAGACTTGTCTCCACTCCGGCTGGGTTTCCTTCGTTGGTAGACCCTTAGTGGGTCGAAAGTCGCCCTGGAGGGGCGACCACTGAGGAGGAGGCTTGCTGGTGACTGCGGGAGGGCAGCAGCTTCTCCCCTGGCTCCAGCTATCTCCTTAGGGCTGACAGAGCAAAGATCATCCTGCAAGATGGCCAATTACCCTGCTGCACCAGCCAAAAGTCACAATTACATCTAAGCGTAATAGACCCACTACAGATGATCTGGGTGAGACCCCTTCTGCTCCTCTCTTCACCCTATTCTGCTTTTTTATTGCCTGTAAAAGCTTTGTTGGAATTATTTCCCTGTCTTGAAAAAGCAGCTTTTGTATGCGTGGGAAGAAAGATGCTGAACAAAAGGATAGAACAAAAAATTTTAAAGACTACACTTTATTTTCATTTACTTTGGGGTACAGAAAAATCTCTTTTCTGAGCTGTACTATTATTTTATATTGGAAGATTATTTCTTTTTCCACTTTTTCCTTTAAAAGACAGAAAAACGGGGGGGGAATGGTGTCTGGAAAAGATTTTTTAATCTACTGAGGACATCTAGTGGCAAAAAGCTAACATTGCAACTCCTGATTATTGTTTGGAGATGAGATGGTCTTGACTTTCAAACTATTCCTGAAGAGAAAAGATAAGCTGATGCAGCTGTTGGAATTGTGGGGGTGGATATTGCTTAACTTCTATTAATTACAGCCTCCACTAAAAGAAAAAAGTGATTATCTTCAATCACCATTAAAATGGAGAAACCTTATTCACAATTAACTGTAAACTTATATTGGAAAAGATTTATGAGGCTGCTGAAGAAATATGTGCTACAATGAAAGAGATTACTATAGAATTAAGAGACAGAAACTCTACTCCAAACCTTCAAACTGACTTTCTGACTACATCTGACCATTCTACAAACCAAAACATACTAGAAGAGGAATCAATTGAGATTAAAGAGGAATTTATTTTACCTTACAAGCATTTCATCTATATCTTCGAGGAGCAGAAAAATCAAAGACTGAGATTTGAACCTTTAAAGCAATGAGGCTTTAAGGATAAGAGAAATAGATGTCCAATGCAGAGGTCAGGATGCTTTTTACTGTCTTAAATTATATTACAAGCAACAAAGAGAGACCTATTGACTGAAAGGGAAGCTTTGTTATGGAAACCTGCCTGGCACAAAAAGAAGGCCAGAATAAGACTGAAAAGAAAAATTTAAAATTATATGTAATGGATCAAAGGCACTGTAGAATTATGGATTGATTTAAGGATTCAAATTTTGAGTTAGAAGTAAGAGAAAAATGGGTGATTATTAGAATATATATATTAAATAGATTTGAAAACTATTATGTAATGGAATGAAGAAAATTGAAGAGGTGTTTTAGATTTGGATTGACTTAATAATTAATTGAATTTTAATTTAATAAGATGATGTTTTTGTTTGATAATATGGATGTTATTAGGTATGATAATTAATTGGACAAAATTTGAATCTCGTTCAATGGACTTAAATGATTTAAGGTTTGATATTATCTTGTTATCTTAAAGAGATTGATTGATGGATGGATTAGATATGTATAGGATAGATTAATATTTTATTTTAATTAGGAGATATTAGTGGAAGAAGAAATAAACAAGACTTATGATAAAATTAAAGAACTAGAATATACCTGGAAGGGATACCTGAATTGATAATGTGTTTATTTAAAGTTAAATTTGATTATGGCAATTGTAAATTCATAAAGCTCTAAAACAGGTTTAGGATTAATAGAAATTTAAATTAGAAATGGATTATTTTAAATATATTAAGCTATTTGAGGGAAATAGAGAGGGAATATTTGACATATTGATTTGAGTTATTTATATATGGTTTTATTTTTGGATGTTTGATTACCCCAGCACCACGGTGTGTCTTGAGCACTTCGTTCTAAGAATTAAAAAACCAATAAAATTTGTTTCAAAAAAAAAAGCACTGCCAGTTTAAGTACGTATATACTGCTCTACCTTAAAGATGTAGTTTTCTGCTTCCTGAGATTTATGCTCTGTGATAGCAATTCCAGATCTGGGCTGCAAAGTCCAGGTGACCATTCAAAAAGCAGAAAACTCTTTGTTGTTAGTGGCTGTCTGGATTTTTCCAGCCCAGATTTAGTAACCCTGGTGATAGTTTGCTTATTTATCACCTCTTCTGCTTGTATATCACGAACAAATAGATTTTTATATAAGTCCCTTGTATTCAGAAGGCCTTGTTTATGTAAAGCAGCCCTGGGGTATAAAACAATCTACTGCAGAGACTGAGCAGGAGTTTCACCTGTTTTGGAGTGGCTAAATAGGAAGAAACAAACAAATGAACAAACACCCTCCTCCAAGCCTGTTGCTCTTGTTGATGTAATGTCAGCTGAATCATGCATTATTTCCTGAACACACCCCTGGGAGACTTCTGTTCAGGTGAATAGGCAAAGAGGAGCTTCCAATGTGTTGCCATCTGTGACTGTCACACTTTAGCCACAACCAGCAGTCACAACCAGGTTTGGCAAGAGGCTAAAGGGTATCTACCAGCAAAACAAGAGCTTGTTGTAAAATAAAAGCATTTCTGAGTTATTATATACCTCCTTGTGAAAAGAAGAAATCTGGTAACACCTTAAATTATATAAAAAAAATCTGCAATGCTTCTATGCACTAGGATTTTTAAATTACCTCTGTGAACAGGCACCATTACATAACCATAACTCCACTGAAAAGATGAACATTTTGTTTCATGTTGACTGAAAATTACAATGAAATTAAGAAAAAGTTAAACCCAAATGCAAACTAGATTGTCGAATGCATTGGTATATAGACACAATAGTCAAGCAGATAACAATCAGATATAATTGAAATCTGGAAGGAATGGAGAATGTTGTGAAACACGAAACTCATTTCCATTAAAAATTCAGTTGATTTCATTTACCACAAACATCAAGTACAAATTTGATAGTTAAAATTATTGTTGTTAACAATGTGCCTGAAACCTATTGTTCTGTTCTTGAAATGATCAGATGGATTAAACTGAGAGTTTGGGAGAGGCCTATTAAAAGAAAGACAGCAGACCTACACTGAAGTCTCCAGACTCATGTTTAGATCTGAAATACAGTATGTGTATCAAAGATCTTGGATTTGTAACATCATTATTTAGTGTTATGGCATTAGAACATCTCTGAACTAAAAACTGAGACAGCATATTAGAAAACTACAGATTGTGTTTTGGTTTCAGTTTATGCAAAAGCATGAAGGAAATTGTAAAAATTAACTGATTATCATTAGACTGTAACTTGTGGTAGTCTGATAGGATGTGGCCATACCTGTAATCATAAATGAATGCAACAAAAGCCCTTCTAATCCTCTTTTTCCAAAAACAGTTGTCTATAGCCAATCTTATTAAGGAGATCAATAGGCTTAATTGATCTTATCCAATGAAGACTTTCAAAGACCCCCTTTGGTTATTATATGAAAACCACTTGATCCAGAAGAATGCCTTAGTTTAGTCTCTAAGCCTGACCAGAACAAGGATATAAAAGTCCAAAGATTTTATCTCGTCTCTAGTTTCATCTGGTTTTTCTTTTTCTTTTTGCTGTCATCATTCTTCTAAGCAAGTGGATTGAGAGATCTGGATCACACCTGTTTAGAATTTAACTCTTTCCACACTTCCTATTACTTTCAAATTTTATTTCCTTATTTTGCTGTTATGCTTCAGCTATTTTAGCACCAGGTTCAATGCTATTGGTGTTTAGCAAAATGTAGCAATAGTTTGCCTTCAGTTTTTCAAATGAAATGATATATAGAAAAAAGTCACATATCAGAAGTTTATTTCATATGGCTTGATTGGATTTTGAAAATGCAGAGACAGGAGAAAGTACAGTAATAGGGAGTTTCTAGTTCAAGATCTAAAATGGAGTAGAGAAGAAAAGGGGGAGGCATCACTTAACCAATTCTGCTACTGATCCAACTTGTGGTTTACTTTGGTATTGGTACTTTTGTCACTTGCATTACTTTTGATTTACATCATATGTTATATTAATAGTTCCTTTTATTGCTCCCCATGTAATCAGATAAGAGCCTTAACGCTATCAGCTCATACATAATATGTGTAACAAGTCATTAAATTTCAGTCATAAGATCGTATCACTTTTCTTGAAGAATGCATCCACAGCTGAATCTATAGGGCATGTTTCTGTTACATGGCTGGCGGTGGAGTTTGCAACAACTATTGTTTCCTGACAAAATGGCAAATGTACCTTTGTACCATTGTGTTGGAAGCTACACCCTTTTGGAACATGTATGATGTTGTGATATTTGCCTAGAGAATGAAAGGTTGCACTGTGTTGGCCTGACTCACCTTTGCCTGTCCCCCTCTGAATGCTGCTGGTAACTGGGGGTTTTGGACCATACTAGTACATACTAGTTCAAGGAAACAAGGCCATATTTGCAAAGCACTGTTTCCTTGAGCATATTATAATGGCATAATTTGATCCTTAATGAATTAGACTTTATTTAAGCAAGTGTCTTGGATTTGTTGCACATCATCTTCTCTCATACCTGGTTAAGACTATTAAGATTAAGGGACAAATAAAATGCTAAATATAATTCCCTCTATTGCCAGCATTAAGGTGAGTGCCACTGTTTATAAAGACAAGGTGGACAAGACACACACAAAAGGGGAGGTAGCAATTACCTTGAGAAAATACCAATTATTTTTAGAGGTATCACCCACACAACAGAGTAAAACTCATGCCTCAATTCTTGAAGCAAGACAGAAGGTAAATATGTGTCAGAGTTCACATAGCGTAATCTAGTTTCTCAATTAACCTACTTTCTGGGTTTGTACTATATATTTAACAAATTAAATAGCTGGTAACAACAGATAGCACACTAAGCTGGTAAATAAGTGTAACATCTTGTATACTGATAGTTGCTACAAAAGGTTAAAAAAATATGATTTGGTTAAGTGTACTCTATGAAACTGGTGTGCACAGAGCATGGAAAAGAAGAGTAACTAAGCAGGTGTCATTAAATTCCTTAAAGCAGATTTCCAGACATCCATATTGCAATTTTCTATTCCAGTCCCAAATGTAGATACTATTTTGGACTGTACTTACTATTTCTTTTTCATACAAATCTATGTATAATTTACTAGTCATTAATAGCAATGTTTTAAAAGATCAATTGTTTCCTATAGAAGGATATTTGTGCTTCTATAAACATACACTTACAAAACCATTAAAACCATTATGTTAATATTTAGTCAATCAGTCAGTCAATCAACCAAATTTTATTTTAGTTTCTGATCAGCCTAAATTATAACAAATGCTACAAAATTTGTCACAGAATTATCAGCTATGGCTTAAAACAGCCTTTATAGATTGTACAAAACTAACTATAACTTTAAATCATATTAACATAAAGCATAGGTTCTACAGTGTGGCTATAAAGCTAAAATTATCATACTAAAATTATAAAACATTATAAAATTGATTAAAACCATATTAAAATACTAACCAATTAAAGTAATCTGTGATTTTGTTATTTCAAAATGCTAATGTTATCCAAGAAACTCTAAAGCTATGAATATATGAAAACAGTATTGTTCATGCTATAACCAAGAACATGGTAATGTTGTGAGTTGTGAAAGAACCATTATCCAGAAACAATTGGTAGATATAAAATTGATCTGTACAGCTATGTAAGGGATCTATGTGCTATTGATATATAGAATTTACAGTGTGAGTGGTAGATGGTTTCAACCTGTCCATCATTGTAAAGGCAAAGTTGTTTCCTCAAAGGAATCCTTCTATAGTTTATAGGACAGAAAACGGAAGGAAGATGTACTGCAGGTACTATAGTACAGTGCCATATATTTCAATCAATAAAAAGATTTAGAACCCTAGCAAGGTCAGATTGTCTTCCTATATCTATTATAAACAGCTCCAAAAGACTTATCACTGGCTTGCAGTCTTCCAGTCTCCAGTATGGTATAAAATATCTTGACTGTATTTAGCAAGGCATCCCTTCTTTCTTTTTTTAATAATGGTGGAAATGATTGCTAAACTTAATCCCCAGGGATTTGTTTATGCTTATTAATGTTTATAAACAGGCAAGATTAAAGTTTATCGTGCTGAAGTTTGGGTTGGTCAGGTACAATTACCTCATTTCAGGGAGTCTTTCCAGACCTTAGTCAAAAATTAAATTTTTAACTCCTGCAATCATTCCTGGTGGCTAGTCAGACAAAGTCTTTAAATCCTACTTGAGATATTCATAAATCAGGACTTCATTCCTTCAGAATTCACTGAAATATATTTATTGTAAAATACTTGTCCCACTGCCTTGGACCATAATGAGGGGTGCTCACAGTCAAAGGCTAAAATGAGGTCAAGTCTTTTGTTTTGTGCATCAGAATGAGGTATGCCCAATTGTCCCTCAAGATGTTTCTCTTCTATCTTTGAAGCAGATGTCCATGTGCCGCCTCTATGTTGGTTGAGGCAGGCAGGATTCCCTTGAGTACCATTTGTTTGGGGGTCAAGGGAAAGGGAGGGTTTTGCCTTCTCTTTCTGCTCAAGATCCCCATGTACATTTGGTGGGCCACTGTGTGACACAGAATGCTGGACTCGATGGGCTTTGGCCTGATTCAGCATGGCTCTTCTTATGTTCTTATGTTCTTAAGCAGTTATTTATATGGGGTTTTTTTGGTTTAAAAAGACATTATCTTCATGTCCATTTTATGTGCATTCAAGCTTGCAATAAGCTTTTTTTCTTGTTCCAAGTAACCATTTGAAATCAAACCACAATTTAGAGAAATGGCAGTTGTCAGTTTGAATCAACAGAATTTATACTGGTTAAATGCTTTTGTAATTCCCACACTACTTACTGTAGCTCTCTTTGTTGTAAGTAAGGAATTCAACTAAAAGCAGGATAAGATGAAAACAGAAAAGATTTTTTTCTGAAGCAGGATTATTTTTATAGAATGAAAGAATAATTTCATATGATGGTCTCTTCCTGCTGGAAAAATGGGTAAAGTTGGTAAAGACCTCAGCATAATCTTGTTGGTCAAAATGTTTGAAATGAAAAATGCCTGGAAATGTATAGCTGTTGAGCTAAGGAGAAATTCAAAAGCAATCTAAAAAGCAAGTTTCTATAATATAAATTATAACATTCTTTGCAGACCCAGATCCAAAGGTAAATTCAGCCAAGTGGTCATTTTCAAGAGATCTATATAAGATGGAAAGTAAGCCTGCTAACCATATGGATCAAGTAGGAATCTACTTAAACCCATTTTTTGTCTTTTGAATAAAGTATAAATGGCCATGCAAGGGCTTCAGGAACTAGCAGACAAAACCAATGATGTGCAAATAAATTATCATCAGGACCCATCTGTCACTGAAATCTCCACCTACTAGAGTATACACTTTGGAAGAACCTTAGTTACAAGGCTTCCCAGTTCAGTTTCTTGACATATTATTTACACCAAATTTGTATACACTGTTAAATAAAGGGTCATCAAATGTCCAATCTTTTTGCACTAATTAATATTATATCTAGACATCAGTCTAATGCACATGTGGAAATTAGATTTTTAGTAAGGAGACAAAAATGATATCATGTCGTACATTTTTTTTCTATAGTGGGCATGGGAACATTTAATATCATTTCACATTTAAATTTTTGTACCTGATGCTCAATCTATTTGGAGAAAAATGTTTCAAACTAATTAGCAGATTAGCTACTCTGTGGAGGGGAATACAATATACATTTTAAGTAGCTTAACATGGAAACAGAATTGTCTTGATGTGGCTGAAATATCTTTCTTTGAGCCTTCTATGTTCCAAGATCATTGTTGCAGACTTGTGTATATCAGAAGAAATATAAAAACAAACTGAATGCAGTAAAATGGGCTACTTAAGAAGAATGTGTAGTAACACAAGAGAATGGCTTAAGAATGCATGGATGCTGAATGAATGCAGATTGAATTTAAAACCAAAGGACTTATACAAAAGCACAATGAAATAGATCGTATCGAGGAAATCATGGAATGTGGAACAAATATACAAAGTAAAAATGAATGGATTGAGAAGGAGAGTAAGACTCAGAAAGTTATAGCCAGATGAATTTTATAATATCCTGAACAAGTGGCAAGATGCTTAAAGAACTAAAGGCCACGTATGAAGAATTTTATGAAGTCGTGCAAGCAAAGTTGGCTAGCAAGGATAGAAAGGTGTGGATAGGTAGAGCAATATGTCTGTGTGTATGTTGAATGATTGGTGTTTTAAATTAAGGGGTTTTATATACATGTATTTTTATATGTTGATTTCTACTATGTTGTGAGCCACCCTGAGTTCTCCGGAATAGGGCGGCATAGAAGTCAAATAAATAATAATAATAATAATTATTATTATTATTATTATTATTATTATTATTATTATTATTATTATTATTATTATTATTATTATTATTATTTCGGAGTTCATGTCTTCATGTTCACAGAACATTGTTTATCTTGAGAGGGAATAACATGACCAGTATCGATTTATGAAGAAATGATTTGCTTTTTGCTTTTATTCTTTTCCATTGGGCATTTTGCTTTGTGGATGTCTAAGTCTAATGGCTGCTTTTCTCTCCAAGTATGGCAACTATTTGAAGAAAAAATAATCAGGATAAAAATGCATGAAATAAATAATAAAGCACAGGATTCCCTTGTGCTTTACTAGGATTCTTTTCCATGTCTGATCACTGCTGTATGAAGGGATTTAAGCTTTTGAACATCGTGCCTCGTTGTTTCAAACTTTTGAGACATCTTTTCCCCCTAAATAAATATGTTGATGTTTCTTTCATATTCTAAGAAATAGGCTAGGACCTAATCTCATTGATTTAATGACTATCTCCTTTTGTTAACCGAAATTATTTCTTTGGCACATTCTAAATAGCTCTGCTGTGTGCAACCATCTTATACTGATTAAAACATTCTGTATGATGCTCTGACTTCCTGCTCTGGCTCCAAACAGAGAGAAGCCACAGAGGCCAAGAAGCCAAATGGCTGTTGCCTGTTCTCTACACTTTACTGGGTGAGCCACTGCTTTCAACAAGTGCCAGTAAAAACCCAGAAGGGAGGCAGGTAGCAAGTGTGCATGAAAATTGATCCAAAGTATACAAAAGCTCCTGGCAAAAAACAACAAGCAGGAAAGGTCTCTGTCAGAAATTTGTTTACCTCTGTTTACAGATACTGCCGCTTTTTTTAAGCCCCATTCTTGAAGGCACGGGGCAAGGGGTCCATGTTCATTGTTAACACATGGCTTCATATCTGGACACCTTATCCAAAGATCAAGGATCTGCAGATGGTTAGGAAAAGGGAGAGGACCTCTCGGCTCCCAGGGATCTCTTTCCTTTCATTAACCTTCTTTCATGATAATAAGGGAAAACAGGCTAACTGGAAAAGATGGCGCTTTTTCTTAAAGAGAGGGGGAGATTCAAGGCAACTGCCCTATGTGGAACAGTTTCAGGTGAAGTATAATTTAAGGCTTGAAATTATTAGTTGGAAATGTTTCATTCAAAGCAGTGGTGAAGCTAATCATTCAAAATATGATGTCACAGTTACTTCGGTAGTACAATATTAAATTCCCAATTACTGGGCAGTTGACCTCAATGGACAAAGAGAAAAAAAAAGAGAGGAAAGAACATGGGAATTTCAAGGGAATATTGCTCCAGTTGTGAAAAGGCCACATAAAAGGATATAAGAGATTACGTTTAACTAGGTCAATTTCTAATCCTAAAGTTTATATTTCAAGCTATTTTCCTAGTGGTTTGCTAACTGCATATTTGATTGCCACCAGCATTGGCAAGAATATTTGGTAGCAAATGTGGGGAGGAACGGAGGTGGGATGTGTACCAACATTTCAGAGAAGCTACGTGTGATCCATACTTTGCCCAATAAGCTGTAGGCCTTTGAGAGGTTATTTCAGCTTCCCCACAACCTGAGTGCCTTTCAAAGGTGAAATCCAACTCCCAAAATACCCCAGTTTACAATAGATCTGACATATCTGTAGGGCAACCAGGCTGGGAGAATTATATTCCTCAAGTGCATCTCCTAACAACTGACTTCAAATAGCTTCAATAAATAGTATGTTTGTAATTTGTGTTAGGAAGAAGCATCAAGGAGAAGGTATCTAACTTTTCCTTCTGCCACTTCTGCACTCTAAATACACTTTCTTCTCAATGCTTTGCAGAAAGGAAACGGGCCCTTGGAATGTACTGCAAGCATTTACATAGAATATTTAGTTCAGATTTTATTTTTTTGCTATTCTTTGGTTATATTACTTTTCTGACAAAATCGCAACAGTTATCAAATGCTTATGCCATAAATCAGAGGAGAAAAAGCTCTACGTTTGGCAAAATAAATATTCCTGTTTCTGAGATTCGTGAAAAAGGGCAGCGTTTTGAATTTTGCATAAGTTAAAAGGGATAAAACTTAAACAAACTTGATTCCTTCTTTCAGAAAAAGTAGCTGTTTCTAGGGAAGCTGCAATCCATGTATCTGGGAGCTGTTTTAAAGCACTCATAAAAGGAAAACTGTCTTTAGGTCAAACTGAAGTTCCATCTAATCTTTTTTATTCATATAACACAGCTTCCATTACTGCTTAGGGTTGGAATGCACAGACCTAACAGATTAATGCATTTCCTCTCCATAATTTATATAAAGGCAAGCTGAAGCATTAACCTCCCCACAATTGTTTCTCTGAAATTCCAAAGTTGTGAATACATTGAACGTGCAAGGACACAGAAAAAGAATTAAACAAATGAAAAATGAAGTATTTGCCTAATGAAATCAGCAAAGATTATCCAACAGCATGTTTATTCAGAAATAAGGACCATTTAGTTCAATAGATAGATAGACACACACACACGCACACACACAAACTTCAATATCTGTAGTTCTTCCAAGTAATTTAATAAACAGATTTAAAAAAACATTCCCCAAGTATAAGCTATTGTTCCTCTGGAAAGGGGGGAAACATGTCTCCCACTCCCAAATAGGATGGGATTAAACATCTATGTTCCCTATTTTACATTGAAAAGATTGGGTTATAAGAGGCAATACTATTCCCTTAAGCCTTGCAGATTCTTAGAATATTTATGATACCCTGAAAATCTTTAAACCCCTTATCAAAGTGAATCTTGACCCAATATGGAATGTGGCTATTCATATGTTGCCCAAAGCCTGGCATAGCTCTCAAGTTGATAGGTGATGCACAATCCAGAACTACAAATTTGTTATTTCAGATTCAACTCTATATATCAACTATTTGCCAATTATTCTAAGTATATGAATATATTTTTATATAATTATTTTTATTTTATTCAAAAAAAGTTAAAATACAAAATTTCAAAAAAAATTTAAAAAGAGAAAAAGCACAGAACAAGCAAGAAAAGGTGCATTAAAAACCCCCAACACATATACATATATTATCCCCCCTAACTGAACATTCATTAATACACTACTACAATATTGATTTCTCACCTCTTGCAAAACAGAACTACTAATTCTACTTACAAATTAAAGGCTACTCATCTATATACTATATTAATGGCAAAATAGTTAACAGGAAAAACAGTAATAATAATAAAAGGCAAGGTTAAAGTTTTTTTTTTTGTTAAAAACTGTTTGTCAAATCCTAAAGTAAAACACTGGAGACATAGCAATCTCTAATGTAAATTTTAATTAGGCATAACATACCGGTAGATAGAAGGAAAGCTAGCTCTGGCAATATGGTGGGAAACAAATAATTAAAAAAGTGATACTTTCCTTTCCCCTTCAACAGTTCAGGTTACATTGTCTAATAAATCTTCCAACTAGTGTTATGAGAAGAAAACTTCATTTTGCCAAAACATCTCTTCAGCTGTTTCGGCTGTCACACTGATAGGGAATACCTGTGGATCCCAAGCTTCCCCCGCCCCCCACCGCCGCAACTGTAGGCAAGCTAGAAGCACTATGACAGTCCTAATGACAAACAATGATGTTGTAGCTTGACACTGTTATTGTGATCAACTTGTAGAAAGTTTATCATGGCATCTTATCCATCCCAAATCATCCCAAAGAGTTAAGAGTAATTTGTCCTGGATTAAATATCCATGATGTTTCTTAATATCATCTCTTAACAATTGTTATCTGTTTAAACATAATAAATTCAGTTCGCAGAATCAGTCTATCTTCCCAACAAGGTCCAGATGAAAGTAGGTACTGATTAAATGTGATAAATACATTTCCCAATCTTCTTCAGTCCTCCTGGAGAAAAGAATTTGTTACTTTTCCCTTCATTCAGGCTTCTGCTATTGTAATAGAGTGCTGGCTTGAATTTCAGAGAGGCATACCCAATCAACTCAGTTCTGAGTCTATATAATCTATATCTCTTTCTAATGGGTCTGTAGCTTTCAGATCACATTCCTTTTGTGAATTTTGTGGACAACCCACAAATTTTAATTGCTAGCCAGTGCTCCCCTTCTTTTACAGGTTCTATTTAAAATAAAAAAGAATTGGTTTAACATCAGTGGATGTTCTGTCCGCAGTCAGTGCCAGGCTCCCCAGAAAGACTGATGGAAAATAGACACATTTTCTGGAAAGTTAAAATTACTTCCATTCTTCTGAGGTCCGTAAAATGAGGACCCAGATTATTGGGGGTAATCTGCTGACTGTAAACCGCTTAAAAAGGGCTGTAAAGCACTGTGAAGCGGTATATAAGTCTAAGTGCCATTGTTATTGCTACAACTAAATGTATGAAATTGCAAATGTACCATAGCACAACCCATTAGTACCTTGGGTAGATAATTGTGTGACATGCTGACCATAGCAATTTTGGAAAGAGCTATAGTTTCAAGAACACTTAGAATATCTCGTGCCAATTCATTAATTAATTTATTTCACAGGCTTTTATACTGCTTTAGTCTGTTAACTCTGAGTAGCTTGCAGTTTGACAATTACAGTTAAAAACTTCCAGTGAACCCAAAACAACAACAAAATGACAGCATTTCTTCAGGAGAACAGCCATTTTTTCATTTTTTCTTCATAGGCCTTCCTAAATAACCAGGACTTAATCAGCCCTCTGAAATACTAACAAAAGATAGGCCATCTTATATCTAGGAATAAGTTGTTCCTGAAGAGAAGATATCACTAAGAAGGTTTACCTCCAGAGTACTGTTATTGGGATTCGTTTGGCATAGGAATCAAACAAAAATCCTCTCTTGGGACTCGTAGAGTAGGCAGCCTCACCTATGAACAGTTCCCAGCCATTGAAATATCATAAATTCACCCAGAAAGAGACTGACCACAAGGGTACCTCCTAAATAAATTGTTACTAGCTAGGCTGCTTCATTTCAATCCAGTTGAAACCTCTGGGTGGTCTTCAAGAACAGGCCCACAAAGATTAAATTGGAATAGCCAAACATGGGATTTTTAAGGGTGGGACTTTGAGTTTCTTTTTTATGCTTTTTTCCTTTCCTAGAATTTAAACATATTTTTGTATAGCTGTCCATAATACACGACCAAAATCTAGTGCAAACTGCGTTCCTCCCCTTATTTTAAAAACCAGAAAAATAAAATGGAAAAACTGCCAACCACATTGTCTTCACAAAGCAGATAATATTTAAAAACTCAATCCTATTCCACAGCTACTACAAAAAGTAAAGGACAGATGATAGGGTAGCAGCACTGTATTTTATATATTTCTCATGCTTCAGGTGGTACATAGTTAAGAGCCCACACTGAGATAGGAAATCAGGAGAAAGCACACTTTGCATACAAAAAGAGCTTTAGCACAAACCAACCTGGCCTCACAACACACATAAAATTGGGGCATGATGCTGATATTTCTTTGACTAGAACTCCAAAGAAATCCTTGCCTCAGGGCAGGGGTGTCACACTGCTGGCCCGCAGGCCGGTTGCATCATGCAGAGGTCGCACCATCCCCAATTCTGGCAATGTGAAAAAAGTCACGATACGTTGCGACATGTCACGTGACATGGCAAGTTTGACACCAGTGTTACAGGGCATCAGGAAGCAACAGCTAACATCACTCCACAAGCAGGGCAAAAGAGCCCCACAGTGATAAAGACAGCTGAATTATTTCCTGCAATGCAAACTTGTTCTCAACTGTTCACTCATATCTCACAGATTAGTAACAAGGGTTGGTTTCTTCTGTGATCACATGATACATGGACATTGCTTGGTGGCATTTTCAGGGATTTGTTGGCAGTTTTTATGCCATTAAAATTTGCTGCAGTGTATGCTTGTCCCCGCTCTTCCTGCACTAGGAATTTTTATGTTGCTGTAGCTTAGCTCTAGGATTATTGCAATATATATAAAAATATTTCTCTCCCACTCTTATTGTTTGGTTCTTTATTTGTTTATAAAATTAAAACTTAGCAGACACTAGTCAGCTAAAAAAAATTCACAAAAAACAACCCAATCAATACTGTATTTAATTCAAATAGTAAAGGACTAAATCTAATCCCGAGTTAGGTAATAAAATTAATAAACTAACATTTGTTTGCTATGGAATTACTGGTTATAATAATTCATCTTCAAAGTAGCTAATACAGATGTTACTGTTTTCATTTTTAAAAAAGATTTGAAACTGAGAGAAGATTCAGGCTTTCCTCCCATAGCTTTTCATTATCTCATCACAATGAAATCATCATTGCTGTACAGAAAATATTTCATATTAGAATAATTAATTCTATTACAATAGTTTACATCAGTGTTTTTCAAACTTAGCAACTTGAAGAAGTGTGGATTTAATGCCCAAGATCTTTTGTCACCTTAACTAGTTGGCTTACAGATTTCTTTGCTGTGCTCTTAGGGATTACTTAAAAAATTAATTGATTTCTGATGTCCGACTGAAAAGGAAGAAGCTAGTCCTAACTGCAGAGAGCAGAGAATTGGCTAAATGGTAAATTAACTTACCATTTTTACTATGTAGGTTGATTTTGCCCTTAGATGGTAGCCAGAAGAGCACCCTGGGGGAAGGTAAAGCTTCTATTAATAAAATGGGTAACAAATAAGGATACTCAGAACATTCCCCTTAGAAGAGAAGAAAAAGAAATAGGCTGCAAGGAATGAAGCTGTCAAATTAAGTTTAGGGATATCATCTGTTTGGGCCCCAGGATTTATCTGGGGCAGGATGTTGCTGTTACTATCTACACTTGGAAAAAGATAGCAGTTCTGGAAAATACGTGACTGTTGTTGCAAGGAGATCAATGGAGTTCCCAGAGTTAAGAAACCTATGGCAGAATTCTCTGGGTGGTTCTACCCCACTGCCTCTCCCACTCTGGAGGAGGAAACTCCTTAATTCTTTCACAGTTTGTAACTCTATAAGCAATGGGGTGAGAGAAAATAATATGTTGCTTCTTCTTTCTTTTAATGTAGAAAGTTCAAACACTGTGCAGGTAACTGCTATTAAATCAAACAAATAACACTTACATCAAGACAAGATTGAATTTCTCTTCCAGTTTACCCTACTGTATTGACTTCTTTTGCAGGCAGTTTTCCAAACTATAGGGAGAATATTGCCATCGGTCTACTGCCATCTAAAAGTCATTTAGAATTTTGCAGTCTTGATAAGATAGTCTTAGAATTCAATAGGCTCAGCAACTCAAAACCTAACAATAAATTTATGCCTGCCCTGAACATCAAATATTAAGCCAAATCTAACCCTTCTTCTCTACTTCCTTCCTTCCTAGATTTTGGCCCAACAATTCAGAACCCAGAAGAATTCAACTGGTGACAAGCAATTCCACTAATAAAAGGAAATTATAATTTGGGGCAGTGGTTGCTCTCTGGATTTGGTGTTCCTAACAGAGCAGTAGCAATATGATCTGAAATTGAGGGAGTTCGTATTGTCTTGTTGTCATGGTTGGATTATGCCAATTTGTTTGAGATTGCAACATTGCAACCCACCACAGGGAATTTGGATTCATTAGATTGGTCCCAACTGGTGACCGATGGACCCTGAGCTAATTCAAAGGCAGCTGTGCTTATCACTGTTTATCTGCTGCATGGTCCATCAGAGGCTTTGGTTGCCACTTGGAATAAGGAGAAGCTGAGGCCTTGGATTAGATTGCACCCATGAAACCTCTCCCCTCTCAGGGATCTCGGCACTCCCCATGTTTATAGAAGAATTGATGGAGATGAAATGGGAGAAGAGATGTCTGGAGCATCACTGATACACAATTAGAAATGAACTCAACTGAACATGGGTTAGATCTACTGTTAAGGCCTACTTCGTGGTAGTAAGGACAGTGAGGCATCACTACTTCCCTTCCCTTATTGCATCTGCCCTGCATGAGGTGACCTGAACACTCCTGGGTAAGGGGGCTCAAAGAACCTCTTACATGGATATGTAGAAGAATATGCACAGTAAATAAAGGTAAAATATATAAAGGTAAAGTCAGGTAAAGTAACTTGGATTAAGGTCCCACTCACAACCTTTATTGTGTGGGGTGTCACATGGTTTGATGCTTCTTTCCTTTTTAACATCTACATGAGGCTGCTGGGTTAGCTCAGCCACTACTATTGGGTGAAGTGATGCTGATTGTACCCAAAGCTGGACTACTGAAATCCTCTCCACATGGAGCCACCCTTGAAAAGTATCTGGAAGCTTCAACTGGTAGAGAATGCGCTCCTAGGATAACGCATGTTACACCTCAGCTCCACAAACTCCACTGAGTGCCAATTTGTTTCTGGGTCCAATGCAAGGTGCTGATTAAAGTCCTTCATGTCATAGAACTGAGTTATCTGAGAGATCACCTCCCCCCAATTATACAGCCTGTCCCATTAAATCTCACAGAATAGTAATGTTGCCAGTACCATTGACTAGGTACCTTCATTTGGTAAGACCCAGGAGACTTTCCTTTTCTACCATGGGGCCTGTCTTCTGAAAAACAATTCCCCCCAAAATTAGATTAGGTCCATCCCTTTTGATATTCCCTAAAGTTTTCAAGTACTAAAAAGAGATTTGCTTAGATGGATCCATTGTTGAGGTGACCATTTTTTATTCTTGTGGTTTATAAGGAACGGTTGCTGGAATTGGGTATGTCTAGTTTAATGAAGAGAAGGACGAGGGGGGGACATGATACCGGTAGCAGTGTTCCAATATCTCAGGGGCTGCTACAAAGAAGAGGGAGTCAAGCTATTCTCCAAAGCACCTGAAGGCAGGACAAGAAGCAACAGATGCAAACTAACCAAAGAGAGAAGCAACCTAGAACTAAGGAGAAATTTCCTGACAGAACAATTAATCAGTGGAACAATCTGCCTCCAGAAGCTGTGAATGTTCCAACATTGGATGTTTTTAAGAAGAGACTGGACAGCCATTTGTCTGAAATGGTATAGGGTTTCTTACCTGAGCAGGGGGTTGGACTAGATGACCCCCAAAGTCCCTTCCAATTCTGTTATTCTATATCTTTGTCATAATTATGGTACTGGTTGATACACTAAATCAATTATATCTTTTGCTTTGGGACTTATTAATAAGGTATTTTATACTGTACTTTTTGTTTTAATTTATTCTTTTTATGTCACCACTTAAGAGTCATTTTCAATGAGATGGACAACTATAAAAGTTTGATAAATAAACAGAAAAGAGATTGTACAACATGTGGCTGGTCCTCTTGTTTTTTCTGCATATATTAGCAACATACAGTAGCTGACACAGAATAGAAGAAATGTACTTTTCTTGAACATATTTCTTTCTCTATACTAAAACATGGTTAATTGTATTTTAGTTTCTACTGACATCCACTAAATTTATGGGAGAGGTCATACATGAGTGTATTTAACAAGATTGACAGGTTTCCTGCAGCTACTTCTGCTTTCACCTATGCAAGTCAAACCTAAAATTACTGATCCTAACAAATTAAAGGCCAACATCATTCTCTCTTTCTCTCTGCAACTTAAAAGTAACCACCACGAGAGAGGAAGGCACTGGCCTCTGTAGTTTGGCAGAATACAAATTACTCTTTCTGAAAAGCTTTTGTAGGTTTATATAGCAAGCATATACAGTCTGCCTCTTTTTATTCCTCCATGTTAATAAGCCAAGCTAGCAAACTAAAGAAAGATTCAGGAAAAGTGCAGGGCAGTGTTTTTCTGATTGTGCAATTCTGGGAGCTGGTCCACATTTCTTACGCTTCCAAGTTTGAAAAACACGGGTTTATATTCTGTCTCTCAAGATACAAATCCTACTATTTGCGAGCAATATCAAAAGTCAAAACACATAAAAGGAAAGTGGGTTATATCTGTTTGGTGATCAGCTTCTAGAGTACCATAGTAGTTCCTCTCTGGCTTATACTAACTGTCAATGGTGATTTGATAGTAATATATTTGCTAAAAAGTTAGCATATAATTTCAGAGTTATGCATCTCCAAATCTTGAAGAAGGTCCCAAAGCATAGTGGAGATGAAGGTATGATTGTAAGTTGTTACATTTGCTACTGTCTCCTAATGGTTAGTAGCAAATATAATAATTTATGAGAAAAACTGTAAACCCTCCTCAAGTGGGGTGAGGGTGGTCTGGAGACCTCTAGTGTTAAGACTCAGACAAAATTATCAGCGATAAGCTCTCTAATTTGAGAGTATAAAAAATGAAAAAAGGAAGGTGCATCTCTTTAGTATCTGAAGACTGAAGATATCATTTATTAAGATAAGAGCTCTCACCAAGCTGTGCTGAGGAAGTAGTCCTCGGTTAGCAATTGGCTTGTACAACCACTGTTTGCAGTTACCTTAGTGATGAAAAAATATATTTGCAACCAATCCTCACATTTACAACTTTTGCAGGTCCTTAAAAAAGCAAAGAAAAACAAATAAGATTGTAAGAACAGTTGCAGTTACACTTAATGAACACTTCGCTTAGCAACCAAGTTACTGTTCCCAATTGTGGTCATTAATTAAGAATTACCTGTAAAACGAAGAACTGGACATATGAAGAACTGCAGGTCCAGATAGGGACTGTTCAGTTAGGGGGAAAGACCTGGTCTCAAGTAATGAAAGAATCCAAAAAATTGAAGTGTGTGATGTAACCAGAAGAATCACATTAATTAAATTAATAATAGGGTAGTGGTATTTCATGACACCTCAAATTTTTCCACTCTGAAATGTTGTATTATGTAAGGTTAAAAGCCTACTGTCTTCTGCAAAGATTTAGCTGTCCTGATAAGTCCTACAGAAAATGTTTTACTGAAATAAAGGCACTGCTACTGATCTATTTTTCACTGAAGACTCTGGAAACTGCAGAGCAATTCAGGTTTGATAGGTACAATAGAAGTCGTCGTCGTCGTCGTCGTCATCATCATCATCATCATCATCATCATCACCATCATGTCATGTGCAGAGCATATTGGACAACAAGTGTTTTCTAGCAGTTTTGATCATTCCCAGCATCTTTGGCATCATCCCAAGGGACATTAATAATCTTAAGATCTTTCTTAAGTGTTTGGCACCATGTTTTTCAAAGCCGGTCTCATTTTCTTTTTCCTCTGGGGTGTATCCAATGTAGACCAATTTTTGGATGCCAGTCTTAAGGCATATGTTAGATATGGCCAACAGGCTGCATTCGACGTTCATACTTCTCAATAGATGGTCTAAATCTGATCTCTGTAGTATCCTTTTTATTATTGATGTGGTCATGATATGAGATGTGAAGGATTCCCCTCAAGCAGTATTGCTGGAAAACATTTAACTGTTTAATCATCGTGGCTGTACACTTCCATGTTTCACAAGCATATATTGCAATTGATATAACAACACTCTTGAAGAGTTTTATCTTTGTGGTAATACTTATGGCTGCCATAGAGGCAGTAGGAGAGAGAAATTGACAGGATGTTTGAAGTTGTATATCTTAGCAACAATGCATTTTTCTCAGGTGATGAACAGGGTTTCAAAATGGCACTAAATGTCTGAAGGCTAGTAAGACCAACATCATTCTGAACAGTGGAACAAAACTATGTTTGCAAATCCCAGCAGCTATCACTGGCTGTCAGATAGGCAGTATTTAAGGAACTGGATCAACTAGAGGAAATAGCTACACTTATTAAATTGGACTAGAATGACTGGATGATACCTATCTTTGTTCAGAACAAAAATGAAATTGTGAAGGACTGCAGAGAATTTAAAATTATTATTAACCTTATGCTTTGAGTGGGTTACATTGAGGGCATTGCAGTTATGAGAAATGGCAGGACCTGGTTTGGTTTTTTTAAGAATCGGTAAGAATGTGACCTATGGATGAAACATGTGAGTTTTCAACAGTGATGTGCATGTCATGGATAACAAAACAATATGTGATGTAATGCCAAAAAAATAGACAGTGTTATACTATGAGCTCTTTGTCTTAGCCTTTAGCAACAGTTCATTCATTTATTGAATTTATTAGTTATTAATAATTTGTATTGCCTAATTTGTTTGCCTAATTTGTAAATAATACTTCATCTCATAAGTTAAATATTACAGAATGGGTAAGACTAGAATTGAATCAAACAATATTAGAAATGTTTCCAAGAGACAAAGAAACCTATCACCTCAAAATAAGCATTAACATATTATATCTCACAGTTGGCAATCTTATTGGCATGTGAAGTTTTTGCCTGTGGTACTGGAGCAATATTTCACACTTCAGATGTGATATCTAATGTTCAAGAGCAAATCATAGTCTTTCTTTTCAGATACATACAATGCCTGCACACAGAGAAGCTCTGAATGGAGCTAGAATATTAAACCGCCCAAATTCAAAGTGCTTCCCTTTCACTTCAAGGTATCTCATTTTTTCCCTTTAGGGTCACAACTGTCACTACTATTTTGTAATTGTTAGTATTTGATGCAGGAAAGAAGGAAAGGGAGGAGGAGGAAGAGGAGGAGAAGGAGGAGGAAGAGGAGGAGGAGGAGAAGAAGAAGAAGAAGAAGAAGAAGAAGAAGAAGAAGAAGAAGAAGAAGAAGAAGAAGAAGAAGAAGAAGAAGAAGAAGTTGCATTAATAGATGTGTGCATTCTTTCAACTTGAGTCAAATGAATATCTTGCCTTTATACTAATGATATTCCACTGGTGAAACTTTCCATTGCATAGGACACTGAATTAGGCAAGTGGGATGTTTCCACACAAGCTACTGGACAGCAATTTGGGGGAAAGTGGAATAACATATAAATAGTGAAAGAGAAAGGGAATTTGAGTGATGACTTGGCTCTAATGGGCAAATCAAACCATTGGACAAAATCTATTCTGTCTGCCTGTTGAGTGAGCAGGTAAGGAGAAGTGATATTAGCAGGAAGAAGAGACAAGAAGCAGAGGAGAATGACTAGAGAAATAGAGAATTTTGCAAGATTGTGAACTCTTTTGCCTGGGATAGAAATGACATCTCAAAATAGCTATTGTTTGCAAGAATTGTGTTTTGAGAATTGGAGATTGCCCATTGTGGGTGGTTGAAAGGGTGCTTCCTATTGAATCAACAAAGATTGTAAAGTGGAAATACAAGGACAGTTTCAGGAAACAAATCCACTTGTTTGGTCTAGTAGTTAAGGCACCAGGCTAGACAGCAAGAGACCATGAGTTCAAGTTCTACCTTAGCAATGAAAACCAGCTGGGTGACTTTGGGCCAGTCACTCTCCCTCAGTCCAATCACCTTACAAGTTTGTTGTTGTGGGGAAAATAGGAGGAGGAAAGTGTGTCTTGAATATATTTTCCATCTTGAGTTATTTGTAAAAATAATAAGCATGACAAAGAAGCAAGCAAGAAAGAAACAAAACCATGTCACCTGTGGTAGCAAACAATCAGGAATCTGGTAGCCCTTCGATTCACAAATGTTATTAAGATATATATTTTCATTTCATCTGCTCAATACATTTTGTCAGAAAGGATGCAACCAGACTGCTTCAGAAGAGCTATGGGTTCTGAGGCATTGTGTACTCAATTGTGATAGGTAACAAGATAACTTCAGAATGGCTCCTGATTGCAATGAATGGCTCCTGAGAGTTGCTAGTTTCCCATTGCTGGAGACTGAGTGACTGATTCTTGCTTGGTAACCAGGGGCAGCAGAAGAAATATAGGCTGGCAAGTTTCAGGGATGAGATAATGAGCAAATAAAGAGAGTTAATGGGTGATGTTGATAGAGTTGGTTCAGCAAGTTTGTTCAAAGGGGAACCCCTAACTTGCTGATTTAAAAATCTGAGAAGGCAATGACAAAGAAAAAAAACCAGACAGGGTTCTGTAATTATGACTTGTAAAGCTTGAGGTATGTTTGCATGACTGAAAAGAACCTACTATATTTTTATTGATCCATTTATTCAACAAATGTGTATTTGCAGCTGACGTGGACTTGCAGTTATACTTAAAAGAACAACCAAAATATTGGTCACACTTCACCTAGTGACATAGCATGGTCATCAGTCAGAAACAATGGAAGGATTACAGCAGGGGATGCTAGAAGAAGAAACTCTCTAAGGAGGAAATTTAAACAAAGGAGGTAAGCCTATGGATGAGAATGACAACCAGAAATGAAAATAATATTCAGCACAACTGCTTTCAAGCATTTACTAAACAAAAATCACTAGACTCTTGAGTTTCCAGTGGGTTTGGAAAGAGATCATATGGAAAAGGAAACAGAATTGCATAAACTTCTGATTACATAATCAGAGTAGATAAATTCATGCCCTTCAAGAAGTTGATAAGAGGAGTCATGGTAGGTGGTAGCCCACTATAGTACTATGAAGGAGTAAAACAAATGTATGCCCCTAGAGCTGGCTTGTCAGGGGCATATTTGCAAGAAATATGGATCAAGGAAGTGACAAATCACTATCATGATTTATCAGATGCATCCTTTATGTCAGGAGTATTTTAACATGATTCCTGTATTTAGAGTGGGATTGGACATGATAGCCTAAATAGTCCCTTCCAACTATATAATTTAAGTTAAAAAAAACCAGGGTAGGTATAATTAGATCCACAGAGCTACCATATCAATAGATTGTGAATAGATTCACATCAATGTTACAAACCCATCCTTAAATATCTCCTGTGCAATGCTAAATAAATCATAGGAAGTTTATTTGTTAAGCTTGTAGACTTTCTTTTGGCTTAAAGAAATTCTTTATATTTGTTGACCAATGAAACATCTGCCAGATAGTTATTTAGACTGAACTTCATATCCCATTAAGGGATGTTGTTGTTGTTGTTGTTAAAACCTGACTCAGAGGGATGTGATTAACAAGCAAACTGGATTGCAAATCAGACATCTTTTGTTAGTTCAGCATACAAATGGATTCAAGAAGCAATCCTTATTAGGTCATATTCTTAAAACACAAATGTAGAATTAGCTATTTATTTATCTATCAAATTTAGACGCTGGCCATCTCACTCTCACTCATATAACTTGTTATTGTCATTTTAATCAGAAGAATTAATGTCCTCAAGACTGTCAAGACTGCCTCATTTAGCAACTCTAACCAATGAAGCTTGTTTAGAGAACACAAATCCTAGAGTGATTTAATTAGGTAAGAAGCACCTGAAAAGGCATCTGATACCATTAACAGAAAGAGCAGCTGACATTTAGAATATCTATCTTTTTATGTCAGGAGCTTGTCTAAATCTGTAATTGACGGGAAAACTCATTAATGCAAAATACTACACTTTAATTATGAGTTCTGTATGATAACTGATCTCTTTAAACTGATACAGGACTTTCTTTGGAGCTGTATCTGACCCTGGATCATGGATGGGACAACTAACATGACAGCCAGAGAGATTATTTTTCTTGCAGAGCAACTGGTGAAAATGATTTACGGTGGAAGTCCAAAAGAGAGGGCAGCTAAAGAGAGGGCAAGGAAGATAGGTTAGGTAGGTCAGAACCAATTCTAGTGATGTTGGTCTTGACCTACCTCAACTATCTTCCTTCCTCTTTCTTCAGAAATCCTTCCCAATAGAGCAATTAATGGCAAAGGATCTGTAGGTGTTTATGTATTGGAAGAAAAAGACATTCTAAATCATGGGTGTCAAACTGCCAGCCCACAGGCCGGATGTGTCATGGCAAAACCACGCCCACCCCATTGTTGGCAATGGGAAAAAGTCATGATACATCGCGATACGTCACGTGATGTTGCGAGTTTGACACTCCTGTTCTAAATGAATAAATTTCTGGGTTGATTCTCTCCCCCCCTTCATCAGCATTTCTTTATTCAATTTCATTAGGTTTTTCACATATGAAAGGAATGGAACATTTGTAATTGTTTTTATGTACATTATCCTTGTGTGTCATTTCATAGAGCAAAAATTGTTGTAATTCTGTTACTTCAATCTGGCAGCAAATCCTTCCTCTCCCCCCTAAACAAATGTCATCCTAAAGCAAGCATAGACAACCTTCAAATTACGCTATCAACTTTGACAACCTTCAAATTACATTATCAACTTTTGACAGTAGAAATGCTCAAACTTCACAGAATATTTTCTTGCTTTTCTGATGCAGAAAATGCCATATGAACTCTAAAACAAGTCCCAGGATAGCTTTAACATACTTTTAAAAGGACAACTACAAAGACAAAAATTAAGCACCCCTCCAAATTCCGTAAAATTAGAAAGAGGCTGTCCTCCCCTGTCTCTAGCCACCGCTTCAAGTTCACTTGATTTTCTGCCCTTTTTGTAATTTCAAGTAAATATATCCAAAATACTTTCTTGCAATTTCAGCAAATAAAAATTGACTAAAAGATATGTTTTTGTAGAGAAATAGCTTTGCAGCTGAGCTTAGAATTTGTGCTTTTTCCTTTTGCAAAGTCAAGAAATCTTTCATCTAATATAACCCAGAACTATCAAGTTTCAGCAAGAGATTTATAGAATTCTCATTAACTGAGATTTCCTGTAGGAATCCTGCTAAGATTACCTGTGCTTACCAGTAAATCACCTGCGCCATTTGGTAGATTGAATTCAAAGAATAAAGATCCTCCCAAGAGATAAGTTTTATCACAGTGTTTTATCATCTGGTATAGGCCTGAATAATAAATAGAATTTCTCTGTGAGTGAGATGAGCAGTCTCTAAATTTGACAAATAAATAAATAAACTGAATGCAGTCCATCAATCATATATGACATGTCTTAAAAGAATAAATAAACATCTCTGGTTTCTGAGATCTGTCTTGGACTGGAGAAATGGTTGAAATCATATCAAAGAACTGTCCTAACTCAGGTCCAGTCCTATATAATTAAGTTTTGCAATTAGCCAGACCCTTCCTCAAGTCCTACCTACTATGCTGACTCATCAGGAGAGGAGGGGGATTCCTGGAAGAGATGAACAAAGGATGCCAGGAGTATATAATTCTCAGCAGGACCACCCAAGTCATGAAGATCATCTCAGCTGATCAGATAAAACAAGCCCTGGAAGTGCCTGATCACTGTAGTTACAATAGCAAAGGCATCATTTCATATTGTGCAGGAGAAAACAATGCTACTGCACTCTGTATTTTACTAAGTAAATTTCATGGATGGGAAATATAAAACAGCATTGGATGATAGGCCCTCAACTTGGATGGCACTCAACATGCTACTGAGGAAAAGGCAAAGTTTTTGGCCTGATATAATTTAACAATAAAAGTATAAATTATAAAGGAAACAGAGAGAGAAGAATTATACAATGATTTTCAGTTGTACGTATTTGAGTGCACAGTGGTACTTAGAAGTTTGTGAATCCTTTTGAATGTTCAATATTTCTACATAAATATATGGTTTAAAATGTGATCTATTGTCCCTACATATTATGTATTGAGGAAAATTATCCAAAGCTAAAATAAATGAACAAGTATAATGGCTTTGATTCATTTGTTTAATTGAGTTCTCGATATTTAGTTTTAGGACTTATGTGGAGGGTTCACAAACTTTAAAACACCATTCTATATAAGTCTACTCAGGAATAAATTTTAATGATTTTTTAGGATTTATTCCAATGCACACATGTATAGGACTGCAATATTGGTTCTAGCATAGCACAAAGCTTGGGAGTTGTGCTAAATCAGCGGTTCTCAACCTATGGGTCGCGACCCCATTTGGGGTCGAACGACCGTTTCATGGGGGTCGCCGGACACCGCGGTCTGCCATTTTGTTTGTTTTTTGTTTTTTTTTGTTTTGTTTTTTGTCGCGCGCGTGCCGCGCATGCACAGTTCGGGCCGTCGCGCGCGCGCTGCGCATGCGCGATTCAGGCCGTCACGGTCCGCCATTTTGGTTTTGTTTTTTTTTCCATCACACGCGCGCCGTGCATGCGCGGATTGGCCCAACGCGCGCACGCGCGCCGGGGTCACACCGTGCATGGGCGGGGCAAGTGGGGTCTCAACCTGAAAAAGGTTGAGAACCACTGTGCTAAATAACAACAACAACAACAATAATAATAAAGTTGGGAGGGACCTTAGAGGTCATCTAGTCCAACCCCCTGCTCAGGCAGGAAACCCTATACCATTTCAGACAAATGGCTGTCCAGTCTCTTCTTAAAAACTTCCAGTGTTGGAGCATTCATAACTTCTGGAGGCAGGTTGTTCCACTGGTTAATTGTTCTAACTGTCAGGAAGTTTCTCCTTACTTCTAGTTTCTCTCTTTGGCTAGTTTCCATCAGTTGCTTCTTGTTCTGCCTTCAGGTGCTTTGAAGAATAGCTTGACTCCCTCTTCTTTGTGGCAGCCCTTGACATATTAGAACACTGATATCATGTTACCCCCCCGTCCTTCCCTTCATTAGACTAGACATTCCCAATTTCAGCAACCGTTCCTTCTATGTTTTAGTCTCCAGTCCCTTGATCATCTTTATTGTTCTTCTCTGTACTCTTTCTAGAGTCTCAACATCTTTTTTACATCGTGGTGACCAAAACTGGATGCAGTATTCCAAGTGTGGCCTTACCAAGGCATTGTAAAGTGGTATTAACACTTCATGTGATCTTGATTCTACCGTATCCGTCTCTTAATGCAGCCTAGCACTGTTTTGGCTTTTTTGGTCGCTGCAGCACACTGCTGGCGCATATTTAAGTGATTGTCCACTAGGATGCCAAGATTCCTCTCTCAGTTGCTATTGAGCAAGGTACCCCCTATACTATACCTGTGCATTTGGTTTTTCTTGCCTAAATGTAGAACCTTATTTTTTTCACCACTTAATTTCATTTTATTAGATAGCACCCAATGTTCAAGTCTGTCAAGATCCTTCTGTATCTTAAGCTTATCTTCTGGAGTATTGGCTATTTCTGACAGCAAATTTGATGATTTTCCCATCTATCCCCTCATCCAAATCATTGATGAAGATGTTGAAGAGCACTGGGCCCAGAACAGAGCCCTCAGGCACCCCACTACACACTTCCCTCCATGAAGATGTGGTTCCATTGAGGACATGCTGAGTATGGCTAGTCAGCCAGCTACAAATCCATCTGGTGCTGTCTAATATTTTTCAGTGTTATCAAATAGTAGGTTGTGGTCTACTTTATCAAATGCCAGGTAAATTATATCCACAGCATTCCTCTGGTCCACTAATTTTGTCACCTGGTCAAAGAATGCAATAAGATTTGTATGGCATGATCTGTTTTTGACAAACCCATGTTGGCTTTTGGTAATGATTTTGTTTGCCTCGATGTGTTCGCCGATTCATTGCTTGATTATCTTTTCCAAGATCTTCCCAGGTATTGAGGTCAGGCTGATAGGTATGTAGTTTCCTGGATCCATTTTTTCCCCTTTTTTGAAGATGGGAACTACATCAGCTCTCTTCCAGTCCTCTGGTAGTTCCCAGTTCTCCAGGATCTCTGAAAGATAATAGTTCAGTGGTTCTGAGATCACATCTGCCAGTTCCTTCAGAACCTTGGGGTGTAATCCATCTGGTCCTGGTGATTTGAACTCGTCTAGGCTGGACAAGTGCTCACTTAACATTTTCTTGCCTATCTTAACTTGTGTGTTAATGCTGCTAACATCGGATGTTTTTGCTTTGACAACAGATGGAGATGCAACCATTTTCTTCTTATGTTTTACTCTTAGAGTTAGATGATGCTGGGGGGAGGAATGTGCATGGGTTTAGCTAGACATAATAATACTGAACCTAGTGTGTGAACTAAGGCTATTGAAATAAGAGATGATAAGAATTGGTTGGCTGGAGAACTGGAGGGAAAGCCTGCATTTCAAACTAATTGGAGAATGTGATTTATGACTGTTAAATGGAGGAGGGAATTGTGCTTTGATACTGTGTGCTCAGGGGAAGAGAATCCAGTTTTTGGCTTCAACTGTGTTAGTGCCGATGCTATGCTTTTCAAATAAAGATTCTTTAGGGTAAACAATGCCTCAAAGTTCTTTGAAGAGTTTCATTTGTCGGAACCATGACATGTTTCTAATCTGTTTTTTACAGTACAGTTTTTGATAGGTTAGACTGTTTTTTCCCTTTGTGTAAATACGGATACAAAAAATGAGTTGAGTTGTTCTGCTTTCTCCCTGATGCTTGTCACCTTGTTGCCATTTTCTCCCACTAGTGGACCAATCATTTCCTTAATTTTTTCTTGTTTTTTACATGTTGAAAGAAGTTTTTTTTGTTATTTTTTACTTTTGTCTCAAGCCTTAGTTCATTTTGAGCCTTAGCTTTCCTCACTCCATCTTTGCAGGATCAGGCTATTTGCTGATATTCTGCCTTAGTTATGTGTCCCTCTTTCCACTTTTTATACTTGTCCTTTTTGTCTTTCAATTTATCAGAGAGTTCTTTATGCAGCCATGCTGGTTTCTTTTGAGAGCTATTATTAATGTTAATGAATAACATTAATAGTGCTTCTGAATATATCTAGTATACCCAAAACAATCTCACCATTTCCAAATAATTTTCAAAACCATGCACACTCAATCCAGCATATTAATCTCAGGATAAATCTTGGCTATATTCTCATGTTGTGTTAAATCATGGTATTGTTTTTTTAAGTTTTGGCTCAGTGTAACTTGTAAGTGAGACACTACTGCTTGCATCATTATGGAAGATATTGTTAAGGATTCTTTCATGATGCAGATTATTTTTTTCTTTTTATAATAAATATTTAATAATAAATAAATATAATTATGTTTTTATCTAACAGCAGTAAAACTATCCTGAACATTACATTATGAATTTTTGGTATCAACATAATCCTACATCATGGCTATATAGGAAAGGAGAATCTAGTCTCAAAATTCAACCCAAGGTATTTTGCAAAAAATATAGCACCAGATCGTCTGCAAAGAATGTTTTTGAACAATTTATTATTCAGGCTATGTTAGTGCTCATTTAATTATTCATTTTGTTTATTTTTAGTGGAGCTATTACAGATAATATGGTGAAAATCTCCAGCAACCTCAAACACCAGATGCTAGTTTTCTATCTGTAGTCCCATAAGGCAAATCTAAGCACCAGCAAGAGAACTTTAAAATAAACCCAATTACTTTTGTGCTAGCATGTTAATTTGCATAAAATAAAATCAAGCAAAGAAGTAACGAGTTTGTAATCATTGCTCCTTCCTTCCTTCCTTCCTTCCTTCCTTCCTTCCTTCCTTCCTTCCTTCCTTCCTTCCTTCCTTCCTTCCTTCCTTCCTTCACACATAGAAATATAGGAAAGTGTCTTATTCTAAGTAAACTGTTGGCCTCATAACTACCAACAGCAAAAGGTGTCAATTTGGTGCACTCCATATATTTTGGAGTCTAAGACCCATCGGCCTCTACCAGCATGGCCAATAGCAAAGGCAGTTATCCAAAATATCTGGAGGAGTCCAAATGGCTTACTATTAGTTTACATTGTCTGGCAGCAACAGCAGCTCCCCAAGATGACTGGCAGAAATCTTTCTCAGGGTTACCTAGGATTCCAGGGACTTCTTTTTTCCACACCTTGTTAAATTCTGTGAGAGACATTAAACAGAAATCTTGAATGAATTTCTCAAATCCAGGTATGGATCCATTTATTGAATGGAAGAACTAGTGAATGCAAAGTCCCAGTTCACTAATAGTAGTGGAATTCATTTGAGTTTCAGGAAGGATGAGGTTTTCTCAGTGGGTTTAAGAGATTTTTCCATTCTTTGGCTGAAAAGATCATCGCAAAGAATTGTCTTGTTTGGCTACATTCAAAACACTTTGAATAGTTTGAGGCTCTTGATAAGTGAAATAAAAATCCTCAATAATCTGTCTTTACTGTGGAGATGTGACATTGATCTTGAAAAAATGCTGGAGACTTTACAGATCAGATAAGTTTAGACTAGCATGCTATGAATATACTCTGACCAAGTGCTAATTACATGAGCATGCTAGCTCATTCAGATTAAACTGGAATTTTCCAAAAAAATCTATTTTGTTGTGACTGATGAATTTTCCTAATACTGTATGTGGTTTCATATTAAAGTCAGTAACCAGCAGCACATAAACTTTTTATATATTCCTACAGTACTTTCTTCGGAGCTGGTGAGCTTACCATTCTTATCCATTTAGAAAATATTTTCATAGATATGGCATTTAGGCATACTAAATAAACCATATGAAGCAACTCAGAATTAGAAATATGGCAGAAATAAATGGAATTAGTGGAATTAGTATCCAGAAGCATCAGCATGCCATAGACCCAAGAGCAACAGAGTATTTTCAAGCTTGTAAATGAAGTTTCCATCTACTTTAAGTCCCAGGTCAGCATCTTTTAACCTTGGAAATGTTTAAGCACAGTTTCTGGCATCCTTCAGGTATCCTTCCCACCAGGCAGCACTAGGCAACCGGTATCTCTTCTCAAGCACAGCAAAATCCTTGTGCAGTTGTTAAATCAGTTGTCAGCCAGCAAGCAGCAGGTGATCCAGAGGTATCAGATACAATCTGCGCTATCGTGCAGATGATGGCTTTGGAGTCATCTCAGGGAGATACGGGCAGCAAACAAATTTAATAAATAAATAAATGATGAGGCAGATTCCGAAACTTCCTCCACGTAATTTCCTTGATAACCATCTTCTGATGTGTCACCTTCAGCAGACAAGAAGATATTAGGAAGTGAGAATTTGGTTTGGTCCAGATAGTAACCTCCCTATCACTAGCACTTCTCAAGATGCAGGACCCAGACAGTTTACTGCAGGGGTGTCAAACTGCCGGCCCGCGGGCCAGATGCAGCATAGCGAAACCATACCCACCCCATTGCCGGCAGTGGCAAAAAAATTGTGATACGTTGCGACACATCACATGACGTTGCGAGTTTGACACCCCTGGTTTACTGCTAACATATGCTGAGATGTTGGATGTGATTACTGCAGTGCAGATGAGATGAACATAGACGAGATCTGCAAGGTTTAGGGCTGTTTTTCTGGGCAACCAAATCTTAATGTCACTTCATACATGAGAAAAGTTACACATGGGAAAAGCAGCCTGTCAGGTACAAATTGCTGGCACTGACTGTGTTACTCATAGACTTGAACTGATTCTGCAGTAAAGTCTTCGTTTGGAAAGGAGTAACACCAGGGTCATCTCCACTGGCACTTAGGTTGCCACTGACACTTTTACAGACAAGTGCCAAAAGATTGCTGGCTATCTCCACTGGAGTGCAAAGGGGAAGTGTACACTAGCCCGGTGCCAGGTCATGGACTACATGCACTGACACCTGATTTTCTGAAAGCTGTCCCCCCAGAATTCTGCTAATTTGCTCAAGCAACTGGTTGTTCATGACATGACAAGGCATGATTGTCCTCTCCACAATCAGAAGATGAGACTGATTGCCAAGCTAGTTTCTTGGGCCATTCTTTGTGATAAATATAATTGCAGAATCATGCTGAATTAGGTTCTGCTCTTAGTTATTTTAAAGAAAACTTTCACAATTAACTCCAGCAGAAAGTGTGCATTGTTCAGAGTGCACAATACTTGGTATATATGACCTTGATTTCTAATGTTGAGATTTAAACACAGCAAGTGTCCCTAAACAGTAACAGCCAAGAGCATACACAGAGTGCACGTACACAGCTACGTTCAGCAAGCAGTCACTACTATCCAGGGCTTTTTTTTCTCACAGAACGCCCAGAACGGAGTTCCGGCACCTTTTTTGGATGGAACCTTGTAAGGTAGGCAAGGTGGGTTATATGACATGTGTGAGTTCCGGCACCATTTTTTTTTTTTTTTTTACAAAAAAGCACTGCTACTATCACATCCAATGTATTTCTTGCTGATGGCTATTTTGCATTTGTTGATTCTGGGAGATATTGCCTTCAGGGCTGTTGTTTATTCATCACACTTTGTGTGTTGTGTTGTTTCGGTTCTTTTGTCTGTGGAAAACTCAAAGTACATTTAAAAATACAAATATTTGTATTAGGTGGCCTGGTAACTGTAGGGTTATTCATGGACATTGCATTCTTTTCATGCTGTTATGCAATGTTGATTCAGCCCATAGTGCATTAAGCTTATAAACATGCTTCAGCTTGGTTGTTTTTTTTCACTTGTTGCAGTTCTCTTTTAGCAATTCATGTGAAATCTCCAGCCACAGAAAAGGTAATGATTGTATTATGATTTAAAGGGTTGTCTTTTTTTATATAAATGTATTTTATTAGATTTTTATATGGGTAGGGAAAGATGGGGTCGGGAGGGGTACAGGGAAACCGGGATAAAGGGGACCGGGTGTGGGTAGTAACAATAGATATGTGATTCAACGAACAAGCTGTCGTCCGGGTCTTCATATTGAATATTATTATCTATATAATACTAAACATTTATAAAAGTAAATCGGTATAGTAACAACAAACTTTTGGTAAAGGAATAATATTCCTTTAAATAATTAGCATAATTAATAACATAGCAACTATTTCTAAACATCAAGCTTAATACTTAATATACTAAATCTCTAATATCTCTTCTTATTCTAACGTGTTTCAACCCACTGATAAAATTTTCCGATTTAAAGGGTTGTCTTGTGGGACATAAAAATCAACTATCCAATCAGCCCATCCATCCAGAGCCAATCAGTTTCTCTTTACATTTCTTTCAATTAAAATAGCAATAGCCCAGAGCAAACCGCTTCTTCTGAGAGGCTATAGCTAAGATTACCAGATCTGGACTGCAAAATCTAGATGACCAGTAGATGGCAACAAGGATAATAATGATAATGATGATGATGAAGAAGAAAAAGTTGGAAGGGACCTTGGAGGTCATCTAGTCCAACCCCCCTGCTCAGATAGGAAACCCTATACCATTTCAGACAAATGGCTGTCCAGTCTCTTCTTAAAGACTTCCAGTGTTGGAGCATTCACCACTTCTGGAGGCAAGTTGTTCCACTGGTTAATTGTTCTAACTGTCAAGAGATTTCTTAGCTCTTTGCTATTATTATCCTACTGGCTATCCAGGTTTTGCAGGCAAGACGTCTGTTCTGAATCCCATTGTTTCCTCTTTACAGAACACCCAGAACCAATCCCACTTCCAGATTATCTGAACTCAGAATAGGAAAACCAGATTTAGTTTGTCCAGACTGTGGTTGGCCTGTAATGGACATGTCAGAACTCTGGGAATGAAATGTTCAAACAAAGTGGGTTTGTCATTTAATTAAGCAGTTTTTCATTGTTTTTCTTTTTTCATGTTCATGCAGTTCATCAGCTGTTATCAATTAATTTTGCATAAATATTGAGGAAGAGGAACCAAAACTAAAGAAGTAATTAAAGAAAATCAATACATGTCATGGAAGTTTGAAAGGACAGGACTGCTTTGTTTCCTCAGATCCTGTGTAGATTTGCTAAGGCTGAAGAAAAATGTTTTGCAGCTTTTGGAAACGGTAGTTGTTTTGCAAGTTTATAACAAATAGCACTTCAGGTAAGATGAGACAAATTTTCTTGTCCATACTTCATCGCTGATTCAAATTCATTGAAGCTAATTCGGCCATCAGAATCCTGATCAACCTCCCTATAAAAGAAAAACATTTTGGTACTTTAATTAATGAAATAAATCTATATTTTATAGCATGAAAGTATATGATTCTGTAAGGCAAAGACTAATATCTAATTGACAAATATTTAAGGCCAGCACTGCAAATGTGCAATTTGGGGAATGAGGCTTCCAAAGGATTGCAAGAATGGGGCTCCTTCACACAGTGCTTTGGAAGCCTCATTCCCCAACCATTAGGTAAATGGCTATCTCTAATGATGGTTTTTATATTATCTCTAACATGGCAAAGTGCTGTTAAGTCTTGCTAATTATTAGAAACACAATGCAGAATTAGATGGAATTTTGCATTGATCTAGCAGGTTAAATAATACTGTTAAATAAAAATAATGAATCAATAGAACGTGTCTTAACAGTTACAACTATTCACCTTGTAAGCTGCTCTACTTTGCTCATTCTTGACTGTGAAACCAATTATTTTGTCGTTGCTGTGTATCTTTATTTTTCATTCTGAATTATTATGTTGATGTTTGTAACTGTATTCATTACCCGGAGTATGTGCTTCAAACAAACAGCCATATAAATTAAATAAAATATAAATAAATAAATAAACAACCTGAATTTGTGAGTTTCCAAGGGGAGAGGGAGAATATTACGGATGAAATTGAAATTGCTAAGGTTTGCATAGACATGGAGAAACTTTGTGATAGTATGAGAAATAGACTCCTGGCTGAAGAGGGATAGAAGTTCCTAATCAAAGGAAAATGGATTTTTCATCAATTGGAAACAAACAAAAGAGAAAGTTATGTATGGGAAGAACCTGTGTCACAAAAATACCCTGTAGTAAAGGAAGCTGAGTTTTGCTAGCAGGCTACAAGTGATGTTTTGGAAATTGTGAGGGAAAACTGGATACGCTCTCCACACGCTCAATTATTTCATTATCATTACCAGAGCAGAGACGAGACGAGCACTGAAGCACATACTTAGTTTTGGTTTGTCTATTCTGACTGAAAATGAAATTCTGAATGGTAAATACACGTAACAGCAAAAAGAAGACTATTACCAACCAAAGAATTAAGAATTACTATAGAACAGCAGGCCTTCATCCCTTGGAGGGACAACTGCATCTAGTAAACCAGCATTCAGTAAACCAAGAGCAGTAAAGCAGCAGCAACAACTTACAGCCGAAAAGCAGCAGAGCAACTTACAGCCGAAAGGCAGCAGCAGCAGCCGGACCGGTGAACCAGCATCCAGTAAACCAGCATCCAGTAAACCAGGGGTTCTCAACCTTGGCAACTTTAAGACTTTGGACTTCAACTCCCAGAATTCCTCAGCCAGCTTTGCTGGCTGAGGAATTCTGGGAGTTGAAGTCCACAAGTCTTAAAGTTGCCAAGGTTGAGAACCCCTGCAGTAAACCAACAGCCAGCAACCAGCAGTCTGCAACCTGCAACCAGCAGCCTGCAACCGGCAGCCTGCGGCCAGCAACTGGTGACCAGCGGCCAGTGACCAGCAACTGGCGACCAGCAAGTCCAGGGGGGCTTGGAGCTGGCTCGCCTGTCGGAGGTGTCCATCTTGTCCTTCGCTGGCTCACCCCGCTTCTGCCATTGCTGTCTGGCTTTATGTGGCTTTTGGGGGATTTTCAAACAGGAGAGCTTTTTGGTTTCCCTGCTTTTTGCCACCAATTGTTTCTCGGCCTCTACTTTGCCGAGTTCTGGTCCCAATGCTGGCTTGTCCTTCATTTCCATCGTACTGGCTTGCCGCCTCCCCTTTTGAGGCAGGCTGCCAGAGATCTTGGAATAGGCCAGCTTCGGCTTTGACGGCGCTTTTCTCCTCCTTCTCCCGGCGACTAGAACTGAGGGAAATTTGGAGGAGACTTTTGCTGGCCTTGACCCTAGACTGTTGGAAAGGACTGCAATTGTGGAAGCAGTTATCGTGGCTAGCAGGCCTGCTCCGTCGGCTGGGTGCCTCCCGCTAAATTTTTAAGACCTGTGGGTGAGGCCTTTGTTGCTGCCGCCATTATGTTGGACTTTTTCGAAGGCTTTATCTTTGGGACGTTGGGTTCCATAATTACTTTGATAGTTTTATATATTGGGGGTTTTATATATTGGGGTTTTTAGCTGTTTAAATTGGGTGGGTGGGAGATCTTTATTAAGATCTTTATTAAATTGGGGGGTGGGTGATGTATGCATGGGATGGAGTTATGTCTGAAGAATGTGTCATAGATGAATGGACAGGCTTGCCGAGCTTGAGGGAGGCCAGGGGCTGGGGGGATGCGGACTCGGGAGTCAATGAGGGCTGGAGTATACCGGTCATTCAGGGAAGAGGCAGGTATGGCGGGAGCAGGAGGGTAGGCTGCACTCGGGGAACTCAGTCCTGCTGTCTCGTAGCAGTTCCTTGTTCTGGCCCTTCTGAAAAATCTTGCTCTCCCCATGATCCTGGTGATGGGTGTAGCTCGGGCCCTGGGCTCAGGTTGTTGCTGCTTAATGCCAGGTCGGTTAACAATAAGGCCCCCCTCATTCATGATCTTTTCATGGATGAGACCGACTTGGCGTGTGTGACTGAGACCTGGTTGGGCCCTGAGGGGGGAGTTCCCCTCACGAGTATATGCCCATCAGGTTATCAGGTATGGCATCAGCCGCGACCCCAGGGAAGGGGGGGAGGAGTGGCTATTTTGGCCCGGGAGAACCTCAGTCTACGTAGGCTCACTGTTTCCGAAATTCCGGGTTGCGAGTCCATCCTCATGACGCTGGACCTAGGGGTACAGGTGGGCTTATTGCTTACGTACCTGCCTCCCAGCTGCGTGGCATCAGCCCTGCCTGTGCTACTCGAGGAGGTTGCTGGGCTGGCAGTGGAGTTCCCCAGGCTTATGGTTTTGGGGGACTTCAATCTGCCGTCGCTTGGCGAGTCCTCGGGATTGGCACAGGAGTTTATGGCCGCCATGACAACCATGGACCTGACCCAAGTAGTGCAGGGTCCGACGCATGAGGGTGGACACGCCCCGGATATGATTTTCTTTTCGGAGCAGTTGGGTAATGATTTGGTTTTAAGGGGCTTAGATATCTTGCCTTTGTCATGGACCGATCATTTCCTGCTTCGACTGAATTTTATGGCCCCAATCCTTCCCCGCAGGGAGGTGGAACCGATTAGGTGGTTCTGCCCCAGACGCCTGATGGATCCAATTGGTTTTCAGACGGCGCCTGGGGAATTACCGAGCTCCCTCATCCACAGTCCGGCGGAGTCCCTGGTAGCGGCACGGAATACGGCCGCGAAGGGGGCTATTGACCGGATTGCGCCTTTGCGACCTCTCTGTGGTGCTGGCCCCAGGAGGTCTCCTTGGTTTACCGAGGAACTCAGGGGGATGAAGCGCCATAAGAGACGTCTAGAGAAGCGATGGAGACGAAGTAAGTCCAGATCTGATCGAACCAGATTGAGCTTATTTATTAAAGCCTATCTGAAGGTGATTAAGGCGGCAAGATCTTTGTATCTTTCTGCTTTGATCGCATCTGCGGAATCTCGTCCGGTCGCCCTGTTTAGGGTGACCCGGTCCCTCATTAACCCAAGCGGTCCGGGGCCTCCCTTGCAGGGTAGTGCCGAGGACTTTAATAACTGTTTCGCAGACAAAGTGGCTCAGATACGGGCTGACCTAGACTCCAATTGTGTAGCAGAGTCGACTGATAATGATTCAGTCGAGGGGACAGGGGTATATTCTTGTCCAGTCATCTGGGGTGAGTTTGAGGCTGTTACTCCTGAGGAAGTGGACAGGGCCATTGGAGCTGTAAGCTCTGCCACCTGTTTATTGGACCCGTGTCCCTCCTGGCTGGTTTCGGCCAGTAGGGAGGTGACACGTACCTGGATCCAGGAGATTGTCAACGCTTCTTTGAGGGAGGGGTCCTTTCCGGCTCCCTTAAAGGAGGCACTTGTGCGCCCCCTCCTCAAGAAGCCTTCCCTGGATCCAGTAATTTTGACCAACTATCATCCGGTCTCCAACCTTCCCTTTGTGGGGAAGATTGTTGAGAAGGTGGTGCATATCAGCTCCAGCGGTCTCTGGAGGAAGCCGATTATCTGGGCCCTCTGCAGTCGGGGTTCAGGCCCGGCTACAGCACCGAAATTGCTTTGGTCGCTCTGATGGATGATCTCTGGCGGGCCCGGGATAGAGGCCAGTCCTCTGTCCTGGTGCTTCTTGACCTCTCAGCGGCGTTCGATACCATTGACCACGGTATCCTTCTGCGCCGGCTGGAGGGATTGGGAGTGGAGGGCACCGTATTGCGGTGGTTCTCCTCCTATCTCACTGGTCGGTCGCAGTCGGTGTTTGTGGGGGGCCAGAGGTCCACCTCTAGGTTACTCCCATGTGGGGTGCCTCAGGGATCGGTTCTCTCCCCCCTACTTTTTAACATTTACATGAAGCCACTGGGTGAGATCATCCACCGCCACGGAGTGAGATACCATCAGTACGCTGATGATACTCAGCTGTACATTTCCACTCCTGGCCATATCAGTGTAGCGGTTGAGGTGATGTGCCGGTGTCTGGAGGCTGTGAGGGTTTGGATGTGTGTTAACAGATTAAGGCTCAACCCCGATAAGACAGAGTGGCTGTGGGTGATGCCTCCCAAGGACACTTCTATCTGTCCTTCGATTACCCTGGGGGGTGAATCTATAAACCCCTCAGAGAAGGTTCACAACTTGGGTGTCCTCCTCGATCCACAGCTGACATTGGATCATCATTTGTCGGCAGTGGCGAGGGGGGGCATTTGCCCAGGTTCGCCTGGTGCACCAGTTGCGTCCTTACTTGGATCGGGAGTCGCTCCTCACAGTCACACATGCCCTTGTCACCTCGAGGATCGACTACTGCAACGCTCTCTACATGGGGCTATCCTTGAAGAGTGTTCAGAGACTACAATTAGTGCAAAATGCAGCTGCGCGAGCAGTTGTGGGCCTTCCTCGCTGTGCCCACATTTCATCAACTCTCCGCATGCTGCATTGGTTGCCTATTGGTCTCCGAGCCCAATTCAAGGTGTTGGTTATTATCTATAAAGCCCTTCATGGCATGGGACCAGGATACTTACGGGACCGCCTTCTGCCACATACTTTTCTACGACCGGTGAGAGCGCACAGGATCGGCCTCCTCCGGGTCCCGTCAGCGAAACAATGTCGTCTGGCGGGCCCTAGGGGGAGGGCTTTCTCTGTTGTGGCGCCCACCCTCTGGAACCAGCTGCCTCCTGAAGTCCGCGTTTCTCCAACTCTCCCGGCCTTCCGGAAAAACCTAAAGACTCATCTTTGCCGGCAAGCCTGGGGATGATTGTGGTTGATTGATGTATTGAATGTGTGTTTATTGGTTTTTAGATATTCTGTTTGGGTTTTTTATATTGTATTTTTTGTTATGTATATGTTGTTAGCCGCTCCGAGTCCCCTGGAGAGGAGCGGCATACAAACCCAAATAAAATAAATAAATAAATAAAAATTATCTAGTTCAAATGAATAACTATAATGAAAATGATGTTTCATTTAAACATATTTTTGAAGTAGGAGAAATATATATTTCTTTGATTCAGTAAATACAAATCAATAGACTAGAATAACTGCTGTTTATTATTCATCAACTTTTCCTAATAATTTTTAAAACTATTTATTTTGTGTCATTCAGCACCTAAGGCTAATTTTTTGCTAGAATGGTAGATGTAATTAGTACACAACTTAACTCAATGCAGTATATAAATTACTCTCTTATTATATTAGGTAATTAAAGCATCCTGAACCCTTCCCATCCTCCTGGCTGCATAAAGCCACCTCTCCAATTGGAATTTTAAAATCTCAGTGTATTGTCTAAACAGCATAAAGAATTACTTTTGGTATGCTCTCTCCAGTTTCTTGATTAATTAAAAAGCATATATTATAAATGTTGCAATTGTGCCCCCTCCAATTAATAAACACTGTTTCTAATGCAACACATTCTCTCACTCAGTTTTCAGTGTTCTATTTCCAGATATTGGAAATTTTGGATATTTGAGACATTTCTTTAGCTGCTGATCTATGGGATAATTCACTGGTACCTGGAAATCTAAGTCAGGGATTGGCAGAAACAGAACAAGAGCATTTTATGCATACAGAATGGATCCCAGAATTTGCCAACCACCAAGTCAGATAATTGGTTACCAAACCCAGAATTGTCAGATGAAAGCAGTTTTAAGCATGAATCTTCCCAGCCTTATTTGGAGAAAATGGAGAATTCATAACTGTAATTTTTCCCCTGCACAGTTGCAGTTGATCTGTACATTAGAGAACATATTCAACTTGCAACCATCATTTTGGTTGTTTTCATTCACTGGACAGAACAAATACCATTGCATCTAATGGTTGCTGTGTTTTAGCACTACTGGCAATAGGATGCATTTTGTACCCTTCCTCTATGTTGTAATGATCACAAAACTTGTATTACCTGCTAACTGTGTCGCCCATTCTATTTAATATTTGTATGAAGACATTGGATGTTTATCATCAGGAATTATGGGACTGGGTGATACCTTTATACTGATGACAAAGTGTTGTGAGTCCGTGCCAGCCAGGCCCCTCCTCCTCCTCCTCTTGATTTCCCGGACCTGGCAGCTGAGTCCGGGGAATCAAGAAGAGGAGGAGGAGTGGCCTGGAGAGCCATCAGAGTCGGAAGAAGACTCTGATGAGCTCCAGGACTTACAATTGGATGAAGAGCCTGCCTCCAATCGTGCTCAGGCGGAGACTCAGCTGTGCGGGAAAGCTGAGTCAGACTCTTGAGGACTCACAGATGAAAGACATTATAGACGCTCACAAACGCAGACAGGCAATAAGAGCAGGACAGAGGGAGGCAATGGGGCGACTCCAAGGGAGGAGGAGAAGGCATTGAGAAGCCACGCCTTGGGGTTGCATGATAAAAAGAGAAGGTGTGGGTGGTGCTGGTTGCTGAAGGCAACTATTTGCAAAGGACTCAGGTTTCATGGAATCCTGCTTTATTTGCCTTGCTTATGGACAATTCTCCGTTTGCATCGTGTTTTGTTTGCCTTGGACAATTTTCCATTTGCATCGTGTTTTGTTTGCCTTTGCTTTTGGGACATTTTGCAGGTCTGTACCTAATTAATAAAAAGGGTTTGTTTTCCCTGCATTTCCAGCCTACTTGTTAAAAGAGGGATTTGTCCTTGTGAATTAACAAGGACTCACATAGGCTGGGACAGAACACAAATTTAGTTTGCTTTCCCTTCATCACCGAGTGTGCCAAGCTCCTCAGTTTATTCCTGCTTGGACTGGATAATGGGCTCAATATAAGAGGAGTACAGAGATTAACTTGGGGAAAATATGTGGCAACTGTTAGTAGAACATGAGCTTAGTCTGGTAAAACAGGAAAGTTGAGAAAGAAATCCAAGATTGTGTTCACTGCCTTTACTCTTTGGTATAAAGAGGAGGGACAGAAAATGCTAGCAGGCTTTCAAGTTTCTGTTATTATAGTCTATGTTAATAAAGTAGACATATTTCTTGCAATGTCTGTTCCTGACTTGGCCTGCATTGAAGGGCTGACATTGGTGAAATTAAAACTGAGTTTTAAAGAAAGAATTAAAACTGAATTCTGACAAATCAGAAGGTTTAGTGATTGGGGAAATATCTCTAGAGAGGAAGACGTTTTCCCCTGAAATAGTAGGTCTGCACCCCAGACTGCACCCCCCCAAAAAGGAAGGCAAGTGTTGGTAATAGAAGATTCTATCCTCAAAGGAACAGAATCAGCCATCTGCAGACCAGACATACAAACCAGTTTTGTCTCCCTGGAGCAAAAATCAAAGATGTGGCCAAGATGTAAGAAGCATACCACAGTAGTAATGGGAGACTTCAACTATCCAGATATCAACGGGGAGACAAACTCTGCAGTGAGTGGGAGATCAAACAAATTTTTAACCAACCTAGCCAACAACTTTATCATCCAAAAGATAGAGGAAGGAACTAGAAGTAAAGCTATACTGGATCTAATCCTTACTAATCGAGAAGAAGTAATACAGGGAGTTGAAGTTGCTGGAACCTTGGGTGAAAGTGACCACATCATGCTGAAATTCAATTTAATGCAAACACAAACTATAGAAAATAATCCAACCAGAGTCTTAAACTTCAAAAGAGCTTATTTTAACAGATAGAACCTAGGAAAGATCCTATGGACGAAAATCCTAAAGGGGAAAACAACCCAAGAAGCATGGGAAACTCTGAGGAGTATGATCATAGGGGCCCAGTCCAGTGCAATTCCACTGAAAAAGAAAAACAAGAAATTCAAGAAGAAACCAGCATGGTTGCACAAAGCTCTCTCTGACAAAGTAAAAGACAAAAAGGACAAGTACAAAAAATGGAAAGAGGGACACATAATTAAGGCTGATTATCAGCAGACAGCCAGAACATGCCAAGATGAAGTCAGGAAAACAAAAGCTCAGAACGAACAAAGACTTGCAATAGAAATCAAGGACAATAATAAAAGTTTCAACATATTAATAACAAGAAAAAAATCAAGGAAACTGTAGGTCCACTAAAGAGAGAAGATGGCAAGGAAGTAACAGGCAGTAGAAAGAAAGCAGAGCTGCTTAATTCATTCTTTGCATCAATCTTCACACAAAAAGAAATTATAGCCCAACATACCAAAACAACTACTGCAAAAAAACAAACTAGAAACAAAAATTAAAATAAGCAAGAAAATGGTAAGAGAATACCTATCCGACCTTGAGGAATATAAATCACCGGGACCTGACAGATTACATCCCAGAGTTCTGAAGGAGCTGGCAGATGTTATCTCAGAACCATTGTACCATATCTTTCAAAAATCCTGGAGCACCGGGGAAGTACTGATGTGGTTTCCATCTTCAAGAAAGGAAAAAAAACAGACCCAGGAAACTACAGACCAATCAGTCTAACATTAATACCTGGGAAGATCTTGAAAAAGATAATAAAAAACAGATCTGCAAACAAAGTTATAACCAGTAGCCAGCACAGGTTTGTCAAAAACAGATCATGCCAAACAAATCTTATTTCATTCTTTGATAAAGTGACTAAATTAGTAGACCAGCGAAATGTTGTGGACATAGTATACTTAGACTTCAGTAAGGCACTTGAAAAAGTAGACCACAACCTGCTGCTTAGTAAGCTAGAAAAAGGTGGGATAGACAACAACACCATCAGATGGATCTGTAGCTGGCTGACAAATCGTACTCAGCGAGTAGTCCTCAATGGTACTACATGCACATGGAGAAAAGTAAGCAGTGGGGTACCACAAGGTTCCGTATTAGGCTCAGTAATCTTCAATATTCAATATTTATTAATGACTTGGGTGAGGGAATAGAAGGGGAACTCATCAAATTTGCAGATGACAGCAAACTGGCAGGAGTAGCCAACACCCCAGAAGTCAAGCTCAGGATCCAAAAAGATCTTGACAAACTTGAACAATGTGCCCTATCCAACAAAATGAATTTCAATGTGGAGAAAAGCAAAGTCTTACATTTAGGCAGGAAAAATCAAAGATATAAGTACACATTAGATGTCACCTGGCTCAAAAACAGTTTCTGTGAGAGGGACCTCAGAGTCCTAGTGGACGATCACTTAACCATGAACCAGCAGTGTGCAGCAGCAACCAAAAAAGCTAATACAATCCTGGGTTGTATAAACGGAGGCATAGAATCAAGATCATGCGAAGTATTAGTACCGCTTTATAAAACCTTAGTAAGACCACACCTGGAATACTGCATACTACAGAAAAGATGTTGAGACTTTGGAAAAAGTTCAGAGAAGAGCAACTAAGAAGATCCAAGGCCTGGAGACGAAAACATATGAAGAACAGCTGCAGGACTTGGGTTTGGCTACTCTAAAGAAAAGAAGAAATAGGGGTGATATGATAGCAGTATTCCAGTATTTGAGGGGCTGCCACAAAGAAGAGGGCATCAAATTATTCTCCAAAGCACCAAAGGGCAAAACAGGAAACAATGCTTGGAAACTGACCAAAGATAGAAGCAACCTGGAATTAAGGAGAAACTTCCTGACAGTGAGGACAATTAACCAGTGGAACAGCTTGCCTTCAGAAATCGTGGGCGCTTCATCACTGGAGATTTTTAAGAAGAGACAAGACAGTCACTTGTCTAAAATGGTATAGGTTGTCCTGCTTAAGCAGGGGGCTGGACTAGAAGACCTCCAAGGTCCTTTCCAGCTCTATTCTATTCTGTTTTGTTCTGTTTTATTCATCTCTTCATACCTATTGGAAGCATCTTCTTCTCTTCTGAATCTCACTTATTAATTCAATAAGCCAAAAGTATAAACCACAATTTGAAATCGGATTGTTTGGATAAAACATGATAAACATATCACAGTTTCACTTTACTTCCATATAAAACATCATGGTTAGTTGAAAACAGAAGAAAATTACTTTCATTTCTCCTCTCAGTCATGCCATGATTGCAAAATTCATTAATATAAAGGTGCTTAGAAATGGAGAGATTTACTCCGTTTCCAAGTGCCCCATAGGCACCCAAACACTTTTCACCCAAAGGGAGACTGGAAGCTTCATCTACTTGTAAATGGGGTGTTTGGAAACGGAGCAGTTTGCTCCGTTTCCAAGCGCCCCATACACACGCAAATCTCCATCTTGGCGAAAAGTGTTCCAGTGGTTGCGGAAAGGAGTTGAGGGAAAAAGGAGCAGGAAACAGGCACCACAAACACTTTTCACGCCAAGAATGAAAGATTCTGGGGTCCGTGATCTTGCCAGAGTTCAGGCATGTATTCTCTGCAAAAGAGGATGGATGCCTGAAGTCACACGATATTACAGAACCCAGGAGCTTCCATCCTCTCCCTCAAAGGCAAAGAAACTGCAGCGGATAGGAGACAAATCTCTGCAAGGTAAGTGAATCCAGCATGGCAGGAAGGGAGAGGGAAGTGTTGTGGGGAGCGAGGAGGAGTAGGGTGAATGTTGCAGAGCCTCTGCAGTCGTTTATAAGGGCGAACAACTGCCATGGGGCTGCAACATTTGTAATTTCGGGACTTGCTCATAAACACTAGGGGGTACTTATCATATAACTTCAAATGGGCACTAAGTGAACGCTCGTAACTTGGGGATTACCTGTACCAGGATTACGGGAGTTGTAAGTACAACAATGTTTAACACTAAATAAGAATTGGGGAAAACTATACCAGCTTATAATTTTACAATAATATTTTCGACAGACATATAGCAATAGCAATAGCGCTTAAGACTTATATATCTCTTCACAGTACTTTATAGCTCTCTCTGAGTGGTTTACAGAGCCTACAACAATCTGGGTCCTCATTTTTACCAACCCCGAAAGGATGGAAGACTGAGTCAACCTTGTGCCCTGTCATGTTTCTACAAGTTTAAACTGCAAGCTGTTATTGCAGGACTACTGAATTGTCAAACTGACTGAACACTTTCTGCAAGAAGAGCTGCTGGGGGAATGAAATGACCCACCAACTGATGTTTCAAGGATGGAAGCTTGTTCAGTAATTTATCTTTTTCTCTAATAAATCAGCCACTCCTATCTATTTCCAATACTTGTACCTTTATTTATGAGCTTCATGCATTGCTTTCCAATTTAGTCAGATACATGAGTATTAATTTCACTTCTAAAAATTCATGTAAATTCATGTAAAGGAAACTAAATAAATATTTAACAAACGTGGAACAGCTATAAAAAAGATTGTTATGGTTTTGTAGAATAATATACTATAGACCTAATAATATAGACCTGTTATTTTGAGAAATGAAACTATCAAAGAAGCATTTTAATAGCAATAATATCATCAAGATCTGTAGATACTTACTCTCTAAAATAGTCTGAAGTGCTCTCCAGTTTTCAATGACAAACTAATTTTGAATGATGGGATTAAATAAGAAAGGCAATATACTGTACTCAAGAAAAGGGTTCAAAGATTAAATAGAAGTGGTTCCTTTTCATTGGAAATTTATTTTATGTAGCAGGGTCCAAATTCAATGTGTTTAATGAAAGCAATATTTTATTATTTCTGGGCAATCAGTTTAAAGAAAAACAAGGAAGTAAGAAGACCATTCTCATTAATGATAAGGATACTCATAAACATATTTAATATAAACATGTGCATATAAGTCTTCTATTAAATTACAGGTAGACTCAACCTATAACCTTAATGGAGCCTGTCCATTATGCTTGTATGTCATAATGATTGTAAAATGGTTGTTCACATGATCAATCCAATTTTACGACTTTTGTGGCGGTCATTGGGCAAATCACTGTGATTGTTAAGTGAATCCGCAGTCCTAAAACAAACCAAAGATTTGCTATGGGTATGATTTTGTCCAAACCTTGAAGTGCTGATTTTCAACAAAATCATAGTAAAATACAATCACAAGATTGTGGGATGCTGCGAACAGCTGCAAATGCAGCCATGTTGCCAAATACCTGAAGCTTGGTCATGTGACCACAGAGGGGGTTTGAGTGTTGAACTGAGAATTCAGGTCTCAAATCCCCTTTTTGAATTAATCGTAACTGTGAACAGTTGCTAACTGGCAGGTCATAAGTTGGAGACTGCCTATGAGATGAAACCATTTGCTCACCACATACACATAGTGACACTATGTTCCACACATATGAAGTAATCCTAAAAGTCATTAAATCTTTAGTAAAAACCAAAAAAGATACCTATAGTTTTTAAATGTAAAAAAATGTTAGTTCAACTACTTAACTAAGTCAATTAAAATGTTAAGCTGTGTAGTTAAAATGTTTTTAACATTTGATCCTGATTAGTTCTAAAATAGCAGAGAATGGCAGAGGGATGGGTATTTCCACAATTGCCCTATCTCTAATGGCTAAAAATCTGCCCCTCTATGATAATGTGACCACACCAAGACTTCTGCTGAAGGACATGACCTTTGGCTTTAAAGAAGTTTCCTAATGCCAAATTAAAAGGTGAAAGAAGGTGTGGTCTTACTATAAATCCTTAGAAAGACCTCACCTGGAATTCTGCATCCAGTTTTGGTCACATTACAAAAAAGATGTTGAGTGCAAAGAAGAGCAACTAAGATGATTAAAGGCCTGGAGACAAAAACATTGCTGCAGGATTTGGGTTTGGCTAGTTTAGAGAAAAGAAGAGCAAGGAGTGACATGATAGCAGCATTCCAATATTTGAGGGGCTGCCACAAAAAAGGGGGGGTCAGCCTATTTTCAAAAGCACCAGAAGGCAAGACAAGAAACAATGGATGGAGATTAATCAAGGAGAGAAGCAACCTTGAACTAAGGAGAAATTCCTTAACAATGAGGACAATTAACCAGTGGAACAACTTGCCTTCAGAAGTTGTGGGTGCTTCATCACTGAAGAAAAGATTGGATAGCTACCTATCTCAAAGGGTACAGGGTCTACTTCTTGAGCAGGGGGTTGGACTAGATGACCTCCAAGATCTTTTTCAGCTCTATTTTGATGGATTGAGATATGGGACTGTTGCCAAATTAATGTTGTACTGTGTCTTCATCTTGAACTGTAATGGAGTCCAGATTGGAACATACCCCTTAATTGTCCATATAATAAATTTACAGGACAATTTCAATTGATCACCAAACAGAATTATTCTGAAAGTTCACCATCTTGACTCTCTGATCTTCAGTAAGATCTGCCCTGGTACCAAGTTGCAATCTTGTAGAATCTCTCTTTAAAACAATTTATTTTACAAGTAGTTGTGTGCAAATACATATCTCAGCTTTCTGGAGGGCCCTGTTAAAGCATTAGTAGAAATAATATATTTTTGAAAATAGCACATTTTAGAATAGAACAAACCTCAGGACTACAGAGTCACAGTTTCGCTTGTTCTAAAAGCATGGGTCAGTTTTGTGATACTTCTATGTATCGTTGAAAATGTCTCAGATCATGAAACTTGTTCCTGTTCTTAACATTTGCAATGTTTATTGTTAATTGAGTTTTTTATTAATTTACCCAAGGGAAATAATTTTACGATAGTTATTTTGATATCAATGAGACCTTATGCAACATTAAACTTTTCCATTTTTTACACTCATTTTACTGCTGCCTCGTTTTTTTAAACTATAAAATCGTAGATTTGTTTACACCACTCAACCAACCAACAACATTTCTTAGTCCTTCATGGACATATCGAGCACTTTTTTCATCCTGTGTGATCAAAGATCAAGAAACATGCATTTCTTCATGTACCCTTTCCTTCTAATAACATACTTGAGGACCATCTTAACTCCAAAATGATAAGACAATACGGTTCTCTAATTCTTGTAAAACCAATCTTGCCACTACATTATTTTGCAGATATTCAAAGCAGGAGAGGGTTACTATACTGAATCTTCTTGTATCCTGGTTCCCACATCCTCCAATGTTAATGATTTATGAGATCAACTACTTCTGCGGAAGTGATACTATTAATTACACTAAATTAATGCTTTAAACATTGATCCTAGGAAACTGCCATCAAAGAATATAACACTGGGTAGAAAATTACATTCTTTCTAACATTTGTTGATACAATGAATATTAGAATCAAGCTATAGAAATATACTTTATAAAACAAAATGCTACATTTATAGTCATTAACAAAAACCAATATTTAGGAGGTCAAAATAGAGTTGCTCACATCTAGATTTTCTTAGAGTATATTATTTCTTTCCCCCAATGAGTGATCCCCCTTAACTGTTTAAATATAAAAACTCACTTAAAAGGTTTCAGACAGCTAGATAATATAGATTGCTATCATAACTGTTCTCTTAGTAAGAACAGATGGAGCAACAGAACTTTATATTCAGCATATGCAATTGCACAATATATGCAGCTTTGAAAACACTGATGTGCTCTAATGTTTATTAACAGAAGAATGTGCTTCATAGCCACAAATCAGAAAATAGAAATTGTACTATATTAAGCTATACTTTCAACATCTGCTTAACTACTGGTTAAATTATGTCAGCTTTGTTCTCAATACAGCAGTAAGAGACAAATACAAATGTATGGATGCTATTGCTCTATTAAAAAAAGGCATATCCACTCAAGCTTTTTCAAATTCGATTACCGGTAATTTCATTAGAAAGAAATAGATATTCTGGGCACTCTCTCACAAAAATCTAAATAGTTTAATAAGAGTTAGGATTTCTCTGGATGCTCTTTGTAAGTGTATTCATTAAAATATTCAGCTTTACAAAACAGATTCATTGTCTTTTGATGTGCAGGTAAAAACTTGTTACGGGCAGGATCAAAAGCAAAATACCTTCAATGACAACTATCATAATTTATGGGCTGAATCAACCCAAGGATAATACCATAATTAAGGGAAGTGATAGCAGTGCTCTATACTTCGTTACTGAGGCTACATTGTGGTGACCAGTTCTGCTGAGGCCCCAGAAAGAGTATAGAGAGGAGCAACTGAGGGAAGACATGATAGCAGTCTTCCAATATTGGAAAGGGCTACCACAGAGAAGAGAGCATCAGTTTATTCTCCATAGCACCTGAGGGTAGAACAAGGAGCAATGACTAGAAGCTTATCAGAAGGATGAATTTCTTTACAATGAGAACTGTTAAGCAATGGAACAGCTTGATTCCCAGAGTAGTGGGTGCTCCATTGCTGGAGGTTTTCAACAAAAAAATTAGACAACCATTTGTCTGAGATGGTATGAGGACGCCTGCATTGGACACAGGATTGGACAAGAAGATCTCCAAAGTCCCTTCCAACCCTATGATTCTATGATTATTGATGGTGTACTAATCCTATATGAATTAGCTATTTGTGAACTTACAAGTTCATTTTTGCTTGGTTTCATTTGAAACCATTTGAAAGAACAAATTTCTTTCAGTGAAGCTGGTGGAGCTTTTATTATGAGAAATGAATATATAAAGTGTAAACTTTAATTAAGAATGTTTATTTTTATACATCCTATCTTTCATTCAACTGCTGTTATTTAAAACAAATTTATATTGTTTAAAACTATCACTTTTCAGGGAGATATTGGCAATATCTTTTTTTCACCACAAACTGCCCCCAATAGTTATGAATATCATCTTAAACCCTGAATATCTCATCACTGCTAAAAATTCATTTATCATGTGTGAAAATGCCTACTGTTGATGCTAAGTAGAGCACACATACACACGTAGAGTTTATAAAGTGAAACAGTAGACTTTACAGCAATTTTATGCTAATATAAAACCAGGTTAAAGAGATATTTTATAACTGTACAAGCAAAACTTCCATAAATTCAAATCAATACATTTTAACATCAAAGCAAGAATATAGTCAATAATACACACATGTATTTTCAATTTACAATATTTATATTTTTCATAGTTTCTCATAATGTGATAGAAATAGGTGGTTAATTTTACTTTTCGTTATCAGAGTATTTTATAAAATCATACAGAAAAAAGTATTTTTCTCTAATTTTCTTCATCTTTCAATTTATATGTTAATTTTTCCATTATGATACGAGACTAGACTATACGTTATCATACCAGTTTTTCTTATATGCCCCTTCTACATGTTTCCAATATTTTTCTATTTCTAATCTAGCAGCCCCTTCTCTGACCACTGGAGATCAGGTAAACTGGTCCCACCCTAGCCTTCGGGGAGCTGGGTAGATTGGTCCACACCATTAACTGCTGAAGGACAGTCTTTTGCAGTCAAGCCAGCAGGCAGTCAGAAATTGGAAGTTGCTCCTGCTCCCACTGCTTTTTTGGCCTTGGTCATTCTGTTTCTCAGTTTAGTCAAGGAAATATCTCTGAAACGATGACCCAGTGGCTCACAGGTTCTTTATTCAGAATGGTAAAAGGCATAAATGATTCTTCTATGCTTTAATTAGCAATTAAAGCAATTTCCTGAAATATCATATTCTAAAATTTACTAAATTTTGACTTGTAATGGAATGTATGAATGACCTTGGAGAAAGAGAGTAGATACAGCCTAAGAAATAATCAGTCAAGAGAGGCTGGAGGTTACATTGCTGGAGATTATGAACAAGTATGTTTTATTCATATATACTGTACAAAATAGTAGCCAGTTTGTATCATCAACTGAAGACAATAAATTTTAATTTGTGGATGGTTCTCTAAATAGCTTTCCCTTTATACAAAGGAAGATAAAATATAATGTCCAATAAATAATATAATAAAATAAATAAGATGCTCTTATTCTGAGTATCACAAATACTAAAAAGAAAATGCTTCACTTTTGAATTTGACACTGACTGCTATCTCTTCCCTAACAATATTTCCACAGAATGAAAGCAAATGCCTGATGCACATCAGCATTTTTAAAAAGGTATATTATAAACCAAACTAACTATATATGACTAAATGGAAACATAACCTTTTGGTCTACATTTTATTATTCCATTACTTAAATGTTTCTTTTTACAATTTTATTTTCATCCATGACTGAAAACATTTTAAACCTCAGGATTAAAGCCAAATTACATTTCTGAATGAACAATGTAAATAAGATACAACAATAAAAGCAGACAGTCAATCAATATTGTCAACAAGGAGACTCTATTCTTTGAAATAAAAATGTGAGGTATTTGTTCAGTTGATTTTTCTTGCTGGTTTCATTCATATACCTAGCAACATGGCTACCAGAAAATGAACTAACAGTGATATTTTGATACTTGAAATGACTTGCAAAGCTGTACCAAAGATACTTTTCCAAAAGGCAATTGGACTTTCTTGTTTTTTTTTCCTTGAAAATGTTTCGCTTCTCATCCAAGAAGCTTACTATCCACCATCCAGTTAGAACTGTAGAAGCAGTTTCTTGGACTAGAAGTGAAATGTTTTCAAGGACACATACCACCACCACTAGCCACCAAAAGTCCAGTTGCCTTTTGAAAAAGCACCTTTGGGACAATCATGACCTGGATGATTGAGAATCTCCACAGATATACATACTGTGTATATGTACTGCAAAGCTGTTGTGTTTATTTTCAGTACCGGCTCTTGACTCAGATTAATTTCACTTACAGATTTCAATCCCTGGAACATTGAAGGGAGATAGAAATATGAAAAGCATCCTGAAATAAGTGCTAAAATAAACCAAGTTTGCATTAGAAATGAGGAGCCCCTAGCTCTGTTTAGGCCAGTGGTTCTCAACCCTTTTCAGGTTGAAACCCCACTTGCCCCGCCCATGCGCGGCGCGACCCTGACCCGCGCCGCGCGCATGTGCACGCGACGGCCCGATCCACGCATGTGCGGCGTGCGCGCAATGGGCCGATCCGCGCATGCGCATGCGACGGGCCAATGCGCACAGGCGCGGCGTGCGACGGCCCGAACCGCGCATGCGCGGCACGACGGGGCGATCCGCGTGTGCGCGGCGCACACGCAACGGCCCAAATTGCGCATGCGTGGCGCGCGCCGGGGAAAAAAAACCAAAATGGCGGACCACGGTGTCCGGTGACCCCCGCGAAACGGTCATTCGACCCCAAATGGGGTCGCGACCCATAGGTTGAGAACCGCTGGTTTAGGCATTATCCAATTCTCCTTTTTAATGCTAACTGTAGTAGGCAAGGCATATTGCTGACTATTGCCAGGACAAGACTGAGAAGATGTCTTTCATTGTAGCTGCCAGCATATCCTGTTGCTAACAAAATGCATCTTTATGTACAGAGTGGATGTGGGTTAATGAGGGCCAGCACCTACAATCTTACAACAGGCATCATGATTGCCATCAATAGTTTTACACACAAATTGTTGTAAGAATGCTGACATTTTCAAAGTTCAGTACTAATGTGACTAGCACTATCAAACTTAACCTACCTCAGTATTTCTCAACCTTAGCGACTTTAAGATATGTGGACCAACTTGCACAATTCCTTGTGATTGGCGAATTCTGGGAGCTGAAGTCTACACATCTTAAAGTAACTAAGATTAAGAAACACCGGTCTACCCCAAAGAATTATCTGTTAGGATATCCGCACCTAGTGAAACTGCACTTACTTGTTTTCAAATTGTTGCTTGAAAAGCAAATGGGTGTGCAATGGGCTCCCTATCAGAGATTAACTCTTCTTGTATTGCGAGATTTCCCCCTCTCGCAATCATGGCCCTCCACTCTATCAAGAGCCTATCTCGAGGATGGGCTTTGGAGTCCTGAGAGATGGCATGCGTCAAATAAGGGGCTTTGGGGTTTTTTAAATCGCTTTTTAACCAAAGTTTTAAGGGAGGGTAGAGGTGGGGAAGGGGTGCTTAGGACGGGGGAAGAAATTGTTGGAGGGGAGCTAGAAGACAGGCCCGATAACGGAAGGGGACGTAATCCTGTGGGTTCGGATGGGGAGCTGATTAAGACTGATTTAGTTCCAATTAGTACCGTAAGCGGGAGGGGCAGATATGGTGGGAGCAGGGGGCCGTATCATAATAGGGGAGCGCGTACCCGCTGTTTACAAGTGGTCATGCGCTCCGACCCCCAAGGCTCTACCTGTTCTCGGGGTTATTCAGAACCACAGGGCCCGGGCTGTAGGCTGATGTTGTGCAATGCCAGGTCTGTTGTAAACAAGGCCCCCCTCATCCAAGATTTAATTTTAGAGGGGGGAGCAGACCTGGCAGGTATTACGGAGACCTGGTTAGGACCAGAGGGCGGTGTCCCTCTGGTGGAAATGTGCCCACCGGGTTTCCTTGCATTTCATCAGCCGAGAGCACAGGGCAGGGGTGGGGGAGTGGCGGTCGTGATTAGGGAAGATTACAGGCCGAGGGAGGTCACTGTTCCTCAGACGGCAGGCTGTGAATCTCTCCTGGTGAAGTGGGACCTTGGGGGTCCGAGGGCGGTGTTGATTACGTACCTGGCTCCCTGCCACGTGTCAACTGCCCTGCTCGAGTTCCTGGACGTTGTCGCCGCAGTGGCGGTTGAGGTCCCCAGGCTAATAGTCATGGGGTGATTTCAACCTGCCGTCTGTGGGCGGGACGTCCGGGGGAGCTCGAGAGTTCATGGCTTCCATGGCAGCCATGGACCTGACCCAGGTAATTCAAGGCCCCACACATATAGGGGGGAACATGCTTGACCTGGTCTTTGTCTCTGGACAGTGGCTGAGTGGTCAGAATATAGGGGATATAGTTATTGAGCCCCTGCCATGGTCTGACCACTCTCTCCTTCGCTTGGACTTTCTGACCGCTACACCCCACCGCAGGGAGGCGGAACCAGTGAGATGGTACCGCCCCAGGCGGCTAATGGAACCCGAGCGGTTCCAGATGGAGCTTGGGCCAATTCCTGAGGCTCGGATACACGACTCGGTCGAAGAGTTGGCGGCAGCCTGGGATAGGGCTGCGGCCAGTGCTCTAGATCGGGTCGTGCCTTTGCGGCCTCTGATTCGACGTACGTCCCGATCGGCCCCTTGGTTTACTGAGGGGCTGAGAGAGATGAAACGCCGGAAAAGACGCCTAGAGAGCAGTTGGAGATCGAGCCGTGCCGAATCTGACCGAACACTAGTAAGAGACCATATTAGGTCCTACTTAGCGGCGATAAAAGCAGAGAAGCGTTCTTACCTCACTGCTCTTATTGCATCATCAGATAACCACCCAGCCTCCTTGTTTAGGGTGACCCGCTCCCTCCTTCAGCAGGAGGTGAGGGGAGACCCCTTAGAGGGTAGAGCTGAGGATTTTGGAAAATATCTGTATGATAAAATCGCTCAGATACGGAAAGGCTTTGATTTCAACTGGGTATGTCCGGTGGGAGAGACGGAGTCTGGTCTTGAGACTGCTATCTGGGCTGAGTTTGACTCCGTGACTCCCGAGGACGTGGACAGGTTGTTTGGGGGACTTAGGGCGACCACTTGTTTATTGGACCCGTGCCCCTCCTGGCTGGTGTTGGCATCCCGGGAGGTGGTACGAGGCTGGTTCCAGGCAATTATTAATGCTTCGTTGAGTGAGGGTGTCTTCCCTGCCGCCTTGAAAGAGGCGGTAGTGAGGCCCCTCCTCAAGAAGCCTACCCTGGATCCAGCCGTTTTATCAAATTATCGTCCTGTCTCCAACCTTTGCTTTCTTGCAAAGGTTGTCGAGAGTGTGGTTGCCCGACAGTTCCCGCGACACCTGGAGGAATCGCTATACTTGGATCCATACCAGTCGGGCTTCAGGCCTGGTTACAGCACGGAAACAGCATTGGTCGCGTTGGTGGATGATCTCTGGCGGGCCCGGGACAGAGGTTGTTCCTCTGCTCTGGTGCTATTGGACCTCTCGGCGGCTTTTGATACCATCGATCATGGTATCATGCTGCAACGGTTGGAGGGGTTAGGTATGGGGGGCACTGTTTTGCGGTGGTTCTCCTCCTTCCTCTCCGGCCGGATGCAGTCTGTGTTGACAGGGGGCCAGAGGTCGACCCCGAGACCCCTCGTATGTGGGGTACCTCAGGGGTCGGTCCTCTCACCCCTACTGTTCAACATTTATGTAAAACCACTGGGTGAGATCATCCGTGGTTTTGGTGTGGAGTACCATCTGTACGCTGATGATACTCAGCTGTACATTTCCACGCCGAACCACCCCAACGATGCTCTTGCCGTGCTGACCCGGTGCCTGGAGGCCGTCCGGGTTTGGATGGGGAAGAACGGACTCAAGCTCAACCCTTCCAAGACCGAGTGGCTGTGGCTACCGTCGTCCCGGTTTAGTCAATTGACTCCTTCGTTGTCCATTGGGGGCGAAACAGTGGCCCCCGTGGAAAGGGTTCGCAATTTGGGAGTCCTCCTGGATTCACGGCTGTCTTTAGAGGACCATTTGACGGCCGTGGCCGGGAGGATGTTCTATCAGGTTCGCCTGGTACGCCAGTTGCGTCCCTTCCTAGACCGGGACTCGCTATGCACAGTTACTCATGCCTTTGTCACTTCCAGGCTGGACTACTGTAATGCTCTCTACATGGGGCTCCCCTTGAGGTGCACCCGGAGGCTTCAGCTGGCCCAGAATGCGGCCGCACGGGTAGTGACCGGGGCGCCATGGCGCTCCCATGTAACATCGCTCCTGCGTGAGCTGCACTGGTTGCCGGTGGCCTTTCGGGTGCGTTTCAAGGTGTTAGTGACCATCTTTAAAACGCTCCATGGCATCGGACCCGGATATCTACAGGACCGCCTTCTGCCAGCAAATACCTCCTGCCGTCCGGTACGCTCCCACAGAGTGGGTCTCCTCAGGGTGCCGTCGGCCAAACAATGTCGGCTGGCGACCCCCAGGGGGAGGGCCTTCTCTGTGGGAGCTCCAACGCTTTGGAACGAGCTCCCCCCCGAACTCCGTACGATGACGGAATTGCGTTCCTTCCGTCGAGAATTAAAAACATACTTATTCCGACAAGCCGGCCTGGGATGATAGCTCCAGCTCCAACAATGGCCATAACTGTTTTTAGGGGATTGTGTTTTTAGCTGGGTTTTTAAATATTCGGCCAAATTGTTTAATTTATTTTTAATAATTTTAATTTTTGTGTGTTGTTGTTTTAATTGGGCTGTACACCGCCCCGAGTCCTTCGGGAGGGGGGCGGTATAAAAATTGTAAATAATAATAATAATAATAATAACAATGCATATAATGGTAAAGTAATCAGATGTCTTTCCAACAACTTTCAGGAGGAAAGACTTATGACCTAGGCCTTTTCTATGCTTAAACCACTTTTATTTGTAACAGTTTTCTTGAGCCTAGAGAAAGCAATGCTATGTCAAATTCTATTCATGTTTTTTTTAGATTACATTTTTAAAACATTCAAAATGTATTTAAGTTATTTTTCATATCATTCTATTTCTCAGCAGTAATAAAATACTATTTTGGTTGAGAAAGGGAAAACTAAGGAGATCAATGTCTATGGAGATTCTCAGTCATCTAGGTCATAGTTGTCCCAAAGAAAAAAAAACAAGAAAGTCCAGTTGCCTCATGAAAAGACATCTTTGGGATAAGGAGATCAATAATTTAGGTTGCTGTTTCTACACTGAACTGAAATGTTTAAATGGCTGCATTTTATTCAGGATGCAATTGCATATGTTTGTATTTTATTTTTATATGTATTCACTACAGATATTATTATGAAACACTATATAGTCATGCTTTTAAAAAGTAAGCTATACCCAATAATTTTTACTAGTCAATTTCACAGAAGAATGGTTTCTTACAATTTCCAGAACATCAAAACAACTACCAATATTTTCTATCTAACACTTTCATATCTGTTACTCAGCAACAATATTTTAAGAAGATATTGGTTTCCCAAGGCGCTTTTCAAAAGGCAACTGAACTTTCTTGGTTTTTTTCCTTGAAAATGTTTTGCTTCTCATCAAGAAGCTTCTTCAATACTGAACTGAAGAACCTTTTTGGATGAGAACTGAAGCTTCATGGATGAGAAGTGAAGCATTTTCAAGGAAAAAACTAAGGAAGTCCAGATGACGTTTCAAAAGCACCTTTGGGATAACCATGACCTGGATCATTGGGAATTTCCACAGAAAAAATATAGGTTTCTACCATCTTTTTAAGCTGGATTTCAATTTGGTTATCATTGTATGTCTTTCAACCTAAAAGTTATCATGGTACTTGACAAGAATGCTCTTATCTCCTTCAATTTTCAATTTGTTTTTTTAACCATTGGCTTCATCTTTTAGATAATACCAAGATTTTAAGAATGTGGTGGTATTTAATACTGAATGTAAATTGTTTTTATACATCTATGGAGATTTTCAGTCATCCAGGTCATGGTTGTCTCAAATGTGGTTTTTCAAGAGGCAATTGGACTTTCTTATTTTTCTTTGAAGACGTTTTACTTCTCATCCAAGAAGCTTCTTCAGCTCTGACTGGATGGTATGGAGTGGAAGGATTTATATGCCTTGCAAACAGCTGGTCATTAGCATTCTTTTAGAGAGTTGCTGAGGCCACTTGGAGGTTTATCTGTGTCCTCAAGGTCACCTTGAGTGGTACAAATGGATGTGGAGCCTTCTTGGACTGGAGATAGATGATGCTGTATCCCTTCCTCTCTATTGAGAGAGGGCTGTTCAGTTTTGACATAGATGGCTTGTTTGACCCCTCTTTCAAACCAGTGGTCCTCTCTGTCCAAAATGTGGACTTTGCTGTCTTCAAGAGTGGCCTGTGTCTTTTAAATAAAGATGGACTGCCAAATCTTGTCCTGAAGGGTTTGTCCTCCTGTGTCTTGTATGCTGATGAGATGACTATCCTTGAATGTAATGTCATTACTACAGCTTATTGATGTTACATAATATGATTTATATTCTTACTATTCCACTAACTAGAATAAGTCTAAATGGCTGCCTTTGGGATCCACTGTATCTATAGACTACTAAAAGGGATTAGGATTGCTAATACTGCATGGATAGATTCGGGTTTATGTTATTCTTGAAGTAAATCACAATATGTTAAATATATTTAAATATATACAGGCAATTTCAGTAGACATAAATGGATTGCTAAACATCCACTAAATCTCTAGGGCAAGATTAATATATACTTTAAGAAGGATTCTTGTGTTAATCCCTATTAAATATTCTACATGGATAGATAAATTAATGAGGATTTTTTTTCAGTGGCAAACTAAAGTCCCTCAAATATCTTTGGCCAAACTGAGACTTTTTTATGATGATTTAACCTACCAAATTTCAATTGTATCACTGGGCTTTTATTTTAACATGTATGTTTTTTTCTAGGACAAAACTTTATATGAGAATTCCTCTTAGAAGTAAGTAATACTTATCTTAGTAGGTTTTGCAGTCCAGAAACATTAGAAAAGAATTTTCATCTCCATCCTTTAATATGAAGGCAATTATGTTTTAATCCCAAATCATATGCTAAACCAATATAAACAAGCTATATTTGAAAATAGTGGAAAATATGTATTGGGTTGAAATGTTTTGGTAAAATAAGAGATGAATACTTTAAACAAGCTAATTGATTGTTGTACAGTCTTTGAGAGATTGCTATTTAAAATGATTTAACTATAACATTCATTTAGCTGTGTGACAACTCAACAGGTACTAAACAGTTTGGCCTGAATGTTTTAGCAGAGCATTGTTTGAACTGAAACAAATCCAGTTTTATAAGAAATTAAAAAAAATAAATGAAAGTTAGAATTAGTTATATAACTAAATTTTAGCATGTAGAATTGGAAGATCTGGTTTTGGAGATCAATGAATCAAAGGGTTAAAATGATAAAACAGCAATACAATAGCAGACTTATATACTGCTTCACAGTGCTTTACAGTCCTAAGTGGTTTACAGAATCAGCCAATTGCCCCCAACAATCTGGGACTCGTTTTACTGACCTCGGAAGGATGGAAGGCTGAGTCAACCTTGAGCCGGTGAGAATCAAACTACCAAACTGCTGGAAGCCAGCTATCAATAGAAGTAGCTGCACTACTGCATTCTAACCACTGCACCATCTCGGCTCATCTAAATATTCTTCTTATGATTTAAATAAGAAAATAATTCATCAGAAAATATTCATGTTTATTTTTAAAAGACTGCACTTTAGATTTATTTTTGTGCTGGTACTATAAGAAACGTGAAAATTCTTTAACTCATATAATATGGTCTTATCCAGCTACAGCTATAGTTCCCCAAAGTTTATGCCTTAAATAACACTAGTATCACTGGTGACCAACACCTGACCCATCCACAAGACCCATCACAAGATCACAAGACCCATCACAAGATCCTCAACACCTGACCCATCACATGACCCTGACCTGATAGGACCCTCACCTGACGTGACCTACCAATCACAAGACATACTGACCACCTGAAGCCCTTATAAACAGAATAATACTGACATCTCCTAAACTCCACTGAAAATGTTACTTAGCCTGGTAACAAAATGCTTGGAAACCAACCCACAAGCTGAAAGAATGAACCTCCACCTCTTAAATAACAAAGCTAGTCTTAAAAGATGCTACCAAACTCTTTCTGGATTATGGAAGCCAGAGTATACAAAAATCATTCCCCCATCTCATGGATAATAGGATGCAAAATAACAAGAAAATTTTGGTTTCTTTTTTGGAAAGTTTTTTAATTTCATACCTCTACTTTTAACCTGCTAGTTATGGACATATTAACACACAGTTCATTTTTTGAATTACTTTTTAGTTCTTAATTCATATTTTTACTGCCTGTTGCTAAGAAATATGCATAAGACTAAGATAAATGAATATATCTTAGACATATCTCAGATACTTCTTATTTCCCATATGTACCATTTTATTTCATTTTTTTAACTTTCTATCTTTTTAATGCTGTTTAAAGATATTTTGACCAATATACCAATAATTAATATAAATGCCACCACAAAATATAAAACTACTTGATACTATAAAAAAAGAAGCTGAAGTGCTCTTTGAATATTTATATTCAAGTATTTTCACAAATTAGTGTTTTCTTATCTGGACAAAAGCTTGGCTTGCAGTGCAACTCAGTCATCACATAGTTCTGACAACTGCTTGTTTAGCTTGATATTTAAAGCGTTGTCCAAAATATTTGTTCTTGTATATACTCCATACTTGCTGTATAATGTAGCTCTTCTGGATTATACCCGTTTTGAGGTAACTGCTGAGCATCTGTAATATCATCTCCTGATTTTAGCAATTGCTTCCCTCAGAAAAGTCCTTTGGAAATAAATACACACTCTGCAACTTCACTGATCAAACTGGTTTAAAGAAGACAGAACTGGTCCATTAAATTGGCCAGTCCAAACATTCATTTGTTCATGAGTTCTTATCCTTATAAACCAGTGAGCTAATGAAACTACCTGCGGTCTTTGTTTTTCAAACTATATTATAACAACAACAAAACACATCTACATAGATTAATAACAAAAGCAATTTCTTGCACACCTCAGCTTAATGCTGACCTTGACTTCACACCCTTACTTTTAACATTAACATTTACTAATAAAACATTTTTTCTCTATTCTCCAAGTATTAATTTTGGAGTGAAAATAGCACTCGTGCAATAAACAAATACCAATATGGTTGGGATACTGCAGTGATGAAACGTTAATAAAAATACATGACAATGGAGACGAATTATGAAATTATACAAATTTCTAGGACTCTAGAAAAGTCTATAAGATGGGAAAGGAGGAAGAAAAGAAGTCGATCAGCAGACAGATAGATTACTCCGTTGCAGTTGTGATATGTGAATAATTGGGAGACCTTAAGAACAATATTAGGTACAAAGTCATAAAGAAAGTTTATCTATTGTGGTCAGAGTCAACACTGATTTGGTGGCACAACCAAACAATCAGTCAATCAATCAATCAACCAATCAATTCATTCAAAATATACAGGCAGTCCCTGACCATGTTTTATCAATCTCAAGTTCTTTGCAGTTATGTGTAACAGTGCCTTCTTGTTGGAACAAATAGGACAAATGGGAGTTGAATGGTTCTGATTTTTATTTGTTATTCTTTACATTTTGTCCTTTTCAACGAACTCTTGAACTTTAAAATGTTCTTTTATTTTGAATAAAAGATATCTGGATAAACCCTGGGCAACTTGTAATAGGAAGGCTTTTTTCTAGAATAATAGGCCACAATCGTTCTGATACAGAGGAGGACATGCAATGCAGTACTATTGTCTACTGAAAAACCAAGATGCATTTCAGTCACATACACCAAAGGACAAAAGACTCAATACCTACCGGTAATTCTGGGGCATGGGGGGAGGAGCTTATCTGCTTTTGACTGTTTATATAGAAGACAGCACATCTACTTTTGACTCAAAAATTTGGAAACATAAAGGAACACCAAAATAAAGCTTTGAAAATAACTAAAAGGAAATTCAGTTAATGTAATTGGTAATGACTAAAATCATATTTAATATTTTAACAAGATACGAAGCATTCTAATGGTGTGAATAAATTACATACATTGCAGTTTGCACTGAATGCACAGTACACATCGCAATAACATTAAATAAAATCAATAAATGGTTTGAAAATTGACTGGATATATTTAATCCCCCCCCACTTATATTTGTTTTCCAGAAAAAAAGCAGAAGAAACTTCCCTGTTTCCCAGCTTCTTGTCTGATGTACTTCCTTACAGAAATAGGGAAAGAGGAAGTCTTTTTCCCTGGAATTCTAAAAATTAATGTGAGCTACCATTCTGCAGCAACAAATAATTATTTTCGTAGTAAGGAATGAGAATATCTTATTTATTTGGGACACAGATGAACTTTGGCCTAATAAAATACATTTCAATTCTACAGAATTAAGTACAAAATGTAAGAATTATGAAATACTTTAAAATTAAATTAAAATAATAAGGGATAAACCAGCACATAGGCAAAATATGTAAACCATTAGAGATTATTTTGCAAAGATTAAGCCATGCGAATATTGCTTAAGAAAGAAAATCATCGAAAAGCTACTGCAGAAATCACCAGAACTGGAATGAATTGCACTGTGTACCATGTTCCCATGGCAACTAGCCATAGGAAGATTAATGTTTCATATTCACTCTGCAGTATATGTCTAAATAAAAAATTTCATAGACAGCATCTGTGGCTGAAGGTATCCACGCAAAATCTAATTATTTTCATATTTTTATATAATTTCAGATAATTTTGAACAGGAACAGATAAAGACAATGTGCCTCCAGTGTGTGATCCTATTCATCTAAGCATAATCAACTTAAAATGAGAAGCAAGATAGCTTCTGTTCAAATATTATCTTGCATATCCTGATCAAAAATCCCCACAAAAGCAGCAAATAGCTAATAATCTGCATTTGCTTCATGGAATATGCAGCAGACGTAGGAATTGCTATGTGGTGAGGCTTAGGCTCTTACAAAGTACCCAAGTACATAGTTTTTAAAGAAGAGAAGTTCATTAATAAGGGGTCCCTCTCTGAGCTTGGTTGTTTTCTTGCAGATACTTCATTACCCAAACTAAATAACATCATCACTGCAAGTTCATTATTCATCATGAATGCCAAGACAAAAGTTTACTTTAATGAATTAAAAAAGGAATAGTAATACAATCTCCAAAAATCTGCTTCTACAAATGTTATTTACTGAAAAGAGAGTCTTAATTTTAACACTGGTTTTAAAAAAAGAACTTTAAGATAGAATTGTATGTGTTTTCTTTTTTTAAGATAAGATAATTTTTATGGTCACTTTTTTCTATGAACACAGTGTGAATACACTGGCACACATTAAAAAAACGTAATTCTGATACCTGCTCTCAAAAGAAAATACATACATATATACATATGTGTATATAATGTATGTATATATACAGTATTACAGAATCTAGTTGTTCTGCTTCAGATACTGTGAAGCTCCTCCCAGAAGGTAACAAAGAAAACCAGTCATGGAGAGGAACCGTAGTGTCCCAGACAATACTGCAGACCCTGGTTTTTAAGAAAGATTTCCTTAAACTCAGTTTTTCCTGTTCAGTAACCAGCTATACGTGCTGATATAGACATAAGCATAATGCTCAGTTTTCCTATTTTGTCAATTTAGTATTGCCATCTTCCAGCTGAAATCAATCCTAGAGATTCCCCCCATTGTGTATATCTGTCTGTCACCCAGACACACGTGCAAGAGAGCTCTCTGAAAAAAGGGAAGACCAGGAAAATATTAATGTTAATTTAAATATGTAATTTTTTTGTAAAATATTGGCAGACAATATTTAAATTAATTGCCTCATATGTAAAAATATTCACTGCTCAACATATTCACATATGTTTTTGTGTGTATACACACAGTACACATACAAACATTTATACATACATACACACACACACACACTATCTTTTATTAAAAGAAGAAAGTAAAGAAAAGAACGTAATGAGTTGTTATGAAAAGGAAGCTGAATTAGGAAAAAAGAAAAAAACTAGAGATGAACTGAAGGATGAAATAGCTGAACACAGGAAGACAGGACATTTGCGCTGGGCTCATCAAGCATAAAACCATGGATGCTTACTCCACACAAATTCCTATTGAGTGTAATGGTTTCTTTTTCCAGGTAAGTACGCATACCTTGCTACTATATTTAGGATGGAATTGCTTAGGCTAGCTCATTCGATGTGATAACAGTGGAAGAAATCTTTGATGTATAGGAGAAAGAGCTCTTCCTAGTTTGCAATACATATATTTTTGTTGAGCTGTAAAGGACAGTGGTCCTCAACCTGTGGTCTGTAGACCCCTGGGAGGCCATGATGTTTTCACGGGGAGAGGCGTCTGCAAAGGTCTGAATAAATGTTATGGTTTAAATTTTAAGTCTTGATGGTCAGTGGCCATGGTCCATGGCCACAAAAGGTATTTAAAGGAGATCCATGGTGAAGAAAAGGTTGAGAACCATTACTTAGAAGATGCATAGGCATATCTGCCATTGAGCAGAAGAGGGGCAGAAGCCAGTGCCATTGTATCTACCTGAGAACAAGGACACAAATGTGCAGATTCCAGCCGCTTGTTTATGTGCAGCTTAACTAACTCCATCCCTCATTTGCACGGCACTCTTACATCTAAAAACGTTTGGCTCTAGTTTGCAAATATTATTAGGAGTAAAATCTTGGCTCCTTTTACAGGAATCAAGATACTTACGATTACTAAAATAAAGAACAGAAATCAAATATTTATATATTGCTACTAATCCTCTCCACTTATGTCTTATGGTAAGCACAAAGAGAAGAAAGATGCTAATCGGAAAGGTATCTTGGCATTTATTGTAAGCTAGCCAAAGGGAAGGAAGTAGCAATTGGGACAGGCAATTCTGTAATTAAGCAACATGGTTGCAAAGTGAAACATCAAATGACTTGCTTGTCTTAAGGCATCAGTTCCAGCTGCGGTTATTAAATAGTTCACTGCAATTCTTACGTGCAATGTCACAGGACCACGATTTCCAACTTCCTGCCAGCTTCCCTCTTGACTGTGTTTGTTGACTGTGAAGGTCACAAATGTTAGTCACAAGATGTCTATGGAGATTCTCAGTTATTCAGGTCATAGTTGTCCCAAAGATGCTTTTTCATGAGGCAACTGGACTTTCTTGTTTTTCTTTGAAGACATTTCGTTTCTCATCCAAGAATCTTCTTCAGTTCTGACCGGATGGTGAGGAATGGAATTCCTCCCATTCCCCACTATCCAGTAAGAGCTGAAGAAGCTTCTTGGATGAGAAGTGAAATATCTTCCAATTCCAAGAACAACAAGAAAGTCCAGTTGCCTCATAAAAAAGCATCTTTGGGTGAGCACAAGATGTTGTGATTATTGTAAATCCATGCCTGTTGCCAAACACCCAAATCATGATGCAATGACTGCAGAGACACTGCAAGAGCCACAAGCTTAAAGGCCAGCTTTTTTAGTGCCACTGTGACTTCGAATGATCACTGAATGAGCAATCAGTAATAAGGACTACCTGTAAAGAGCTTGGAAAAATACAACTTCTTGCAGCCTATTTCTTATCCACTAGAAAAATTTATGGCTATGGTAGGAACTATCCTTATTTCATGGACCAGAGGTGAGGAAAGTGCATCACAACTTCTTGGAAATATACAAAAATTAATTTTCATTTAGACAAAATAGCAGTCGAGGTATGATCCATCCAGTGAATTCCATGAATTCAAATAGCTCAAAAGCCATGAACACAGATCAAAGGTACATTTGAGTTCATAATGCTATTTGCCATAAACTGATTATATGGATACAAACTTGAACAGGAGTGTATATTGAAACCTGCAGCAACTATAGATTTTTCTAGAACAATGCAAAATTTCCACACTTGTAAGACCCGCCTCACTGATTTCAGTTATTCCTCACAGAAGAAATAATGCATGAACAGATCACTAGATCACTAGAATCTTTTGTTTGCAAAGTCATTATGACTAGTTGAGACCAGCAAGCAGGTATTGAAACACCAAAGTATGTTATGAACTCTGTCAGTTAAAGAAAGTTAAAGAGTTTGGTATTTGTATACCATTCCAGTGTTGTGGTTTTTGCTTTATTTTGTAGTGACAGTTTTTATATATGTTTAGAACCTGTATAGAACAGAACAGAATGGAACAGAACAGAATAACAGAGTTGAAAGGGACCTTGGAGGTCTTCTAGTCTAACCCCCTGCTTAGGCAGGAACTCCTATACCTTTCAGACAAATTGTTGTCCAATCTCTTCTTAAAAACTTCCAGTGTTGGAGCATTCACAACTTCTGGAGGCAAGTTGTTCCACTTATTAATTGCTGTCACTGTCAGGAAATTTCTTAGTTTTAGGTTGCTTCTCTCCTTGATTAGTTTCCATCCATTGCTTCTTGACCTGCCCTCAGGTGTTCTGGAGAATAGCTTGACTCCCTCTTCTTTGTGGCAACCCCTGAGATATTAGAACACTGCTATCATGTCACCCCTCGTTCTTCTTTTCACTAAACCTGACATACCCAATTCCAGCAACTGTTTTAGCCTCCAGTCCCCTGATCATCTTTGTTGCTCTTCTCTGTATTCTTTCTAGAGTCTCAACATCTTTTTAACATCATAGTGACCAATACTGGATGCTGTATTCCAAGTGTGGCCCTACCAAGGCATTATAAAGTGGTATTAACACTTCACGTGATCTTGATTCTATCCCTCTGATAATGCAGCCTACAACCGTGTTGGTTTTTTTAGCAACTGCAGCATACTGCTGACTCAAATGTAAATGATTGTCCACTAAGACTCCAAGATCCCTCTCACAGTTACTACTATTGAGCAAGTACTATCTATACTATACTGTACATTTGATTTTTCTTGCCTAAATGTAGAACCTTACTTTTTCACCACTGAATTCACCACATCTGCCAGTTCCTTCCATCTGGTCCTAGTGATTTGAACTCGTCTAGGGTGGACAGGTACCCAATTACCATTTTCTTGCCTATTTTAACTTGTGTTTCTAATCTGTTTTTTATGGTACTGTTTTTGATAGGTTGGCCTGTTTTTTCCCTTTGTGTAAAGACAGATGCAAAAAATGAGTTAAGTAGTTCTGTTTTCTTCCTGTTGCTTGTCACCTTCTTGCTACTTTCTCCCACTAATGGACCAATCGTTTCCTTGACTTTTTTCTTGTTTTTTACATGTTGAAAGAAGGGTTTTTTGTGTTATTTTTTACTTTTGTTTCAAGCCTTAGTACATTTTGAGCCTTAGCTTTTCTCACTTCATCTTTGCATCTTTTGTTTTTCAATTTATCAGAGAGTTCTTTATGCAGCCATGCTGGTTTCTTTTGAGAGCAGTTATTTTTCTTCTTCATTGATATTGTGCTAGACTGGGCTTTTATAATCTCACTTTTCAAAATTTCTCAAGCTTCTTGAGTTGTTTTCTCCTTGAGGATTCTCATCCTCAAAAGGTAGACTAAAAGAAATCTGAAGTGAATTGACATTTTTATAATAATTAAATATATTTGATGATCTATGGAAAATAACTAAGATTCACTTCTCACAAGATGTATTATTACCTATATACTATGTTGTTGTTAATGTCATTGTTAATATGAAAAAATTAAGAATTTATTTTAAAAAGCAGCATCATACTGAAGAAAAAATCTAAAATAAGTACCGTACTGCATTGTGAAGTAATTTACATTTATTTCACTGATTCTCTTTAAAAAGCTATTTAGCACCACCAAATGGTTCAGCAGATATATTGTTAATTTAAGTCTATTTTGCTGTTCCACATGCACTGCTAAGTACATATTAAAACTTATGTTTACCTATACACATCATCAAGAACCCTGCTGTTCTTGAATAAAATTAAACAAATAATTGTTACCAGAAAGTTGTTTAAAGAAACACTGTGATTTGACAAAACATGCTACAGATTACATAAAACTGAAATAGAGAATTTCAAATAGTAAGGCTGTGGAAAGGCCACTGAATAATTTTATAATTGAACCATTAGCTTCTAAGTAGCCAACTCTGCCTTGTGTGAGTCTGGTGAACTGCTCAACTCATTTGAATTCTGAAGAATGAATTAAAACAAGGAATCCCTCCCTTCTCACCACCTATATAGTACAAGAAAAACAGATGCCTAACTCCACCCATAACTTCTTTGTGTTTTTAAATCAGGGTGGAATAAAATCTGCAAAAAGATTATCTATCAGGAGAGAGGAAGTATATGAAATGTTGTTGAAAGCATTGCATGGATTTTGAAGTTACTGCAGCAACAGCTTGTCAGACATCTTCTGCAGCATTCTCAAAGTCCCCCACCCACCCATTACCCTTTGCCAAATAACTTGACTGCACTTCTTGCACCCATCTTCTTAATCTCTTTGGAAACTATTTGTAATAGGGTAATAGAGAAAATAAGGGAGGAGGGCAAAGTACAAGCAAGTATAATTAATTAGTGCATTAATTAGTGCATGCAGGGACAGAATACAGAGAGCTGACTATTTTGTAAGGTACTACACAATGCCTGCAATAGACCAAACCAAACCATGCACTTTTTTAGAGCATCTCAAATAATTCAATTCATCCTACCTGAATGCTTCAACAATGATCCTTTCTGGTAACTTTGGCGCAACAATACTGAAAGCTTTTTTGAAATCTTCAAAAGATAAAAACCCTTTACCTTGTTGAAAAATAAAACAGAAAAGGGGATACAGCTTGAAAGATGCTTATACTTAGATGTACATTCACAAACCAAGACTGAAAACTGAAATTGTTAATCCACAGAAATGAAGAGCTTCACAATGTTTTGGAAAAGATAATGTAAGCTTGTGCCTTTCAATAAAACGTGTTAATCAAGAAAAGGTGCTCTCACAGTCCTTCTGATTTTACATTTTAATTGGATAATATTATTTCTAACCTTGGTAAACTCGGAAGCATCTGGTTCATTAACTAAAGGCAAATGTAGAGTTCAAAAAATCAGACTGGGGAGAATGATGTCCAATCTGTCCACAAGATAGTACAACTAGTCCTTGCTTAAAGGTGGCAATTGTGGCTAAGCACTGTGGTTGCAAAGTCATGCCAACATAACAACAGTTGTAGTAGTCTCAGTAGCTATTGTTAGGTGAATCCCGCGCGATCACGGTATCACCATTTGCGATCTCTTACCATTTTCTCCATTGACTTTACTTGTCAGAAGGCAGTGAAAGTTGCAAATGATGATCTTGGGACTGTGGTATGCTGTGATGTTATAATTGCAAACCACTTACCCAGTGCCCAAATCAGAATCAGGTGACCAAGGGGATGTTGTGACTGTTGCAAATACGAGAACCTGTCATAAATCGCCCTTGTTCCATGCATTGTAACTCCGAATGAATTACCTGTTAGGTGCTTGAAATCCCACCCAAACAAGTCCAGAATTAAATTTGCCTTAAATAATTGCCCTATAATGATATTGATGACAGGAAGAGAAAGATTTTTATCCTGCCCCAAGCTGGCCAGAAAAAAGGATATAATTAAAATATAATAACAAAACATTTTATCAATAAAATATTCAAATAAAGTTATTCCACACTAGGGGAAAACTTACATTGTCTGTCAAAAGACATGAATATCCGTCTTATTTCACTATGGTAAAAGTGTGCAACTTTCTTTGTAGTCATAAGATTTAAAAAATCTTCAAGTGATAATCCTAAAAAAAAATAGGATTAGTCATGTATCAATAGAAGTAAATAATTATTTTTCCAACAAATAAAATTCAAGCATGACAGTACAGTCTATGTAATCTTCTACATGAGTTTTTTACTTTATTTATTTATTCAATTTATCTGCTGCCTATCTTGTAGTTCAGGTGACCCTGAAGTTCATTGCAACTTATTCCCAATTGTGTATACAGGATTAATGCATCACAGGGTTTATAAATATAAATATATATGTATATAAATTTAGATAAACTAAGTACTACTATATTGACCATGTGTAGCTTTTTCAAAATAAGTTTCAAATATTTGCTAGAGAATACCATTTATCAGACACCTATGTATAATAGCAATGCAAACTAACTTTATTACAAAATATCCAAGTATATAATGAATATTAATTTAAACTAAAATGTTCTTATAAAAATTAATAGGCTACTCATGACTACATTGTAGCAAGGTTTGTGATCAAATCAAAATTAGTAATTACAATTAACCATAAAGAAGAAAAAATGATTCCTTTTTCTGATGATAAGAATATATGACTCCCAAGTTGTTACTACAAGTTCTCACTTCCCTTCTAGATAACTTAAGTGCCCTCTGGTATATGTTAGAAGAAAAATGGGACACAAAAATCCTGTAATAATCTGAAAGTGAAAGTTAGTAGGAAGATTTAATTAAAAAATAAAATATAAAAATTAGCTTTAACTGAATAAAATATGGGTTAGTGGACATTTTAATAAAATCAGTATAAAAATACAAAGTCACAAATACATTTTGCAGCCCACGAGAAATATGAACTGAATTGTTATCCATCTATCCATCTGAAAATCCTGAACCAAACCCATTTGTTTTGTTTCCATATTATATTATTTTGGCCAATTAGAACCATCACATATTATTGTTTCACTGAACTGTAAGCAATGTTACTCCCACAATTAATTTATAGAAATGTCATATTTACAAACAGGTTTCCGGTTTCCAGGATTTACAATATTGATGTGGATAATCACGTCTATCTTTCCAGTTCGCTCAGGACACTGGGAAATAATCTTGAGCAGATCTGGGAAATACAGCGGGAGCATAAAGAAAAGAATTCCTGATGCTTAACCATATTAGGTTTGGCTCATATTCTGAAGCAATAATTGCACTACGTATATGCAATTTCCCCATGTTTTTAATGTAAACTATCACAACTAAAAATAATCAAAATGAATATTTGCAAGTTGATGTCCAAAATATCTCTAATGTTTAACAAAATAACTACATCAACTTTTCAAACCCTGTAGTTTTTGATTAAACTCTTATCATCAGTGCATAATAATAGATTTTCATGCTTATATAATACCAAATGGATTTTGTTTCAAGGAGGCCATAGCTGAATCCGCTTCCATCTAAAATAGAAAAAAAGTATTATGAACAAAAGATCCCTTAAATGCTCACACATAAACTAATTCTTCAGAATTATTAGGATAAATACATAATTATCTAATTAATTTTTTTATTCCATTTTATTTTTGATCTACTTCTTGTTTTCCCCACAATCATCCTGTGCGAACTCAACATTAAGAGCAAGATCAATCAATGTTTATAAACCTTAACCTCTCATAGATTCTAATTGAAAAGTCAAACACTTAAATTTATAAAACCAAAATTAATAAAATTTGAAAATACTTAATTGGGTAGTAACACTGGTAACAATGTCTCCAGTAACTTATGCTAAAGAATAGATTAAGAGAATCAATTTTTCAAATATTAAAATTGCTTTTCTCAAGACGTAATCTGGTAACTTTACAATTAAAATGAAAAGTTCAAGACTTTTCCAGGCTCAATGCACCCACTGAAATGAAGTGAACCTAAGATAGCTATGACCAAATAAATGCCAATTCAACATATTAAATAAAGTTGTTTTAATTTCATTTGTTAAATGTGGGTTTAAAATCAGGTGTTAACGTTTGGATTAGCATAATATGCTAAACCAGTGGTTCTCAATCTTTTCTTCATCACAGACCCCCTTTAATATCTTTTGGGCATGGCCACAGACCACCAAGACTTAACTCAAGATTTAAATCATAACATTTCTCCAAGCTTCTGCAGATATCCTGTGATGACATTGCAGCCCCCACTGTGCTAAACCAAAAACAACATAAGAATCAAACTACGTTAATTCAGGTATAATCTGTCATTCAAATTCCTCATGCAGTACTAGCAACATTACTAAATGTCACTGAACATGGTTTATAATTTTGCTGGCAATTGATGATTTGCTATTACATCAACAGTATACAATAGCTTATATTTTTCCTCCGGGTTCTATTACTAAGGTAATATTACTATGAGATGTGCCTTCTCTGTTGCTGCTCCTGTCCTCTGGAACAACAATTTTGGATTTGTCTGGCCCCAACCCTGCTGATCTTTCAAAAGACATTAAAGACTTTTTTTTCTCAATAATTGGATCTGGGGGTGATATGACCTGCTGGATTACATTTCCTTTATGCCTATCTACTTCTCTGTTGTGTTTTTTGTTTTATTATGTGTATTGCTGAATTATTATTGTTCAATAATGAAGTATGCTGACATGAGATGACTGCCTGGGCAATGTGGGTAGCTATATAAATCAAATAAATAAATAACTCAAAAGTGGCAGTGGGAAATCAGATTGTACAGTAGAACAACATAGGCTCAGGAATGGCAAAATGTAGTTCCATGTTTAAGGTAAATTAAAACAATACAAATATTAAATAAAATAAATATTAAATGAAAATTAAAACCAACTTTGTCAAGTTCAGCATTCTCTTCTAGCATCATTTTTGATAAAAAATGAAAATTCTACTTGCTACTCCTATTTTTATTTGATTAATTATCGTTGAGTGAAGATCTGATTTGTTCAGATCTGTTACACCAGAAGCTTTTGGCATTACCTCCTCAGAATTCTGATCCACCTTACATTAGTCCCAACCCACAGTGCTTCTCACTGATTATTTTTTTTTAAGCTGGGAGTGATTTCTGCTTTTTTTTTCCTCCATGAGTTGCGCTTTCAATCTCAATAGTCCTCCAAACCAGCTCTCAGCTCATGAATGACACAATACTAGGATTCAGCTGGAAATCCCAATATTAGTATTTAATCAGCTTTTTGTCTAGTCAATGTAATTGAAAATAACCTAGATTGAGATTGGATTTTCAGTCCAGTAAAAGACAAATGCTTATACAGTATTCTGAGACATTTCCCCATTGGCTGAAACCATCAGATGTTCAGTCTTTTACATTTATATACAGGACTGAGTACAAATCACACAGCAAGAACATTCTTCTCTTAGCACAATTTGTCTCATGACAACTGATATTTGCACTCAATACTATAACATATTTGTCAGCATAACTATCTTTTCATTTAAAACAGAAGGAAAAATCCTTATAGTGACAGCAGTGGAATAAAAACCAAACAAAACTGAATTTACCATGGATGATATTGCAGTAAAGCTAAATGGCATTTTAAAGTATAGAAGCAGTCTGTCTGTGGAGGTTCTAAGTCATCCAGGTCATAGTTGTCTCAAAGGTGCTTTTTCAAAAGGCAACTGGACTGTTTTTTCTTAAGGAAGGAAGAAGACGTTTTGTTTCTCATCCAAGAAGCTTCATCAGTTGTCTTTTTCTTTCTCAAGAAAAACAGTCCAATTGAAAAAAGTACCTTTGATACAGAAGCAATCCTTTTCATCTATAAACCAGATTGCTTCCATCATCTTTGAGAGGCAGGAAAGTGCCTCTTTACTGTTTAAGATGCTATATACAGTTTGTGTTCTCTCCCTACTAAAAAATTTATAACAAGGGTTACTCTGGGTACACCTACTGAATTCTACTACCCGTGTTTCCCTGAAAATAAGACCCGGTCTTATACTTTTTTTTGCCTCCAAAAGAGGCACCAGGTCTTATTTTGGGAGGATGTCTTACCCGCTTACCTTAGGACTGCTGCAGCCAGGCCTTCCATGCCCCAACACCTATCGTGCTGCTGCTTGAGTTCTTCTGTGGCCGCTTGTGGCACATTATGCTGCTACTGCCGCTTGCAGCAGGCCACATAACTCATGCCGATTGTGCCGCTGTCACCACTTGCAGGACACCGTGTGGCTTGTCGTGCCAATCGCGCCACTGCTACTGCAAGCAGCAGGAGGCCACATGGCACATCATGCCAATCACACCTGTGCTGCTGCAAGTGGCAGGAGGCCGCAAGGCTCGTCACACCAATCATGAGTGTGCGATCAGCACAATGCACCACATGGCCTCCTGCCGTGATCAGCAGCAGTGGCACGATTGGCGCAACGAACCTTGTGGCCTCTGGCTGGGAGCAGTGGCAGCATGATCGGCGTAATGCGCCTCCTGTCGAGGTGTGGGAGGCCTGGCTGCAGTGGTCCTAAGGTAAGCGGGTACAGGGCACATGGGGTAGCACCATCCCCCCATCCCCCCCTAGCTTGATTTTTAGGTGTGTGCCTCGCCCCAAAACTAGGGGTTATTTTTGGGTAGGGCTTATATTGGGCACACGTGTAAAAATCAAGCTAGGGCTTATTTTCAGGATAGGGCTTATTTTGGGGGGAACACAGTAGCTTTGGGAGGCTGAAGCTTAGAACAAGGGGCATTGAGAAGCTTATCTGCAATATCTGAAAAAGATAGCAAGAACCAAGTCTTTTTAAATAATTCTGAAAAAATGTGCTTTGAAAACTTCATATTAATAGAGATTATTTAATGTCTAGTGTTCAGGATATTGAAAGAATAAGCCAATCCTCAATATAAGAAATAAATGGTACCTTTGAGGGCTTATAGCCAAAAAGCATCACTATAGCAACTTTATAGTCTTCTCGGCTTAAATATCCTTTGTTGTTTTCATCACATGCCTCAAATGCCTAAATAAAAAATAAAGATAATTAGGATTTTAAAACCTCACTATTACTTATCTTGATATATACTAGCACTGTGAAAATCCTTCAAAGTGTGCTTCAAAATATATAATAATGTATGCCAATGTTAAAACTTTTAAAGCAACAAAGTCTTTTTAAAGTCTTAGTAACTGCTTCAGAAGCTGTTCCCGATTCTATCTGTATGTTTGTGCATGAAAGAAACATAGTTATTTCACCATAATTTTAAATCAGTTTATTTTTAAAGGAAGTAAACTTTGCAAACTTAAACAGCTCCATTTTAAAATTTGAAATTTTACTGTCTGTAATGTAATGTATAATGATATGTATATGCTAGCTAACCCCTGCTCTGTGGGCCATTGTTTCAGAGATATTTCCTTATCCAAACAGTGAAATCAAATGACCATGGGGTGGCAAAAAAGCAGTGCAAAAAAAAAAAAAAAGGAAAGTTATAACCAGTAGCCAGTACAGGTTTGTCAAAAACAGATCATGCCAAACAAATCTTATTTCATTCTTCGACAAGTGACTAAATTAGTGGACCAGCAAAATGCTTTGGGCATAGTACCAAATATATACTTGGATTTCATTAAGGCATTTGACAAAATATATCACAACCAACTTTTTAGTAAGTTAGAAAAATGTGGGATAGATAGCATCATCACCAGATGGATTTGTAACTGGCTGACAAACCTCACTCAAAATGTAGTCCTTAATGGAACTATATCTACATGGAGGGAAGTAAGCAGTGGGGTACCCCAAGGTTCTGTCTTAGGCCAGTACTTTTCAATATCTTCATAAATGATTTAGATGAGAGAATAGAAGGGGAACCCTTCAGATTTAGAGATGACACCAAGCTGGCAGGAATAGACAACACCCAGAAGATAGACTCCAGATCCAGAAAGACCATGACTGACTTGAACACTGGGCCCTATCTAACAAAATTCATTGGTGACAAAAGTAAGATTTTACACTTAGACAAGAAAAACTAAACACACAGGTATGGAATAGGTCAGTGATGCCGCACCTTTTAGAGAATGAGTGCCCAATCTGCAACCCAAAACCCACTTATGCATCGTCGAGTGCCAGGTGGGTGTGGCCCATTGGCTGGATGTGGCCCATTGGGTGGGCATGGCTGCGGTGGTAACGGCAGATTGGACGGGACTAAAAAGTTCAATCAATCAATTCCACCTTTGCGAGATTTTTTTCCCCACAAGAATTTGAAATTGACTGATTGAATCTTTTTTTTTTTTTTGCACACAGTGGAGGAGGCCTAAAGCGAAAAGCTTTTATAAAACCCAGCTGAGGGCCTAGGACTGGGGTGATGGCGCATGTGCCCACAGAGAGGGCTCTCAGTGCCACCTCTGGCACCCGTGCCATAGGTTCACCACCACTGGAATAGGTGAAAGCTGACTCAATAGCAGCAATTGCAAGAGGGATCTTGGAGACCTAGTGGACAGTCACTTAAATATGAGCCAGCAGATGTTTCAGCCACCAGAAAAGCCAATGTAATTCTAAGTTGCATTAACAGAGGGATAAAATCAAGATCACATGAAGTGTTAGTACCATTTTGTAATGTCTTGGTGGGACCACACTTGGAGTACATTTCCTGACAATTAGAACAATTAATCAGTGGAACAACTTGCCTCTAGAAGTTGTGGGTGTTCCAACACCTGAAGTTTTAAAGAAGAGATTGGACAACCATTTGTCTAAAATGGTATAGAGTTTCATGCCTAAGCAGGGTGTTGGACTAGAAGACCTCCAAGATCCTTTCCAACTCTGTTATTCTGTACTGCATCCAGTTTTAGTCGCCACAATATAAAAAAGATGTTGACTCTGGAAAGATTGCAGAGAAGAGCAACAAAGATGATTACGGGTTGGAGACTAAAACATATTAGGAACAGTTGCAGGAATTGGGTATGTCTAGCCTAGTGAAAAGAAGAACTAGGGGTGACGTGATAGCAGGGTTCCAATATTTAAGGGCTACCACAAAGAAGAGGGGGGTCAATCTATTTTCCAAAGTACCAGAAGGCAGGACAAGAAGCAATGGATGGAAAGTAATCAAGGAGAGAAGCAACCTAGAACGTGGTGGCATGCAGAGCCCTCTCTGTGGGCACGTGCACCGTGGCTCCTGTCCTAGGCCTTCAGCTGGGTTTTATAAAACCTTTTCACTTTAGGCCTCTGCCACCGTGTGCAAAAAAAAAGGTTCAATCAATCAATTTCAACTTCTCACAGGAAAAAAAAAGATCTCGCAAAGTTGGAATAGGGTCTTCTGCTTGAAGAGGGGCTGGACCAGAAGACCTCAAAGTTTCCTTCCAACTCTGTTATTCTGTTATTTTGTTATTCTGATTCTATACCACCACCTTGCTGTATAATAAAATTAATTTATTAAATTTATTTGCTGCCCATCTCATTTCGAAGCAGCTTTGAAGCTTAGAATAGTATAGTATAGCATATGCATAGAAAGGCACATTATAGCATAGTATAATATAGTATTATAAATATAATAAATACAATATGCTAAATATAATTAATACTATAGTATTACTATTACTATAGGCTGATCCATTAAAAATAATGCTGGGTAGACCAATAAACTTTTGCCTTTAAGCTAGCACACCTGGCAAGAAGTAGTAAGGAGCTCTCCACTATGAAGGAAAAAGCCCTTTCTGCCTTTATCAGATAAACAGTAATCTAAACATAGTAAAACAATTACTTAAAACAATCCATTCATACTCCACACCATTCGAAGGGTGTTCATCCCAAAGTGCATAGCTTAATGTCTATGGAAATTCTTAGTCATCCAATGCTTTTTCAAGAGACAACTGAACTTCCTTGTTTTTCTTTGAAAACGTTTCACTTCTCATCCAAGCTTTTCAGCCCTGATTGGATGGTGAGAGTATGAATGGATTTCCAGAAAACTTTGCACACTACAAGAACCATTTGAGCATCAGTTTGAGATGCAGACAACATAGACTCATCCCCAACCAGCCTGCGCCTGTCTTCAACAGTGAAGAGACACAGGGCAGAAAACATCCTGCAGCCAAGAAGGCTGTACACACATTTGCACTACTCAGGTGACCCTGAGGACACAGGTAAACCTCCAAATAGCCTCTGCAACTCTCTAAATCAGGGCTTTTCAACGGGTGGTATACGTACGACCTGTGGTACTTTGCCATGTGGCAGGTGGTATGCGACTGTCCTAGAGAAGTGTAGTGGGGGAGGGGAATGAGCCGAAGCTACCCAAGCCTGAGGGAGAGGCAGCTGCAGGACTGTCTAGGCTTGGCAGAAGCCCCAGAAGCCGGCAGGGCTCCAGCTGATTGCTCCAGCTGATTGGCGCTTCCAGAAGCAGCTCAGAGCTGGAGGTGAACTGAAGGAAAAGGAGGGAGGAGAAGAGAGGCTATAAAAGGAGGTGGTTTGGGCAGGAAAGGGAAAAAAGGACAACAGGAAAAGGGTTAATCCCTTTAAACAAATGTAATTAGTTTTACCCCCTTTAATTGAGTCTGTCTATGGCTTTTAGAAAGTTTTGTTTGAAGGTAAACAGGCTTAATTTAAAGCTAAAGCTTTTTGCAATTGCCGGAGCCTTTCAGTCTTGGTGTCAATGCTGCAAATACTGTATATTCTTGCTTTGACAATATGCAAAACTGTCTGGTATTTATTGGTTTAATACATAGCTTAGAGTGGGGGGGGAGTAAAAAGCCCGGGAAAGAAAGAAGTAAACCTTTGACCTTCATACTAATTGGATAATGTGACTTGTGACTGCAAGATAAGGGAGGGGTTTAGCAAGAAAAGTTAGATGCCAGCAAGAGGAAGTCAGATTCTGGCATAAAACGTCCATGATGTGTTGTCAATTTGTAACACTGTAATAAAGGCTTTAGGATAAACATGCCTGAAAGTTCTTTGAAGTGTTTCATTAGTCAGAATCTTGACATCATGCCAGAATCTGACTTCCTCTTGCTGGCATCTAACCTCAAAGCAGCAGGACAAATTCACAAAATAAAACAAGCCGGGAGACCTGCCCAGGAATACGTGTGAGAATTCCGCAGGATAGCAGGTCGGATAGAGGGGTGGCCTGAGCAGTCCCTCATCCATTACTTCATCGAGGGATTAGACAATCACCTCTCTCAGGCCTGCATCTATTGAGAAGTACCTGATCGGATACAGGACTGGTACCAGACAGCTGTGAAGCTAGATGTTAAGCTCTCTCGCTATAAGAAGCCTCCCCCCATGAACCCGAGCAGCAACCAGAGCTACCCAGACAGCAATCACCCCCACGAAAGCCTTCAACTACTGCAATGGCTGAGAAACCCAGGCCACCTACACGCCCTTTCTTCAAGTGTTTCCAGTGTGGACAAACAGGACACCGAGCGGTCACCTGTCCAGTCCTCTACCCCCGACTGCAGAGCAGACCAGAACCCGCAATGTGAAAGAAACCTGCTCAGCGGCTAACGAGAGAAAAGTCCAATTGAGTCACGCAAGAACCGGTCGCCAGATTACATCCCCCACACAGGAGGATGCCGGGACTCCGGGTGGACCCGCCCCTGCTCTACCCTCCTTTGACAGCGACGATGAAGGAAAGAACGACCCGATGGTGAGTCGACAAATTCCACCTTTTTCACTGGCTGCCAAACTTATAATCCCTAAGTCTGGGGCACAAATGGACTTGAACGTACTAATTGGTTCAGGATGCACCCGTTGCATTATTAGTCTGGCGTTTGCTATGAAAATGGGCATACGAGCAAAATTGCTCTCCAAACCCATGAGGTTTGAGTAAGTCGATGGCTCCCTCATGGGAGGAACTCTGGTCACACAAGTAACTGAGCCCTTACGCCTAGAAATAGGTGCACACTGGGAGTTTATTCGCTTCCTGGTGGCTCCAAAAATGACTGAGACAGTGGTCCTAGGACTAGCATGGTTAGACAAATGGAAACCGTTTATCTGGTGGGAGAAAGGAATGAGAACTGTAAGACTACCTATAGGTTCTGATCCCCCCATTGATTCAACAGATGTTGTTGGGCATCTTAGGCCACCCAATGAGTGAGCGCACATGGCCGCCTCACTGCCTCCAGATGAACCAGTCATCCCCAAGGAATACTGGGACATGGCGGAGGCATTTAGTGAAAAAGAATGTGATGCCCTACCCCCTCACAGGCCCAATGACTGCTCCATCGAACTGGTGCCCGGAGCCAAACTCCCACAACCAAGGATGTATGCTATGTCCCCCCTCAAAATGGAGGAGATGCAGCGATACGTAAACAAAAACCTAGCGAGAGGGTTCATCGAACGGGACAGATCTACCGTAGGAGCCACTGTGTTTTTCAAAGAGAAAAAAGATGGGTCTCTTCATCTCTGCGTAGACTATAAGGGTCTCAACGCGCTGAGTGTGGAAAATAAATACCCTCTCCCCCTCCTAAAGGATTTATTAACCCATCTGGCTAAGGGGAGTGTCTTCACTAAGTTAGACCTAAGAGAGGCATACTACTAGGTAAGAATAAAAAAGGGAGACGAGTGGAAAACTGCCTTCAACTGTCCTATGGGGAGCTATCAGTTCAAAGTCATGCCATTTGGCCTACAGGGGGCCCCAGCTGTATTTATGCAGTTGATTAATGAGGTTCTACATGATCACTTGTACAAAGGGGTTTTGGTGTATCTTGATGATATTCTGATATACAGCGCGAATATGACTGATCACATAAAGCTGGTAAGTATTAAAGCAGCGGTTCTCAACCGCGCATACGCAGATCCGCCCGTCACGGCCGCCATTTTTTTTATTTTTTTTAAAAAAATTTTCCGGCGCGGGGTCGCGGCGCGCATGGGCGGGGCAAGTGGGGTCTCAACCTGAGAAAGGTTGAGAACCACTGTATTAAAGAAACTATTGAATGCCAAACTCTATGTCAAATTGGCGAAATGTGAATTTCACCAAACCCAATTAGACTATCTTGGCTACAGAATTTCCAGCTACGGTATTGAAATGGATCCAGCCAAGGTGAAAGCTATAATCGAATGGCAGCCCCCGAAGACTCGCAAACAGCTCCAGAGTTTTCTGGGTTTTGCTAACTTTTATCGTCAATTCATCCCCTCTTTCGCCGAAATTGCCCTACCTCTTACAGAACTACTCAAAACAGGGAAAGGAGGAGGGAAGCCACGACCGGGCCAACCACTAGCATGGACAATGGACTGTCAAACAGCTTTTGAGAATTTAAAGAGACTATTTGCAGCTGAACCGGCCCTAAAGCACCCATGCCCAGAGGAACCCTTTGTGATTCAAGCCGATGCTAGCGATGCGGCAGTTGGAGCTGTGTAACTGCAAAAGAACAAAAATGGGATCCTGCAACCCTGCGCCTACACCTCTAAGAAATTTACTGAGAGCGAGCGGAGGTGGGCAATCTGGGAGAAAGAGGCCTTCGCAATTAGATGGGCGCTATTAAACTGGCGACACTATCTAGAAGGGAGCAAGGTGCCATTTGAGGTATGGACAGATCACAAAAATCTAGAAGCACTGAAAACTCCCTGCAAATTGTCCCCAAAGCAAGTACGGTGGGCACAGTACTTTAACCGTTTCAACTTCACTCTAAAGTACATACCAGGTGGAAAGAACTTCCTAGCTGATGCGCTGTCCTGGTTACCCCAATACAAGAGCGAACAAGAGCAGGTTAATGAGGCGATTATTCCCAATCCACAAATTGCTGCTCAACTTACACCTCGCAGGGTCCCCAATCCTGATGACCCTGGAGCGAAGAAATTAAAACGAGAGCTCCTCACTGACCAATGGTTCAAAGATAATCAAGCCTCCCTAACATGCAGGGATGGCTTGGCTTACAAAGGGGGGAAGCTATATTTACCAGAATCGTTCCGTCTTAATGCCCTCAAACACAGCCACGATGTAAAACAGGCTGGACACTTTGGATATTTAAAAACTCTACACCTCACCCGCCGGCAATTTTGGTGGCCGGGGCTGAAAACGGATGTAGAGAACTATGTACCGTAAAAAGTTGTACTGTATGTGCCACAATGAAAAGAATCCCGGGAAAAACCCCTGGGTTACTGCAACCCGTGGCAGACCCTTCTCAACCATGGGAAGAAATAGCTATGGACTTTATAGTGGACCTACCTGAAAGTAGTGGAAATACTGTCATCTGGACGGTAATAGACCTGTTTTCAAAGCAGGCTCATTTCATCACCTGCAAAGGACTTCCATCTGCCCAACGACTGGCCAAATTGTTCCTGAAACATATCTACAGGCTGCATGACGCCCCTAAGCGAATAATTTCGGACAGGGGGGTGCAGTTCACAGCAAAATTTTGGAGAAATTTCCTTACATTAATTGGATCATCTCAAAGGTTATCATCTGCTTTTCATCCGGCCACCAATGGGGCTGCAGAAGCAGCTAACAAAATGGTGGAGCAGTATCTCAGATGCTACGTTTCTTACCAACAGACGAACTGGACTGATCTCCTCCCTTTTGCGGAGGTGGCATACAATAATTCTGTGTACAGCAGCACCGGCTACACGCCTTTCAGAGTGGCCACAGGGAAAGAGTTTAGCCCAATACCTGAATATCTTCAGTTGCCTTCCGCTTCCCAGACACTTGATCAGTGGGTAAGGGGGTGGGAAGAAGTTTGGAGAAACACAAAAACTGCTTTAAAAAAGACTTTTGAAACCTATAAAAAGCAGGCTGATAGAAAGAGGGCTTCCCAAAGAACATTCCAAGCTGGGGAGAAGGTCTATCTGTCAACTAAATATCTACCGTACACCTCAAATTGCCTAGTAAGAAACTGGGGCCTAAATTCTTGGGGCCTTTCCCCATAGTTAGAATCATCAATCCGGTCACAGTACAACTAAAACTGTCTAGCCCTAGACTTTTAGGGAAAATTCACCCAGTTTTCCATTGTAGTTTGTTGAAGCCTTATCGGGGCTCCTCCAAAGAAGGCGCCTGGGCCCCTCGTAGTTGTAGGGCAGACCCACTATGAAGTGAAACGTATTCTTGACTCCAGAATCTTTAGAGGGAAATTGCAGTACCTAGTACAATGGAAGGGATACCCATTGTCTGAAGCCACCTGGGTGAAATCTAGTGAAGTGAAAGCTGACAGATTGGTCAAAAGGTTTCATGTGAAAAACCCCAACAAACCGAAAGGTAGCCCTTAACATATGCTTTTGTTTGCTTTACAGGATTTGTCCTTCTTGTAAGGGGGGCCGGATGTCAATGCTGCAAATACTGTATATTCTTGCTTTGACAATATGCAAAACTGTCTGGTATTTATTGGGTTAATACAGCAAGAGGAAGTCAGATTCTGGCATAAAACATCCATGATGTGCCGTCAATTTGTAACACTGTAATAAAGGCTTTAGGATAAACATGCCTGAAAGTTCTTTGAAGTGTTTCATTAGTCGGAACCTTGACACTTGGATTGCAACATTGTGACACATGACATGCCTAGGGCAGCTTAAAGAAAAAAAAACAGTTTATGTGTTTCTTTATTTTATGAGCCTTTCTTGCTTTGCACTTGATTCCTGTGTCTTTAAGGGTACAGGGAAGGGATTGGGGTGGTGGTGCATTCTTACTACACTCAGAAGGGAGAGAGGAAGAAAGGCCAACCAGCTAGCTCATGGGTCTACAAACTTAGCAACTTTAAACCTGTGGACTTCAACTCCAAAAATTCTTCAACCAGCCATGATGGCTGAGAAATTCTGGAAGTTGAAGTCCACAAGTCTTAAAAGTGCCAAGTTTGAAGACCCCTGAGATAGCTGGTAATGATGCATATTAATAAATATGGATAAATTCATCATACATTTGTCAGTGCAAAGGGAAAGTGATTCAGCAAAGGAATAGCCACAGAAGACATTAAAACTGGTACTTTTTTCCTTTTTTTCTACAGTTTGTAATATTTTATTAGTTTATAGAATAAAATACAAAACTATAAAAGCAAATAGTAAAACACAGTAGGGAGGAAAAAAGGGGAAAAAGTGAGGGGGAGAAAGGAAAAAGAACAGACTTCCTCTGTTTATTTATTTATTCGATTTCTATGCCGCCCTATTCCGGAGAACTTGTGCTGTTGCAGCAGAAGGAAGCATTAACATTGAACCTCAACTTTTTACTTTTCCATAATATTATAAACTAGCCATTTCTATAACAACAAATGAATCTAATCAGTAAAACCCAAAATCCCCCCCTTTTAGTCATCAAGTTTTTGACACCTTGCTAAGCACTGGTGGTACTCAAATATTGTCATGTCCTAAAAGTGGTACAATCTGTGAAAAGGTTGAAAAGCCTGCTCTGAATAATGCAAATGACCAGCTGTCTGCAAGGAATATAAATCCTTCCATTCCCCACCATCCAGTCAGAGCTGAAGAAGCTTCTTGGATAAGAAGCAAAACATCTTCAAAGAAAAACAAGGAAGCCCAGTTGCCTCCTGAAAAAGCACCTTTGGGACAACCATGACTTGGATGACTGAGAATCTCCACAGACACTGCTCTCTTGAGGTTTCTTTCTAACTCTTTTGTCTTCTACACTTGAAACTATTTTTTCAACAAAGCTAATGATGGAGTGAATTAGTCCTAACCATTTAAGTCCAATAAAAAAGGGTTTATAATGAAGATTCAAAACTTGAATATCTTTCCTCAACAAATGGTACCTATTATTTTCAGCGGCTGCTAAAATAATCACAACATAAGAAAATGTCAAAGCAATCCTGAATTGAATAATAGTGGTAATGCAGTTCAGAAATACTTTGATATTCTTTGAATGTATATGAAAGAGATTAGAGAAAGTACACATGAATCCAATAATGCTATAATTCTGATTAAATAAAGATCTCAGCCTCTTTTAGTTACATGCAGCAATCATGCAGCAACATGCCTTTAAAATAATCCAAAGAGAAAAGAAAAATGACAAATTGCCTACTGATGATCACTAGAAACACTTTGTGAAGAAAACTGTTAATGAAATCCATGAACAAATTATCAGGTTCTGAAAACACACCAGGGCTATTTCAGAATCTTTGAATAATGATTAAAAACAAGCTTTGTTATTTTAAATTTTAGATCTCAATTACAAATACATTAGAGATTATAAGACTTTTGGAAGTGAGCATAAAGCAATTATCACATTCTAGACAACTGGGAAAGATGGATATAATTCTTTCATTGAAATTTTAATACTGATGTTAGTACAATCCATAAACAATAAAATTGTTTAGAATAAAACTTTAAAAATCCCCATCTTCCAGGCATAATGCATGTCTAACAATGTAATATCATTATATTAATTCAGATTAAAGTTCATTCAATATAGGTTGTATGCCCATGGTATCACATAGTACAGAAACAGCACTAACTGATGATCTTTGATGATGCATCTGTCCTGGTTGATCTCTCAATCATGATATCCTTCTGGACCAACTATGGGCTTTGATACTATGATGCTGCAGTGATATTAGACCGATGGGTGAGGTCATCCATCAGTATGAGGTTAGGTAAAATCAGTAAACTGATTATCGTTCTACGTCTCAGACCCTATTCAACCAAGTAATGTTGTCAAAGTTTAGTCCTAGTTCTTGGAATCTGTGATGATCTGGATGGAGGCAACAGACTCAAACTCAAATCTGGGTTCATGAACTTACCATTTCTGGGGATTTTGCAATTAATACACCTCTCTCTATAATTGATACGCAATTTGGGGAAGTTCTTGGATTCATTGTTTCGGTTTAAGGAGAGAGTTGCAGCTGTGGCCAGGATGGTCTTTATACAAATCCAACTTGTGCACCAGTTGTACCCATTCCTGAACTGAGGGCCCTATTCACAATCATTCACGCATTATCCACCTCTCATCTGGATTCTTGCAAATCCCTTTACTTGAGCATGCCCTTAAAATCCATTTGGAAATTTTAACTGGTGCAGAAAAAGGCAGTACAAGCAGATTATGATATGTCCATATAAAACTACTCTACCATTACCAGCAGGCTTCCAGGTGCAATTCAATGTGCTGATTGTCATATATGCCTTAGGCTCTGTTATTTGATGGATTATTTTTTCCCATGGCTTCTGCCTATAATATGAAGAATAATTGCAGGAACCAGGTATATTTAATTTAATGAAAAGAAGGATTAGGAATATCTTCCAATATCTAAGGGGCTGCCTCAAAGAAGAGAGGGTCAAGCTATTTTCCAAAGCATCTGAAGGCAAAACAATAAGCAATGGATGGAAACTAATCAAGGAGAGAACCAATCTAGAAATAAGGAGAAATTAATTAGAATAATTAAACAGTGGAACAGCTTGCCTTCAGAAGTTGTCGGTGCTCTCTCACTGAAGGTTTTTAAGAAAAGATTGAACAACCATTTGTTTGAAATGTTAAGGGTCTGCTGCTTGACCAGGGGTTTAGAATAGAACAGGGGTCCCCAACCCCAGTCCATGGACCAGGCCGCAACATGCCAGCAACCAGGCTGTGCAAACAAGGGAAGCCCCATTCGCAGGATGCAGGCAGCATGCAAAGCCACATCCTTCCAGTTTTGGAAAAACCTCTCTCCACAGAACCAGTCCCTGGTGCCCAAGTTGAGGGCTGCTGGATTAAAAGATCTCCAAGGTCCTTTCCAACTCTGTTGTTCTGTTATAATCTGTTAATCCGACATTTCCCATACTTTCAATCACATCTTTCAAGCATGCCTCTCTTACTAGATTTGATGGAGCAGGCAGACATAATTGGGAAGAGTTTACTACTCATGTTCTACAGAACCAGCACTTCATATTGCACTTGGAAACATATTGGGAACTTAAGGAAATGTTGAGCAGCACCCATAACTGCCTGTCCTGCTGCATTCTGGACCAGCTGAAGTTTCTGGATATTCTTGTAAGGCAGCCCCATTGGAGAGTGCATTGCAGGATCCACTCCGGAGGCGATCAAGGCAGTTCCTCCCAGTCCATGAAAGGGCACAATTGACACACAAGACGAAGTTGTATTTTGGCATGTGTTTGGGGAAAACCGTTTTTTTTTCCTTCTTCCAGTGTTTCCTTGGAATGTATCCTTGCAGGTTGCATTGGTAGGGTTAGGGATCTTTAGCAGTTGGGAATCTTTAGACGAGACGAGAAAATACAGGGACTTCGACCATAAAAGCCCCATTTAAAATACCTACCTTAACCCATCGCTTGTTACGGTACTTCTCGGCTGGGCAATCTTTTGATTTCGCTGCTTCTTTAGGAGTCGCGCACATTGCCAACAGCAGAGGCACTAGCCTGAAGCTTTCCTTAGCAACGGAGCGACTCTTCACAATCAAAATGCGGGTTGCCAGCGGCAGAAGGTGCGAGAAAATCCCATTGGAGGAATCGGGCGGGGGATTCATACCCTAAGTTCTTGATAAACGGCCCATTCATTGGTAGCAACGGGCTGTCGATCATGGGCTCCAGGGGAGGAAGCTTTACCCGGAAGAGGAAGTTTTTCTCCCTTGTTCTCTTTTTAAGTTTCACTGGTGGACTGCTAGTGAAGAAGAGCTTCCCTCCTGGGGTGTTTTTGGGAGTTATTTTCCGTTTCTTGTCTTCTACTTTCTTCCACTTATAGCTTGTTCCGGTTTGATTTCTAGCGCGCAGTGCACCTGCGGTTCCCTGCCTTATATGAACAGATCCCGCGATCGTTTTCTGCTCCGTGTTGAACAAAGTGTGCGACGTGGCTGGCGATGGATTTAAGTATATAGCAGTGGCGAACGATTTAAAACAACTAAATTCAGGACATTGAATTATCCTCATGTACTGCCTCCCGCCCAGTATATTTTATTAATCTGTTTTATATCGATTATGGCTTGCCCCTGGTAAACTAAAAAGATAGAAAACGAGTTTGCCTGTTACAGACTTACTGCTTTTAGGAACGGAGGGCAAGGAGTGTATAAACAACCAAATACAGTTGAATTCTCTTTGGATGGACCTGAATGGGAATGTGTGAAAGCTGAATACACAGCATGATAGCTAATTGACTGAAGGGGCTTCTGCATTGTGAGAAGGTGGGAGAAGTAGTCTTCTCCTTTAGATTTTCCTGGAGATTTCTTTCTCTTTTTCCCTTGATACAGGCTATCATGTCTCAGGAAAGTCAGCATGGGAAATGGACATTGTCCAGTAGTGAAGATAGTATGGATGAGTTAGTTGATTCTGAGAAGCCTTCTACCTCTGTGATGCAGAGAGGCCAGGAAAGTAAAGAGAGTAGCCACTCTTGCTCAGAGGCAAGGAAAGCTGCTCACAAGAGAAAAATGCCTCCTCTGAAATATGTAGCTGGAAATCTTCCACAGGAGGAGGCCTCAGATCAGAAATTTGCACAGGAAGACTTTGGCTGGTGCCTTTCAAGTAGTGAAGATGAGGATCTTAAAGCCTCGAGTGTAAATAGAGATGCAATAAGTACAGTCAGAAAAGCAGAGAGTGGTACATCCATGGAGCTGCCAAAAACTTGTAAGATTTCATCAAGTTGCAAGTCTGCAGTTCCATCTGAAGTGCAGGACACATGGGATCTGTTGAATGGGCAGAACCCTTTCAGATTCTTCCTCACTAAAGTCAAAGGAATTAAGTCAAAATACAATTCTGGAGCCCTTCATATAAAAGGTAAGCAATATCAAGGCAAAAATACTATGGGGAAGATGTACCTAAAAGTGCTAGATGCTTTGCTTTTCTAAAACAATTATACATGCTGTAACTGGCATATAAGCAATGTAATGCAGTAACAATCTGATGCCCTAACATTATACCCAGGGAAACTTTGCCGCCTGATCAAGCTTCCTATTTGTTAATTTTTTAAAAACAATTAATTAAAAATGAATGGGAAACTAGCAGATGTAGAATATCAGTCTCAAGGATAGTCTGCTTTTTCAACAATGCCTCTGGGCTCCAGATAGACCCTAAAGGTATTAGAAACTAAATTGGTGGGTTCTTCAAAATGATCCTACTGACCCAGAAAGCCTAGAAGAGCTTAAGAATTTCTTACATAATTACCAAATTGGCTTCAATTATATTATGGCCAAAAGGCCCAGACAATTGAATTTTTCTGTGCTTTATGATTGGCATTGCAAAATACAAACGAACTCAATTGAAAATAATAAAAAATAAAGAAACAATAGAATTGCTATATCTTCAATATCTGTGATGGTTTGTTTTTGTAAGTTATATTTTTTAAATGTATTTATCAAAGATACTAAACATATCTTAATTTAATGCCTTCCTTATTTTGCTACCAGCATATGCCAATTGGTTAATCTGCAGGCAGATTCTGTTCTTATCATATCTCAGTTGAATATTTTGCTAGAAACATTCAAAATAAGAAGGCCCAACAAGTCCAAGTTCTAATATTATTTAAATTATGGCTGCAAAAACCTTGCCAAGGTGTACTGAGACACTCTTCTAAACCTGCAGCTTAGACTGTGACAATTCTGATGTTCTTGGACAAGGCTTTTCAACCAGTGGTACGGGTACCACCTGTGGTACATTGGCACCTGGCAGGTGGTACACGACCCTCCTAGAAAAGTAGTGGGGGAGGGGAATGAGCTAAACCGGTGGCAGCACCGCACAAGCCTGACCAAGAGACGACTGGAGCTGCAGGGCTGTCAGGGCTCAGAGGAAGCACCAGGATCAGCACCAGATTCCAGCTGAAGCTCGGCACTGAGCCTGGCGCTTCTGCTGAGCCCAGAAGAAGCGCCGATCAGCTGGAATGTTGCAGCATCTCCAGGGTCTTGTGATTTACATTGAGATGCTTGGCAACTGATTCATATTTATGATGGTCACAGTGTCCCAGGGTCATGTGAAGTGACCAAAACCTGCTGCAACCACCCAGTAGACGGGGGGAATAAAAACCAAACACCACCCCACCCCTGCTGCCAATCATCAACAGAAATGCTAACAACAATGAAAACCTCGGACAGGAGGAAGAGCGCCGCCAGGTGGGCAGGCAGGTGTCTTGCTCAGCTGTGCCTTGGGGGGGCACTTTTTTCAGTGCCATTCTAACTTCGAACAGTCACTAAGCGAACTGTTGTAAGTCAAGGACTATCTGTACTTCATCACTTTTTTCCTTTTTTTTTTTTTTTTGGTCATCATGTTTTTGACACCTTGTTAGGCAACTGGTGGTACTCGGATATTGCTGTATCCTAAAAGTGGTACAATGGGTGAAAAGGTTGAAACGCCCTGTTCTTGGAAATGAATACTCAAACTGAACATCGTGATTAGCTTTTTAGTTATGGTTTCCATCAAACCAGAACTAGAAACTGTCTTAATTTTGTTTAAATAAATCATGAAATTTAAGCAAGCTGCATATTTTCTAATTTGAATAAACCGAAATATTGCAATTAGTTGAAAATAGACCCAGTTGCTTTCAGCTGGCTGCAGTGGGGGGAGACTGTTGCAATTTAACATGTAACTTGCATGTAGCATGTGAATTGCATTTACAAAATATATTAAATGATGGTTTAACCAGTGTAAATAAAAACAGCTGGTTGGACTCAAACAGCGTGGTAAACATTCTTAACCATGAACCAGAAAATTATGTCATGGATTTTGTGTTTGGAGTTAACATTTCTTGCTGTCACGTGTGTGTTCCTACATCATGGTATAAGTCCTGTAATTTGTTTGGTTTGAGTTTCCTGTAATGTATGAACCTGACTTCGGCAAAATCTAGGCTTAGTTGCTTGATGTTGTTACCCATTTCAGTAGATATGCTTACTAGCAATACATCTTTTTTTTCTTATAACAGATATTTTATCTCCTCTTTTTGGGACTCTTGTATCTTCTGCTCAGGTACATTTTATTTTCTTGTCCTTTTTAAATAAAAAGGGAGATCTTTTCTGCAGTAGTCTCAAAATTCAGAATAGTCTTTTGGAAATGTATAATTAAAATAGTTCTGTATTTTAAAAAGGTCCAAAAGCCATGGTAGAATGATAATTTTATTAAAAACAGTATCACAAAATAGGTGGTAGTTCTAAAAGACATGAAATCTTGTGTGTGTATGTGTGTTTATGGCTAACTTTATTTCAATGGTATTAAAGAATAAGTATCATTTTGTATTAATACATTTATGAGTTTAGTTAGATATTCATTAGAAATCTATTAACTAGAGGTGGCAAATCAATATTTGTAATGTTTTAACTTAAGAACTACTTTTGTAGTCCTGATCATTAATGCTTGTCAGGATCTCTGAATGCAACAGTCTAACCAAACTAATTATGATATTTTTAAAGGGGTTTTTAAATTTTCTTAGTTAGGAACCCAGACTTACTATTCTACAATAAATCAAGATTGTACATTAACAATACGACTAGATTCTTAGCACTTGCTGTTAAGTAATATAAGTTAGGATCGACAGTTTGGAGAATTGCTTGTTTAGTTCTTGAGAGAATATCCATGCATAAGTTAATAGAATGTGTGCAATCGGGCTCAGTTAGGAGAAACTATGATCTCTCAAAATTCTGACTTAAATTTTTCATCTGTTTTTGTACATTGTATAGAATGGTATTTGTTAATTTCTAATATTCTATTATTAGAATGTTTGTGTTTTTATGGATAAAGCACCATACAAGTCTGTATAAACGAAGGTACAACTTCTAATGTGCTGTCATTCATAGGCATAATATTGCATTCCCTTCCCTTTTGATTTCTAAGAACTATTTTCATTTTTTTCCCCATGGCAAAGTTTAATTATTGTATAGATGTGGAATGGCTGGTCCAGCAATATCCAAAGGAATTCAGGTACATAAAAGAGCTTCAGTGTTTAATTTCAGCTTCCATTTCATATTTTTAATTCATGCATCCTAAATTTACTGTTGTGGTCAGTATTGTGGGATAAATGTTATTTGCTACACTGAATAAGAAAACTGAGCTTAAGAATACAGCAACAGTATCAATGGTTCATAAGAAGATGCCACTCTTTGAAGAAAACAAAGAGAAAACATATTTTTACACTGAAGAACTTTAATGTTTAGCACAACTTTTATTTAAGAATATAACATTTGATATGTATTTATAAAAATATTTTCTTTTCTTAAATAATTTATAATTTTAATTTAATATCATAAGGTTAGAGTACTATATACTTTTGGTAAATATAGCTATAGCTATTTTCAGTGCTTTCTGGTAGAAAGATAGCATTTACATGTAGTCCCCACTCTATGTAAGAGTTCTGTTCTAGAGAACTTTGGTAAGTTGACATTTAGGTTCCTTGAGTTGTGCATTATGCGGAAAATGTCATGTTCAAATTATGTTATTCAAGGGCGATAGAACCCAGAGATTGTTACTTGCCTACCAGGTATTCAGATACAAGAAATCGTAGCCAGTATTGGCGGACAGATATGATTGAAAATTCTGGAGATGTAGTTAGTCCCAGTGCCCGGTGAAATAAGTTTCTCTGATCTATGTATAAAGTTGAGCAACACATAGAAAAGGCAACCTCTTCTCCCTCCCTATGAATTCTGTAAGGAAATACATCTGTTCATTTTTGTTCCCTTTAATTTTTCCTACCAATCTTTTTAAATTGTGTGGTGTTAAATTGGTGTTTTCCTCCTTAAATCATCACATTTATGAAGATGGAGATGAAGACAAATGGAAGGGAAACTGAAGTGTGGTTACAAATTTCTTTCAGAGTTTAGAATGGGAAAGGGAGGATGCTATACCTGATTTTGCGCTTGCCGTGCATAGGAGCTTTCTTCATGCTTGCATTTGCTTTCCGGGGAATAACTACCTAATTATACAATGTTAGAGGTTAGCATTTTTGAAAGTGGGAAGATGAAGTTGATCCTCCCATGCTCCTGTGAATATAGGTTACATTTTTAAAGTGGAAGAAAAAAACATGTGAATAAAACATTTCCTAATTATCCTTGAGAATGTAGCTCAACATATTTCTAAGATAATTAAGATGTTTCAAATAAGTAATAATTAGAGGCTTGTGCAAGTGATTTTTTTTATATTTTTTTAATCTTAGGGACAAACCTTTATTAATAGTCCATGGAGAGAAGCGAGAATCCAAGGCTGCGCTACATGAAGATGCTCACCCATATAAAAATGTTCGTTTATGCCAGGTAATTACTTTTATTACTATATTTACCAAAAGTATATAGTACTCTAACCTTATGACACTATTCTAGTATCATCTAGCAAGCATGCTCAAAAACTCCTCCCCCCCAATGTTTTCATGTTCAACTTTTGAATTTTGTTTTTCTGTGTAGCATAAGTATTAATGTGATTATGTAAAGCTTTTATTCTGTTTTCTAAAAAATACTGTGTTTCCCCAAAAATAAGACCCAGTCTTATTTTATTTTATTTTATTTTTTGCCTCCAAAAGAGGCACCAGGTCTTTTCCACTCACCTTGCGGCGCCCACATCGGCAGCCCCACCCAGCCAGCCCACTACTTCTGCAGCCAAAGGAGCAGCTTCTTTCTGCAGCTGAGAATGGAGCTCCGGCCTACATTTCGCAGTCAGAGGCCTTTCCGAAATGTCTCTGTAGCTGAGAACCGAGCTACGGAAAGGCCTCTGACTGTGAAATGCAGGCTGGGGGACGCCGCAGAAGAAGCGGGCTGGCGAGGAGAGGCAGGTGTCGATTCATGGGAGGCCTGGTAAGTGGATGCAGGGCATGTGGGGCAGCTCTACCCCCCTACCCCTGCCGTAGCTTGATTTTTAGGCATGTGTTTCGTCCCAAAACTAGGGCTTATTTTTGGAGTAGGGCTTATATTAGGCCCACTCTTAAAAATCAAGGTAGGGCTTATTTTCAGCATAAGTCTTACTTTCGGCGAAACAATTCATTATAACAAAATATTAAAAAATTGAAGTATAATGAAAGGCACTAGTAATATGAAGGAGGTCTTTTTCCTAATTTTTCATGTTCTCTAATGTTTGTATCTCTTTTTTCTTGCATAATAAATTTGCCTGGGTGATCTTGGGCCACTAACACTCTCTCAGCCCAACTCACCTCATAGGGTGGCTATTTTGGGGGAAATAGGAGGAGAAAGGTATTTTTTCTGCATTGCGCTATTTCTAAAAATAAAGGCAAGTTATCGATAAAATAATGTTCTACTTAAACCTTTCCTAACTTGGCATTTTTTGTCTATATTAGGACTGCAATACTCAAAATTCCCAGTAATTATGACTATAGCTAGTGTTTGCTGGAAACATTGGAAATTGCAGCTTCAGCTCATCTGGATGACAATGGCTTTGAAATACAATCTGAGAAATTTGAAATGAATGTGTGACTATTAATTGTATAAAATGATGTTTGAAGTATCTTTGAATCAAAGATTGTGTACAATTGTGTTGTACTAGCTGTAAGAAGTCTATTGTGCAGTTTGTGCAGCAGCCACTGGAGAGCAGTAAAATAAAGCAAAAAAGTATTTTTTCTGTATCATTTTCATATAATGACAGGGACCCTATACTGAAAAACCTATTTTTAAACAATGTTCTTGTTGTAGGCAAAATTGGATATTGCCTTTGGAACCCACCACACGTAAGTAATTTATCATAAATGCTGAATGTCTGCCACAGAAATATCTTTAATTACTTTGATAAATGCCACTGCGATTGTAGAAATAATTCAAATGTGTTTGGGTACTGAGAAAATACAAATAAAATGCCAATTATCTTGGCATAAATAGAAGAGGTAATACCAATTACCTCTTCTATTTATTTTCTCCATCGCTTTTGCTTTTGCTTTGTTTTAGGGTAATTTTTGAATAATAAGCCTAATTCATTTAGTATTCCCCTTCCAGAATTCTCAAAAGTAGCTACTTGATGAAGGTTCCTTGAGAGTGTTATCAATATATGGGAAGATTTTCTCCTGGAAAGGAAAATCTTTATTATAAGATGATGAGCTTATAATAAAAGGTACAATCCTATAAATCTCAACCCTTTTCGTGTTGAAAATATAGGTGTCAGCTATACTAATGGTTTATTTAAAATAAATCAGGCTTATATTGCCTTCAGATACATTTTAATTTTGATGTGTTTTGTGTCAGATGCAGTTGGACCTCAGTTACATTTGTACATATAGTTACATACATGGTCTTGCAACCATGGATGCTTTGAAAATGTATCAGAAGAAGGACTTTAATGAGTGGGTTTCATTTTTAAAAGTGGGTTTTCTTCTCAGGCGTTCACAAAAGCCTGAAAAGGATAGGTTTGTTTAATGAATAGCAGATAGGTGATCTACTAGTGCAAGACCCAAAACACTTTTTATAACTGTCATAAATAACATATCATAAATACATGCCAATTGCCAAGCTCCCAAATTTTGATCACACTTCTATGGGGATGCAATTAAATCAAACCAAAACTTGGCACCGTAGCTAAACTTTCACATGCAGCTCACAATTTCATCTCATTAATCTCATTTTATCCCGGGTGGTATGGTGGCCTAGAGGTGCAGTTCTCACCTCACAATCAGGAGGCTGTGAGTTTGATCCTAGGTAACGGCAGATATTTCTCTTTCTGGGCGCAAAGACAAAATATCTGGTGCGAACTCCATGTAGGCATCAGGAAGGGCATTTGGCCAGTAAATGCTCAGCTCCATTCAGTCACCCCAACTCCACCCCAATGCAAGGGATTACAAGATTATTTCAAAAAAAAATTATCCTATCCCAGTGCATAGGAGAAAAGCCAAGCCTTAAATGCTCTTCAGAACATTAAAAGGGTGAGTGCCTGCCAAATTTCAAGAAAAAAGAGTGTTCTATATGGCAGGGGCTGCTATAGAAAAGGCATGTTTCCTAGGTCCCATAAGATGGCAATATTTAAAAGAGGGAACTAGGAACATGCTCATTCCACCCAATCTGGTAGGACAGGCAAATGTCCTTATTTTTTATTTTATTTATTCATATCTCACCTTCATTATTTTTACAAATAACTCAAAGCAGTTCTTGAGACGCTGTCCTGCAGATAGCCTGGTCGCATGCAATATAGGATTTTAATGGTAGTAATCAGAACCTGGAATTGTACCCTGTGTTCCTCTGTTTAAGTTACAAAAAATTGGCCATGATTGAATGACCACAACATGTTTGCCTTGTTTTAGCTAAAATAATAATAATGATGATGATGATGATGGAAGGGACCTTGGAGGTCATCAAGTCCAACCCCCTGCTCAGGCAGGTAACCCTATACCATTTCGGACAAATGGCTGTCCAGTTTCTTCTTAAAAACTTCCAGTGTTGGAGCATTCACCGCTTCTGGAGGCAGGTTGTTCCACTGGTTAATTGTTCTAACTGTCAGGAAGTTTCTCCTTAGTTCTAGATTGCTTCTCTCCTTGGTTAGTTTCCACCCGTTGCTCCTTGTCCTGCCTTCAGGCGCTTTGGAGAATAGTTTGACTCCTTCTTCTTTGTGGCAGCCCCTGAGATATTGGAACACTGCTATCATGTCCCCCCTTGTCCTTCTCTTCATTAAACTAGAAATACCCAATTCCATCAACCTTTCCTTATATGTTTGAACCTCCAGTCCCCTAATCATCTATGTTGCTCTTCTCTGTACTCTTTCTAGAGTCTCAACATCTTTTTACATCGTGGTGACCAAAACTGGATGCAGTATTCCAAGTGTGGCCTTACCAAGGCATTGTAAAGTGGTATTAATATTTCACGTGATCTTGATTCTATCCGTCTGTTAATGCAGCCTAGCACTGTGTTGGCTTTTGTGGTAGCTGCTGGCTCATATTTAAGTGATTGTCCACTAGGACTCCCAAGATCCCTCTCACAGTTACTACTATTGAGTAAGGTACCCCCTATACTATACCTGTACATTTGGTTTTTCTTGCCTAAATGTAGAACCTTACTTTTTTCACTATTGAATTTCATTTTGTTAGATAGCGCCCAGTGTTCAGGTCTGTCCAGATCTTCCTGTATCCTAAGCCTGTCTTCTGGAGTGTTGGCTATTCCTGCCAGCTTGGTGTCATCTGAAAATTTGATGAGTTCCCCATCTATCCCCTCATCCAAATCGTTGATGAAGATGTTGAAGAGCACTGGGCCCAGAACAGAGCTCTGGGGCACCCCACTACACTCTTTCCTCCATGTAGATGTGGTTCCATAAAGGACCACACGCTGAGTACGGCCAGTCAGCCAGCTACAGATCCATCTGGTGGTGATGCTGTCTAACCCGCATTTTCTATCTTATCAAGTAGTAGGTTGTGATCTACTTTGTCAAATGCCTTACTGAAGTCCAAGTAAATTATATCCACAGCATTCCTCTGATCCACTAATTTTGTCACTTGGTCAAAGAATGCAATAAGATTTGTCTGGCATGATCTGTTTTTGACAAACCCGTGTTCGCTTTTAGTAATGACTTTGTTTGCCTATAGGTGTTCGCTGATTCGTTGTTTGATTATCTTTTCCAGAATCTTCCCAGGTATTGAGGTCAGGCTGATAGGTCTGTAATTTCCTGGATCCATTTTTTTTTCCTTTTTGGAAGATGGGAACTACATCAGTTCTTTTCCAGTCCTCTGGTAGTTCCCCAATGCTCCAGGATCTTTGAAAAATATAGTTCAGTGGTTCTGAGATCACATTGCCAGTTCCTTGAGAACCTTGGGGTATATAATCCATCTGGTCCTGCTGATTTGAATTCATCTAGGCTGGACAGGTGCTCACTTACCATTTTCTTGCCTATCTTAACTTGTATTTCTATTCTGTTTTTAATGGCACTATTTTTGATAGGTTGGTCTGCTTTTTCCCTTTGTGTAAAAACAGATGCGATAAACGAGTTAAATAGTTCTGCTTTCTCCCTGTTCCTTGTCACCTTCTTGCCACTTTCACTCACTAATGGACCAATCGTTTCCTTCACTTTTTTCTTGTTTTTTTACATGTTGAAAGAAGCTTTTTTTGTTATTTTTGACTTTGGTCGCAAGCCTTAGTTCATTTTGAGCCTTATTTATTTATTTATTTTGTTTGTTTGGACTTATATGCTGCTCCTCTCCGAAGACTCGGAGCGGCTTACAACATATATATAAAACAACAATTACAATCTAAGTCCAAGCAAAAAGTATTTAAAAATAAAACCCCACACATATTCATCAGTCACACAACAATCCACAATCATCCCCAGGCCTGCCGGGAAAGATAGGTTTTAAGATTCTTTCGGAAGGCCGGGAGAGTGGGAGAAACGCGGACTTCAGGAGGCAGTTGGTTTCCTCACTTCGTCTTTGCAGGTTCATGCTATTTGCTGATATTCTGACTTAGTTATGTGTCCCTCTTTCCACTTTCTATACTTGTCCTTTTTATCTTTTAATTGATCAGAGAATTCTTTGTGCAGCCATGCTGGTTTCTTTTGAGAGCTGTTATTTTTCCTCTTTGTTGGTATTGTGCTAGACTGGGCTTTTATTATCTCACTTTTCAAAATTTCCCAAGCATCTTTAGTTGTTTTCCCCTGGAGGATTCTCATCCATGGGAAAACAACTAAAGATGCTTGGGAAATTTTGAAAAGTGAGATAATAAAAGCCCAGTCTAGCACAATACCAACAAAGAGGAAAAATAACAGCTCTCAAAAGAAACCAGCATGGCTGCACAAAGAACTCTCTGATCAATTAAAAGATTGATGGAATCCTTCCCAAACCCTCTCTAGGTTTATTGAAATTAGCTCTCTTGAAGTCGAAGACTCTAGTTTGACTGTGTTCTAGTGCTTGTGCTTCCATAATATTGAATTCAAATATTGCATGATCACTTCCTCCCAAGGTTCTTATGGCTTCAACAACTTCTATCATTTCATCTCTATTAGTGAGAATTAGATCCAAAATGGCTGATCCCCTAGTTCCCTTCTCTACTTTTTGGGAGACAAAGTTGTCTGCTAGGTTTGTCAGGAATCTGTTTGATCTTCTCCTTGGTGCAGAGTTTGTCTCCCAGTTGATGTCAGGGTAGTTAAAGTCCCCCATTACTATTGCGATGTGCTTCCTACATACCTTAGTTAGCTGACTAGCAAAAAGTTCATCTATTTCCTCTGTTTGGTTTGGTGGCCTATAGTATACACCTATGGCAATGTCATTTCCCCCCCCCCTTTTATATTGACCCAAATGCATTCAAGACAGTTTTCTTCATTGTTGTGCTCTGTTTCTGTAGAGATGTAGTTATTTCTTATATAGAAAGCACTACTGTATACTTCTATTCTATTCTACTCTACTCTACTCTACTCTACTCTACTCTACTCTACTCTACTCTACTCTACTCTACTCTACTCTACTCTACTCTACTCTACCCTACCCTCCCCTCCCCTACTCTACCCTACCCTACCCTACCCTACTTTACCCTACCCTACCCTATTTTTTTAAAGTCTAGGCTACCCACCTCACTATAAAGGGGCTCTGGGTGGCTTACAAGATAAAAGCAACAATATCAAATATTAAAATGATAAATATTAATATTAAAACGAGCAAAAATCAACTAAGGAGAAATACAATGGGGTGGAGCTGACTAGATTGACATGACAGATCTAAACAAGAGGATTGATAATGCTAGTGCCTATTATTTTTATAATGTATAATGGTTTACTAATCTGTTTCCTTTAGTGCATTTGTCCTGTTATCCAGAACTTCCAAACTTTGTACAAATTTTCTTCCTAATTACCAACTGCCACTAAATTGAACAATCTGAGTATATTATAGCATGTACTTCATTCACTGTATGCTATATGGTACATAGAAAGCTTATGCAACAAGTTACAATACCATTTTAGTGCTCTTGCAGCATTCTGAATGGCTCTACTTAAATTAGGACTTTGTAATTCATAGTTAATGACAAGTATGCTGGTTCTATTGGGGGCCTGTCTAAAGCATTAGTTTTGCTTTAAAACTTGTACTGATTATTTGAAAAATCAACTACACATATACAAATTTGTTTCCACAATTTGAAATGTGATCCTGCTATGGCCAGCCACTTAAAAAAAATGGCAAGTAAATCTAATAGGCACATGCTCTTTTTGTACTCCTATTTTTGTGACAACTTAAAAAAAGAATTAAGTCACTATAGATTGTTAAATAGAAAATGTCTGATATTGCCCTGATGTTTTCTTCCAAACAGGTTGCCTTAGAAACTGGCACCTGAGAATCAAAATGTACTGAAATAAAAATATACCTAGCCATATAACTGACTCACTGCATGATTACACATGGTTCTGCTAGTGTTATAAATATTTGTAGTTTAGAAATTAAAGCAAAAGCTTTTTAGAATATGCTTCATATGCTGCAAAATACAGCAAACAGTAAAGCCTAAAACAATAATAAAACAATACTTTTGGGGAAAATTGTTTTAGTAAATATTAATTACCAATTTGCAACAAAAGATGCAGCAACAAGTACAAATTGACAAGGGAAGCATCTATAAAGGTGATGTCCCCAAAAATATTAATGTAACAGTATAGAGCAACAAAGAAAAAAGAAAATCAAGCACAAAATAATAGGAAAGGAAGAAAAGACTCAGACACCTTTGTGGTTTTGCAGGAATGTAAATGGGAGGTTGGGGAAATAAAACACAATTAGTCTTGCAAGATTCTGTTACAATAGTCTGTCTTAATAAAAGTAATTTTCCTTTCCCTGTAGTTTGCTTCCTGATCTGGTCTACATATGGGGCTGATAAAAATAACATTTGATCCAGCTAATCAGTTGGAAAATCAAAACTGGAATAGATCTAGATTTATGAAATATTCTCACTGTTGAAGGAAAATTATAGCAACTCAAATGGATCAATATCATTGAAACTCTTTTATAGTTCTATTGCATGTTTTATGTAAATATGCTCTTCATTTTTGGCCCTGGTCTTTTTTAATTTTTATAGTACTTAATATGCCATTTGGGGGGATATTTAAATTACTTTTATAGGAAAATGATGCTGTTGAATTATGAAGAAGGTCTTCGAGTGGTGATACACACATCCAATCTTATTGATGATGATTGGTACCAGAAAACACAAGGGTAAGAAAAATTATAGTGTGATATTTTGGGCCATGACTGCATGCCATGTTAATATCTTCACAACAGTCGTTGAGTTGCTTATTCTTAGAGGACACATTCTTGTTTATGTATTAGTTATTTCTTCCAGAGTTCAAGGCAGTCTACGTAATACCACTTCTTCCAGTTTTTCCCACAAAAGCAATCCTATAACTGAACTGAAAGAGCAACTGGCCCAAAGTCACCTAGTAAACTACAGCTCATAGAAAAATGCTGTGAATATATTCTCTTATAATTGATGTCTACGACTGAGAAGGTAGTGCTTTGCTCTATTTCTCATACAACTCAGAAAGATAAAGGGCCTTTTTATTCAGGATCAGGAGTATTTCCTGAATATAGAATGTTTGCTTTTAGAGGGGAAATGATAGAAAATATTTGGCTATTTTCTACATAATAGCTATTTGGCCATCAACATGCCCCAATTCATTCATTAGTATAAACAATATAATTCTAGAACTGCTGCTTTAATATCCTAAGATTGACTTAATGAAAGTTGTTTGGGTCAGACTGTCCTGAACTTCTGTGTCTATGCATGCCTATCTTTCCTTGCTACAGAAATCAATTATGGATGAGGAAACTTAAAAAAATTATGATGCACCTTATTACTCTTGCCATGTTCTGTTTAATGATATTAGAAGGAAACCTGGGCTTTTATGAATCTTCATTCCCTCCTTATTCTTCTTCTTTAACACTTACATGGGAGCTACACATTTACAGACTTCCTTTTCTTTCTCCATGCACTGATAGAATATTCAACATGGTGGGAAAAGTTTTATAACAAGACAAGATGTATTTGCAAATAGGTTGAGGATCCATTAGTTTAACAGAAGCCATTTCCTTTATAGAACTGAAGGAAATAAAGAAATACTAAATAATATTTCCTGTTAAGGTGTCTTTGAATATTTATACTTCCTTTTTTTACAATATAGGCATTCCTCACTTAACTACCTCTATCAGGACCAGAATCTTGGTCGTTGAGCAAATGAGAGTTAAGCAGTTAACATGATTGCCCACATGACTGGTTTGCTGATTGAGTGCAATCCTGGCACTCCCAGTTGTAGTTGTTCAGCAAGCACACAGAGATTGTTAAGCAGATAGAATCCCAGATAAGGAGCACAGGGTGGGAGGGGAACACCCTGGGAGACTCCATTCAGGAACTGAAAATCCTCCTTACCAAAATCGAAGCAGGATTTTTAGCTCCTAAGAGAATAGACATTTGCATGGAACTTGTACCGGGTCTCCTTCACCTACCTGAGGCATTCTGCTTACCTTACCGCGTTGCTACTCTGCTCTGGAGCTGAAAATCCTACTTGGATTTTAGTTCCCTCTTGTCCCAAGAGGTTGGCTGAAAGAACTGCCTCCCTAAGGATGTCAGCTCTCTTCTGTACATTGAAGGGAGCTCTTACCACGGGGTGCAGATTTGAGGTCTGCCTCTGCAGTCTGATGTCAGTTTTTCTTTACATGTGGAAGGGAACTTCTTCGATGGGGTGGAGGAATAGAGTTTAAATCATCAGGATCTGAGCTCCAATTCTTTATCCGATTGAAGGAGTTCAGTTCCCCTCAGCAGGCAGCAATTTTAGCCAGTCCACAGAGATAAGAAGAAGTCCTCTTGCAGGTGGCAGCAGCTGGCAACCATCCATACCAACTTCCCCACAGACTTTCTGTGGAAGCTGTCAGAGGAGACTGCAAATGGTGATCACATGATCATGGGGCATTGGCAGTTGGCCAAAAGTGCAAACAGATTGCTAATCACCCAGATTACTATCACATGACATGGGAGGGGGACCACGTGACATGCGAGGGGAGCAGAAGGACATTTTACAATGGCCAGAACGACTTTACAGGCCGTAAAACACACTTTCTGAGGCCATTGTAACTTCTAACAGTCATTAAATGACTGCTTGTAAATCAAGATCTACCTATATGGTTTCAAGACACAATAAATGTTCATAACTCAAGTTTGATAGAATACGAAGGATGTCATAACTGAGTATAACTTTGCTTTGGAAAAAACACAAAAGTTTTTAAACTACATACTATGCACTTGTTAATGCTATTTTATTGCTTTTATCTTTTAATATTTTAGAATATGGCTAAGTCCTTTGTATCCAAGATTGCCTCCTGGGAGTGCTGAGTCTGATGGTGAATCTCATACAAATTTTAAGTCAGATCTAATAAGCTATCTGGTATCTTATAATTCTGCTACTCTGATGGAATGGGTTGAAATAATTAAGCAACATGATCTTTCAGAGACAAGGTATATAATTCAATGTATGCTTATATTAAACAATTTCTCACAGTTCCAATGTTCATTATAGTTATATAAAATAATGTGTTTCAATATAAGCAATTTTAAACTATAAAATTGCATTTATTGAAATAGGATACAGGATTGAAGATGCATTTTTGTAAGCTGATTACTAAAGATAATGTCAGTATTTCTTTTGTAAACATTTTTTCTTATGTTCAGTAATTTAAGATTCTGAGTAGAAGATTTTTGTGAAGATGTGTCTAGGTTTTTTAATAAGCAGTAAAATGCAGTTTGAGAAAACAACTATTTTAAACTACACTGTATTATATGCAGTATAATTATGTATATTAATTATGTACTATGATACAATTTGGGAAAATACCAAATTTTGTGTGGTTATTTTTTATGCAGGGTATATCTTATTGGGTCAACTCCAGGTCGATACCAAGGTAATGCAAAAGAAAAATGGGGTCATCTTAAACTGAGAAAGGTACTAAATGTTTATTTGTAGAATTATGAAGACTTGAAATCTTTCCAAGTAAATTTTTATAAATTTATTTATTTGTTTATATTTCATGTTTCTAAACTGCCCATCTAGACCGCCCATCTCCCTCAAGGAGGGAATTTGAGCGGTAAAGAAGTAATCTTATGAAGAGGTAATCTTATTACTCGTTATTGTTGAAAAAATTATTGCTAGCAGCTTTTCTAATAGATAGCCTTCAGACTTTGTTTGAAAACTGTTAAGAGAATTCATCATACACACATAAACCCAGTTTGTTTAAGTGTTAGACATTTTGGACTCTCGAGTTACAAAAAATATACAGTTGTAAACAAAAATAAGCAGAATAACAACAAAAAGTAAAACAAAAGGGGGAAAGTATGAACCATCTAGGCATGTCACCTATATTTCAAGTTTTAAATATATGAAAATTTCAAATTAGAATAAAGCATGTACTGTAAAATATGAATTCTGTGTCAAACTAAATATTGCATCATTTTTATTAATGCAAAAAGACTTTGAAAAATGGATTAATTATACATCTTAAATTCAATCTTTAATAACTGCTTTTCCAAATTTTCAAAATAATTTTCTCAGCAGTGAACAATTCCTAGAACAATCAAATTCTACATTTCTTGAACATACGTCAACATAATATTAACATCTTTCATTATCTACCTAGCTATACAAATATTGTTCCAAAAATACCTAATTTATAAGACCAAATCATATATATTAATGTTGCCACAATTTTTTATATACAGCCTTTCGAATATATTCTTCCAGAAATCCAATTAATTTGAAATGGAATCTGTTGGTGCTTGGTTTCAGAAATGGACTTCATCAGAAGATATAGCATCTCACTTTTCTTTGAAGCAGTTAAAATATTTGGTCCATGTTGAGATATTAAAATATGACTGAGTTGATTATTTTGCACTGCTATGAATTAGGAAATATAGAACTTCCATCTGAAGTTGAGAGAAATCATAAAATAATCATTACAGAGTAATTATTCTAAAATAATTGTTCAAGATTTTATCCATACATTAATAAAATATCTCACCATTTATTTTTAAGCTTGAATTCATTTATAATGTTAATTTTCCATGGGCATCAGAATCTGAGATACAACTTATCAAGCTGAATAATTGCCAAGACTTTAATTGAATTAAGTAACAATTTTTGGATGAATCACTAAAAATTGACACTTTATTAAACTCTCATTCCATATAAATTTAGATGATCAGGATTGATTGATTGATTGAGAATCTGGTAAACTAAAATTCCAAAGGTAGTTTTAAATCCTTGTTGGCCTGCTTTCCAGAAATATTGAAAAGCTTCTGCTGGTCAGTCAACCAATAAATGTTTTTACCACACTGCATACCATCTTGAATTGTTCCAATTAGGCAGTCCTGTATTGTTATTGTTAGGTAACTCAGAAGTTTATGCCAAAAAGGTGTAGTTGGATTGCTGCAATAATTGGTGGTTTCAATTCATTGTCCTTCAGTTTACAAAGGAATTAGAAACTTAGATTTTATATAGAAACTGAATGCTGGTTTTCCCACTAGTACCAGTGAATATGTTAGCCCGAGTCTGCTATCATGCTGGCTCACTAAGAGTTAAAGCTCAACATATCTGGAAGATATTCAGGAAAATAAGATTTCAGCACAAATGTCTACAATAATTGTAGTCTGCACTGTTGGATAAAATATTGAACATATGCAACTAATTAAAGAGCAGTGTCTTCATAAATGATAATTTGTGTTTCATCTGCTACTTAATTGAATAATTGAATGTGCTAAAGTGTTAATATTTTATTGGTGTTATTTGTTTTTTCCTCAAACAGCTTCTGAAGGAACATGCAATACAAATACCTGATCAAGATCTTTGGCCGATAATAGGACAGTTCTCAAGTATTGGATCAATGGGAATTGATCAGTCCAAATGGCTGTGTTCAGAATTTAGAGAAAGTTTGGGGAGTTTAGGAAGCAATTTGAAGACTCCTCCAAATGAAATTCCGATCCATCTGGTATTGGCTGCATAATACATATATACGTGCGGGTCTGGATATGTGTGAGAGAGTGTCTGTGTGTATTTATAGTGTTTATTAGAGTTAGAACAGCAAAGCATCTGCTACGGGGACGTTTATTTACAGAATATATTACCATTAAAAATAAACCTGCCCACACACACTGATACATATCTATCTATAGATAGATATATTTGTGTGTGTGTGTGTGTGTGTATGTGTATGTGTATATATATATGTGTGTGTAATATATATATATTACATATATATATATATATATATATATATATATATATATATATATATATATATATATATATATATATAATATATGTGTAATAAATATATGTGTAATATATATATGTGTGTGTGTGTGTAATAAATATATATATGTGTGTGTGTAATAAATATATATATATTACTAATTTTGTTAAAAACAGGAATCCTGGGTATAGTCATATTATAAAAACAAACAAACACAAACATCAGGAAGAAATTTTTAAACTAAAAGCGTTTAATCTAGTGCCAAGCTTTCGTCAGCCAACTGCCGACATCAGGGCTTAAAACCGGTCGATGGGAGTCTCCTTTATAGTGCTAGTCAGTTTGTGCATACGGCTCCTGGACCTCGTCATCGATCCTACTTGATTGGGCTGTGTGTTGGTTATATTCTTGATGTTGATTGATGCTACCGCTCTGTTACCTGCTCTGCTTCCTCCACTCTCCTTCTTTGTGCGTCTGTTGTTATCTATCTCCTCACTACAGGCTCCTGAGTTCGGCATACTTCTTCCCCCCCTTTTTTGGACATTCGTTTCCTCCGTGTTTTCCCAGTTACTCCTCCTCGCTCCATTGGGCTGTCCGCTGGGTATTCTCTCATCTTCCCCCCCCCGGCTATCCTTCCCATATGTTCATGGCCATGTCCTACGCGTACATCACCTCCTATGGTCTCCACCCCCTCTTCCTCGTCTCCGATGCTCATTACGTTCGCATCGCCCCGATCATCGCGTTGCAGTCTCCGTTTTAATCCGTTGCCTTCGTCTAATGTGGATTGTATGCATTCCCTCTTCACGGGAGTATTGTTGTATTGTGTGTTTAAGCCTACACCCCTCTTTCTCGTGGCCCTATGTTTGCATATAGGGTTAGTTGGGGTGGCCATACGTTCCTCCCCCCCTTATGTTCGTTATAAATCTATTGTTGCGATCCTCATATTGTCTATGGTGTTCTGAGTTGTCCTCTTTTTTCAATCGCGATCGAGTTTTTATTGTGGGGCTGTCAATACACTGTCCAATTGGTTCCACTCCACTGTTTTTATGTTTTGTTGTTACTGCACGTGCATGAATATCTTCAATGTCATTCGTTGGGCAACCTGGAATCTCTGATGTGAAGGCTTTTTGCCGGTGTGTTCTGACCTTTGTTCTTTCATTGGGGGGTGTTGTTATTCCTCTTGGGTGTCTTAAGGGATCTGGGGGACCTCCTGCTGTATTAGATTTTATTCTCCCATTTAACAGCTCTCTTGCTCTTTTGGAACGTGTGCATACCCCCAGGGAAGGGGCTTCTGTTGGTTGTTTATTGGCATCCACTGTCTGATTGTCCATTGGTTGCAATGGCATTTTCACTTCCCCTATGGTCCTGTCTCCTTGATCTTGTGGCACACAGTTGGATTGTCTTTGTTGGGATGCATGATTTTGTTTATTCCACACTCTCAATGCCTGGTGTGCCGGGCAGAGTTCTATGTGCCGGTTAATCGAATTTTTGTCGGAGAGCCAAGCCTCTTTAATCAGGCGGCCTCCTTTGGTGGTGTCACTGGATAGGGTATGCACATCATTAAAGTCAAACTGGTGGCCAAGATCAGCCATATGCTGTTCAAATCTTTTGATGGCCAGCTTGTGTTCATGTATCCGGGTTTTCAGTCTTTTGGAGGTCTCCCCAACATAATTGCTAGGACAGTCTTTGCAATTGATCTTATACACCACTGCGGATTTCTCTGTGTTGGGGAGCGGGTCCTTGGGGCGCATGATCTTAGAGCGCAGTGTCTGGTTCGGTTTATGGGCTATTTTTATGTTATGGGGGGCTAGTAGCCTAGCTGTTGCTTCGGACACATTGTTGATGTAAGATAGGGAAACGCGTGTCATCTGTGGTGGTGTCTTGTTAATCTGTAAATTCTCCCGGGGTTTGGGTGGTGCGCCATGGCATTTGATAAACCTTACTGGATAGCCGTTGCGTTTGCAGATGCAGAAAAGGTGGTTCTTTTCCTCTGCTTTTGCTTCGGCCGTGCTGCAGTGAGAGTCTATCTGTTTGAATAATGTTCTGATGCAGCTTGCTTTATGGGCCACCGGATGGGCCACCGCTATTATGCTTGAGATAGGGTGTCCCTTTAACTTGCTCAAACATGGTCCCTTGAAAGGTGAAGTAGGTTTTCTAGAATATATATATATATATATATATTCTAGAATCCAGTGTACAGAAAAATAGTGAGGTTTAGGCCCTTCTATTCAATTTATATATAACCAGGTTTTCTTGAAAAATGAATGGATCAGAGGCCATGCTGCTACCATTGATTCTCCCTTAAACCCTCACCCAGAATGACTAGAAATTGCTGGTTTTGAATTATTTTAGCGGGGTTGATGGCCTTAAGGGCAGGGATTCAAAATGGTTGTTCTTATCTTGTTCCCATCTCCACCTTTAAAATGGGGAAATCCTAACATATGAAACCAGTTTCCTGAATGGTTGCTGTGGAGAGATAAATGTATGAAGAGCAAATAATGGCATTACAGAAATGAGCTATTTTGCCATCTATATAGTCTGGGTCTGTTAGTTGTTCATCCTTACTGTAAATACATTGTTCATCTCCACAAAATCTCTATTTTGCTTTTTTAAGCATTCAGATTTCAAAATGTTTGTTTAACTCAACCAGTCTTTGTCAAAGCAGGCGCTGTGATTTAGTCATGATTTGAATAAACATACAAGTCTGTCCAGAAGCTAGTTTCTATGTTACAGATTTTTTAAAAAAAAATAAATTGTAGCCGAATCTCAAGAAAACATAACAACAGATAAGTTTTCAGCAAACCAATAACAGTATCAAACTTGATTGGTATATACTCACGCTCTGTTACTTGGCAATATTTTGATGGTAAATCGTATAACATGCTTATTTATATCAACCTGAAACAATCATAATATAATTGTTATAACTATCTGGTATTACATTTGCTTTTATTTGTTTAGATTTACCCAAGTGTTGAAAATGTGAGACAAAGTTTAGAAGGTTATCCAGGTAAAATATATATTCCTGCCTTTGACAATAAAGTTGTAAGGCCACATGTCAACATTAAGTAATTGACCTTTTCTTTTTCAGCTGGGGGTTCTCTTCCATATAGTATACAAACTGCACAAAAGCAGCTTTGGCTAAACTCTTATTTCCAGTAAGTAAAATGCTATCTTTATGGTTAGTGTTTTAAAATAAAAAAGTAATCAAACCTTAAAGACTAACACTTACTGTGCCTTATGTTTGTAAAATGTTTGAGAAAGATATTATTAGATTTGGCTTAGAATGTTCATCATAAAAATCCAAACAGAGATTATATAAATTGAGTTTCAGATGTTCTGTAATTATTAGCCTTTTAAAAATTACTTAGTTATGTGCCAATTAAATGATTTTCTAAAAATAAAACCTAGCAGACATCTCATATTTCAAACCAACCCATAGTGGAAAAAAGTAATTATTTTTCTCTTGTGTACAGTAGTTTTGAAAATTTCCTTTAAGTTTATGAAAAGCTGCAAGTTGAATATAATTAATCTAGCCACAGCAGGACAAAAAAAATGTCCAGAGATCAAATGCCAACATATACACATATCAATAAAAATTACATTTTTTTCTTTTCCATATAAATCCCTATTGATTTCATATACATCCATTCATGTATATTATACTCCGCAATATTTTAGTATGGCTTTATGTGTAAAGTATGAACAGTTAAACTGAGAAAGGAAAGCTAAAAAACTTTTTGTGTTCTTATTTAATCCTGGTCTATAATTACTGGAATTGTTGTAGATTACAGCTTTGCATGTGATTGGTAAGGATATCTAAATCAGCCTTCCCCAAACTGGTTTCTATTCCATGCCACAGGAAATTGACCCAAACTATAATTGAAACAGTATCTTGTCTTTTCTATCAACTGCTGGAACATTTATTTGTATTACTTTAATACATCTATTACCTGAAATCAACCGGATTCTTCAGATGTGTTATGTTTCCCATTATCCCCTGCCATCAGGAATGAATCTTTTTAGTTGGGGTGGATAGAAGTTATTAACCATTATACTTTGAAGTCACCACATTAGAATATTTCAAGTAACATTCAATTTTAAAAAGGAGAAATAAAATACTTCTTACTATGGATATCACATCCCAGGAATTAGAGTCTAAAAAATGTATTGTGTGGTTTAATCTGAAAGACTGATTTCTTTTGTTTTAACCCAAGCAAATGGTCAGCTGAAACTTCAGGTCGTAGTCATGCAATGCCACATATTAAAACTTACATGAGAGTATCCTTGGATTTCCAGAAGATTGCATGGTTTCTAGTGACAAGGTAAATCTTTTACAGGTAGTCCTCGACTTATAATTGGGACTACAATTTTCATCACTGAGCAATGCAGTCAAAAAGCAAGATGTCATGTAACTGCATCGCTTAGCAGCCACAATACCAGCAATTCCTCTTGGCATCTGGTGTGGAGAATGTTGGGCACAGTTTAAAGAAGAGACCTGGGAAGAAGGGCTGGGATAGTCAGCAGCTGGGTAGACCTCATCAGGTGAAGATCAGCTGGGCGCAGTAGAGACTGCAGAATGCAGGACGGGGGAGCGGAGGGGAGAATGGGGCTTTGCACTGAGGTGGCAGGCCATGATGTGGTTACTCAATAGAGGCTGCACTGAAACTGAAATAGAGGCTTGGAGGCAGTGGTAATTGGCTAATACAGTATCGCTGAAGGTCCCAGGCCTCTAATTCTACCCCAGCACTGCTGACATCACCAAGAAATGCAACTGTGATGGAGGGAGTTGAAGCGCCCTTATGGTTGTTAAGTGCAGGTAAACTGCCAAGCACCCACATTTTAATCATATGACTGCTACAACAACCATAATTTCAGGCACAAGTTGTAAGTTCCTTTATTCAGGGCTGAATAAATAGTCTTAAGTCAAGAACTCCCTGTGGTTTTTTTTTCTATTCTTTTCTCTCCAAATTTTTGTATTCTGTGCATAAACAAAACTTTTTTCTTCTCTTTCTTGTTTATGCCTGCTTAGTGCCAATCTTTCCAAAGCTGCTTGGGGAGCTTTTGAGAAAAATGGCACCCAGCTGATGATCCGATCATATGAACTAGGAGTTTTGTTCCTGCCTTCAGAATTTGTAAGTTCATTCTAATCCTATACTGGTTGCAATGAATGCAAATAGAGCCAGACCCATGGATCTCAAGAATGTCAGAAATGTATTTGGATAAGAAAGTAAAAAGAAAAGTATTTTTCTATGTGTAGCTCAGTTCCAAAGAAAATTATTAGTTACCCAGTATTATGTATGCTCGTTTAATGGCTGTATTAAATTGTAAAACTAAATTATACTTTAATACTAGGAAAGGAAGCTTATCTGAATCACCAATTTGTTCATTTCTCCCAGTCATTTAATCCCCCCTAATCCTTTATTCAGCTGGATAATTTTTTTCTGGAGAGTGACTATACTTCAGTCTTAAAAATAAATTGTGGGTGCTTTGAGGGCTGCATTCAAATGTCCAGTGATGTCATTGAAGACACAAGCTTTCAGCCTTTTATTTGGGAAGACATGTGGATGAGGCAAAAATGACTAAATGATATGCTGCAGAAATTTGCTTGCAAATTGATTATACAACCTGGGATGCTCCAGATGTAAAAATACTCCTAGTTGCATCTTCTTGTTCAGTAGCATATACTCAATCCAGTGCTGTCTCTATCCCTTCTGTCGGGAAATGTCATCAACTGGGATCATGGAAATGAATCTTTATATTTATCTTATAGAACTTTATATTTAATCCAAAACCCAACTCTGGAAGAAAATCAGCTAGTAAAAACTAGTCAAACATGCAGGACCCATTATCCCAGACTTCAAGAGATAAGCTTTTTTAAATACGACCAGCATGGGTATCAACTGTATCTCTGTTGAGATATTTATTCTCCAAGAATTCAGTGTTTCCTTAGTGGTATTTTAAATGTGATATACATCACCTCCAGTCGTGAAAACCACTCTGTATTCATTGTTTAATGGAATTAACCTATAATATGATGTAGGACAGGCATGTCAAACTCGCAACATCATGTGACGTTGCGCGATGTATCAGGACTTTTTCCCCATTGCCGGCAATGAGGTGGGCGCAGTTTCATTGGCAGTTTGACATGCCTGATGTAGGACATTTCTTCATTTCAAATTAAGAAAGTTAAGTTGGTTTTTTTTGAGGTCTTGCTTAGTTTAAAGAAAATGATTACTGAGTAATAGATTATCTGCTTTTAATTGTGGCAATTTGATTATACATTAATTATTTGATTATAGTTGCTATTTAGACAACTTACCTAATAGGCACATGTTGGCAGCATGTTACTAACGCCACCATATTACTGTATTTGTTTTTTAATTTTGGTTGAATGCAATACTCTTTTTTTTTAGGACTTGAATACAGGGTATTTCCAAGTAAAGGAAAACATGTTATCTAATACATCAGTATTGTCATTTCCTGTCCCTTATGATCTGCCCCCTGAGAAGTATGAAAAAAAAGGTAAGGCATTCTCCTTCTATATAATTATTTTTTCTGGATAAAAGTAAAATTAATCTTGAATGAACGTAAAAACATTTAAAATAAAGAACATGATTATTGGGAAAAGAGAATTTAGAAAGGCTTAAACAGACAAGTAGGTAGAATTTTGTGAAGAAATTCCTTAACACATTTCTTAACTACCATGGTTCCCCCAAAATAAGACCTGGTCTTATATTTTTTTTGCCTCCAAAAGAGGCATTAGGTCTTATTTTGGGGGGTGTCTTACCTTAGGACCACCACAGCCAGGCCTCCTACACCCCGACACCTGTTGCGCCGCTGCTTGACTTCTTCAGCAGCCGCTTCCCGCCACTTGCAGCTGGATGCTGTGTGGCACATTATGCCGTTGCTGCTACTCATGGCTGGATGATGATGCTTCATGCTGTTGTTGCCATTTGCAGCAAGAAGCCACATGGTGCTTTGGGCCATTTTTGCTGCTCGCGGCAGGATGCTACATGGTGCTTTGCGCTGTTGCTTGTGGCAAGAAGCCATGAAGCTCTTTGGGCCATTGCCGTCGATCATGGCAGGAGGCTATGTGGCGTCCTGCCACAAGCAATGGCATGAAGCGCCAAGTGGCATCCTGCCACGAGCAACGGCAATAGCATGAAGTGCCATGAGGCGTCCTGCCGCGAGCAGTGGAAATGGCCCAAAGAGCCACATAGCATCCTATCACGAGCAGCAGAAACAGCCCGAAGCAACATGCGTTCTGCTGCAAGCAGCAGCAACAGCCTGAAGCGCTGTGCAACCTCCTGCCATGAGCGGCAGCACTGGCATGATGAGCCACAGATTTACAAGTGTCAGGACGTAGGAGGCCTGGCTATGATGGTCCTACCGGTAAGGTAAGTGGGTACGGGGCATGTGGGGCAGCTTCACCACCCCCGCCCTAGCTTGATTTTTAGATGTGCGCCTTGCCCCAAAACTAGGGCTTTGGGGGAGGTTTATATTAGGCCCACCCCCAAAAATCAAGCTGAAGCTTACTTTCTGGGGGGGGGCTTTCAGGAAGCATGATAGATAGTCCATATAACAGCTGCTTAAATTATAGTTGTTACAAGATTCCATTTTCAAACCCAGCTGAACTCTCAAACCTTTGCACATAATTACCTCTTTGTCAGTGTGTTGTTACAAGCTTTTTGTAATAAGGATGAGATACAATTTGAATAAATACAGAATGCTGCTTCAAGGGTTAAGATTATCAGTGTTACAATTCATTTGTGTAATAGTACTACTATTGAACATACCACATTTCACTTGCAAATCAACAATCATCATCCTATTATTGCATTCAGTTCACAAATATGCTCTTGTTATTGAACTGCAGCTCCCCCTGTGTCTAACAAACAATAGGCTTATTTTGTATTTCCTTTCAAATTAAATGGGATTTTAAAATATTATTGTGTGCATATATAACATTGCTCACTACTTAAAGATGGTTTTAAAAAGTTGGTTTTGTGTTATGAAGCAGTAAGTTTAAAAGCTAATTATATTTCAAGTAAAAGTTATTGATAAACATCTCCATAGTTTCAAAGTAGCAATACTGGATTATTTAAGACTAACTGGTTGCTTAGAAAATGACTAGACTTTAAATGGTTAGTTTTAATATAAAGAATTTTAGGAAGAGGAAATCTAATTTAATTTTTCTCAGTTCATCTTCATCTGTGGTACAAGTCTGTCCTTTTCTTTTGCTTTGCAGATCGCCCATGGATTTGGAATATTCCTTACATCAAAGCTCCTGATACACATGGCAATATGTGGGTTCCTAAGTGAATAGTTTAAAGTAATTCTGAATCTTTATTCGGAGTCATTTGAATACCTGTCAGATTTTATTATTGATATCTGTACACTTGAAAATAATTGTTTGAATATAATAAAATAAAAATAAGCTACTTTGAATTATTATTAACAGCATTTATGAAAAAATAACTGCTTTGAAGATTAGCAGTTTTAAATCTCATGATAAATCATATTTTTAAAATTACATGTATGCAGATGGTCCTTGTTTAGTGACCATAATTGGGGCTACCAACTCAGTCATTAAGCAAAGTGGTCGCTAAATGAAATAGCTAATGTTCTTCATCTTTCCTTTGCTTATAGACCTGCCAAGTCATAAATATGAGAATTGATCATAAAGCTTTTTTTATTACTAATAGAACATTTTTCATCACTGTTGTAACTGAACGGTTACTTAAATGAGGCCATTGCTAAAAAAGATCTACCTGTAAATTAGAAAATTTTGAAATGGCCATGTCAGATAGTTGTATTTTTTAGCCAGAATATCTTTAATCCTTTTGGGGAGTTTTGTGAAATTCTGAATGTGATAAAAGAGAAAGTTTACAGAAAATTGAAATAAAGTACCTAGCTGTGTTAGCAATAAAAATGAAATTATATTATATATAAAATTATAATATATATATTTTCTCCATGATGATCTGTTCCTAAACTTGGTATATTTTAATATTCATATGTTTGTGAATTAGGGAGAAATGCCAATAATGGAGCAAATATATATATGTAGGTCTTTGGTTCTTCGGGTTTTCTCCCGCGAAGAACCAAAGACCTACATACAAACACCCGCGAAAACCTCAGAAAGCATATATATATATATATATATATATATATATATATATATATATATATATATATATATATATATATATATATATATATATATATATATATATATATATATATATATATATATATATATATATATCAAATATTAGTCTGATACTTTTGTATAATTTCTGAGATGTCTTTACTTTGCCTTTATTTATCCTTCTCCAAGACTATAAATTGTTACAAGCATATAGTATAAAACATAATTTGGTGCTGTTGCAATGACATATCAAACATTTTAATTAGAAAACAAAAACTTGCTTCACTGAAAGATTTTTGAAATCATGTATATTTCATATTCCTTTAGATATTCCTATAGATTCTCAAAAATCCAATATTTATTTATATAATATATTTATTGTGAGCCAAAAACATTATTGGGCAGTATACAACAGAGAATTTAAAAAAACAGTAAATATATAAAGTCATAATTAAAACTATCATGAGCAGAGATGATGATGTTATCCTGCCATAATAACCAGGATTTTCCTGGGAACTCTAGAGCTGATGGGGATTCCTACAATTGATAAGAATGTCATTGGTTATACAGATATAAAACTAATACTTTCATTTTACTTTTTTATTGCTTATAAAACTGAATTGTAGGTTTCCATTCAAGGGCTGCATTTCTTAAAGAACTTAAACTTTATCATTAGAAAATATAAGTGTGTTTTCAGCCCAATTCTAACTTCTGGTCATTTACAATGATTGATTCCAAACATGTATGTTTAGCGTTGAAGCTTTAATGAATTATATCAGACATATTTAACCATGATGGATTGTAGTGCACGAATAAGACATCCTCTCTCTGCAGGCAAATAAAGGCATAATCAAAAGGGCTTGCATATTAAGAAATATTTTTGAAGCTACATATGTGGGGCAACCAACTAATTTTAAGAAGACTGCAACTAATTTGCTGTTAGAAATGAAAATACCATTATGCCTTGTTCCAAAAGTGCTTTCCAAAAGGCAACTGGACATTCTTGGGTTGTTGTTGTTGTTTTTTAAACATTTTGTTTCTCATCCAAAAAGTTTCTTCAGTTCCTCAAAAGTGAAGAAGCTTCTTGGCTCAGAAGCAAAATGTTTTTTTAAAAAAACAACAACCCAAAAAAAGTCCAGTTGCTTTTTGGAAAATCACCTTTGCGACAATCATGATCTGGATGACTTGAGAATCTCCACAGACATCACTGTGTCTTCTACATTCTGGTTATACTGTAGTTAATTGAGTATAAAATGAAAATAGTGTAGGTGACATGCACATTTGCTATATCAAGAAAATAGTAAAGCCTTCAAATAGGATTATGATGTATAATGTATGTTATATAAAGGGTGCGTCATACAATTGCTGGTAATTTGTGAAAACAACTTTTTCCTGCAATGACAGTATTTAAAGTTTTGTATAAAAAGTTGGGAAAAAAAGAAAGCAAAGTGATAAGACCTGAGTGAAATTTGCTTGATTTCTTGGCTATACATCTCCCAAGTTCAAAATACATGTTCTTTTTTTAAATCATCAAACATGTAGGAAAAAAATCAAGCAGTTTTTCCCATATGCACACTAGGAGCATTTTATTTATTTTTAAATATATGGTAAATATTGTCTATTGGATGATAGATAGCACATAGCGTGGGGGACTAGCACTTACCCATTTTGTACTCCCTATGGAAAATAAAAAATCAAGGATTAGTTGATGCTTTGTATCACAGTATGTATATATATAAAACAATGCAGAATAAAAAACCTTGAATGTTTTGTTACAAGGTCAGAATACCTGAATAAGATTGATTAGCATTTGATCATGTCCATAAAGTTGGTGTCAACTTTAAGCAAACACACAGATTTTCTCCATGATGATCTGTTCCTAAACTTGGTATATTTTAATATTCATATGTTTGTGAATTAGGGAGAAATGCCAATAATGGAGCAAGAAACATTCAAATCACTGGGATTACTCATGAATACATTACACAATTGATTCAAGATGTTCAGCTATATTAGTGCTTTGAGAAAAAAAGCAGTACTGTATTTTTTTTAAGGTGCCGCATGGCATACTGTTGCTTTTATATCATTGAACTTTATGATCAGCCTTGATAGCTTCAAGGCAGGGTCAGACAGATTCATGGATGCCAAGTGTATCGGTGGTTATTAAAATGGATGTCCATGTGCCGCCTCTATGTTGGTTGAGGCAGGCAGGATTCCCTTGAGTACCATTTTTTGGGGGTCAAGGGAAAGGGAGGGTTTTGCCTTCTCTTTCTGCTCAAGATCCCCATGTACAATTGGTGGGCCACTGTGTGACACAGAATGCTGGACTCGATGGGCTTTGGCCTGATTCAGCATGGCTCTTCTTATGTTCTTATGGTAAATATTGATCAAATTTTGGAGATTCAGTGAATCATCAGGTACCACAGGTGGCTTTTTTTTAAAAAAAAAAATGTTTCCATAACAACCTGAATGTGAAAACATTCAAGCTTAATGTGTTTACTAAAGCAGTTAAAACAAATCATTTAGAATAAGAATGTATGGAGCTTACAAATGCTTTGATGTACTCAGAGAGAAAAAAACATAAAATGTTCCCATTATATTTCAATAAATATGTTTTGGGAAAAGTCATTATAGGAAAAACCATTCAAGTAGCAAATAACAAACTGTACATGTTAGGGATTATAATATTATAAATGTACTTTATATGTGTATATTATTTTTTTTGTTTCTGCTTTTCCTGTTTTTATATGTAATAACTGACGTTTGAGCTGTTTGATATTGGTGAAAGTTGAACATTAAATGTATAGATCATTGTGTTATGTAAAAATGGGTAGGGCTTCAGTCTTTAGGAGCTGAGTTGGTGAGAATAGGGTCTGAATCCCTAATCACAGCAATCTTAAGCCAGAAGTCATCAAACAGTCAGGCTCTTAGTCTCTTACTTGTTCATCTGAATTTTCATTATGAATAGTCACAGAGACATTAGTGTCTGCATCAAGGACAGAGATAGCAATGAAGAAGGCAGAAGGAACAATTGTCACAGCCTCCTACTCCCATTCTTTTTGCTTTAGTAATAGCTATGAATAACTATTTGAAGACAATCCTGATAATTCCCCAGAGGAAGAGAACTTGATGAGATGGCAACTTTTCAAGTTTTTATCTACCTTCTCTATGGCAAAAGAGGTGGTGATCAATTAATCAAGAATGGGAGTTTGGATATTTTGTGAGTTATTTCTCTCATAATGCCCAAAGCTGAGCAAAAGAAAGGAATTAGAATCACCCAGGGTCAAACTAGCTATTCAGATGCTTCTGGGTAGATAGCACTCCTCCCTTTTTAGTCTAATGTGCTCCAGTTACATGACAAAGGAATGGAAGTGAGATTGTTTTCATCTCTCTTCTTCAGTCATCAAAATCAAAAAGAATTTGACAGCATAAAGCAGGGGTGTGACTTTTTTGTGACTTTGCGGGGTTGGGGTGGGCATAGCGTGTGCAGGCTGCATCCGGCCTGCGGGTTGTGTGTTTGACATGCCTGGCATAAAGCACTATGCATACATTATGCACACATATTCTAAATCCCAGTTGCCAGCGGTAATGGACAGAAAGAACGATTTGAGAAACAGGAGGAAGAGCTGCAACCAAGGCAAGTCAGATAAATGAGTCCAGGCCAGAATTATATCCTGAGTAACAGACAACACCTCTCCGGTTCTCATGAAGACAAAGGGAGAGAGGGGGAAGTGCATTGATTGCAAGGTTCTGTTATTATAAAACCTTATAATAAAAGTATTAGCATGCGTGACTTTGGTTTCCTAGTGTGGTCTACCTTGAAGAAGACTGACATCAGGATCCATTAATCTACTATTGGAGTCAATCCTCTCTGTCAAAGGCTTGCTGGGCTTGACTCTGACACATTCAGGCCCAAAAGAAATTGGTGAGCTAGAATTATATAGTGCAGGGGTTCTCAACCTAGGCAACTTTGTAAGACTTGTGGACTTCAACTCCCAGAATTCCTCAGCCAGCAAAGCTGGCTGAGGAATTCTGGGAGTTGAAGTCCACAAGTCTTAAAGTTGCCAAGGTTGAGAACCCCTGAGTAGTGGGAACAACCAGAGAAAGTCAGCCAGTTTCCAAAAGGCAACCAGAACTACTCTGGAACAAGAAACAAGAAGGCAGCTCCTCTGTTTGTTTGTTTTTCAACGAAACTGGAAATAAAATGATAAATCACTGTTTCTTGCAGATCAATCCATTCTAAATTCGGTAAAATTCGAGACTAAAGCAAGGAGACATCTGTCACGCTCCCTTTGGTTCCTTGCAAAGATAAAAGGTAAAATAAAAAAAGATAAAGATAAAGCATGCCTACCACCTCTGCGGAGATACTCTCCACAAACAGGGCTGTTCGTTTCTGAACAATAACGGTTACCTGTTTGACAGCGCCGGCGTCAAAACGGGACCTTGGGGGTTCATTTCATGGGCTTGTAGCCTACATGCCTTAGGCAGCGCCGCTTCCAGATTCTCTCGCCCAGTTTCCCCAGAACGACAGCCCGACCAACCGCAATATTCCAGTAAATTCGAATCCGGACTTCCGAAATTCTTCTCCCGCCAAGCGCCACAGCCATGCTCGCCGCAAGCCTCTCACGAGCTTCCTTGAAACCGCTTGTAGCGGAGGCCCGCTACAGGAAGCGAAGGACCCGCGCTTTGACTCTCTTCGGCAGGTTTGGGAAGAAATCAGGAGCGTTTTAACGCCCTGCCCAGTCTCAATTTTCCCGTGGGTTGCCCGAAGAGTCCGGAGAGAAAACGGCCACTTGCGGACCGTATTGATTTCCTGGCGAGGAGTCGTCGCCCTGCACATGGGAAAGGGTGTTTTTAACCGCTTGGCATTCGGGGAGCTGAAATCCTGACCCGGCGCCCGGCAACTGTGAGGTCTGACTGGCGGAATTGATTCAAACCCAGCCTGCCACGCGCGTCCTAGGAGAACATCGAGGAGCACGAGTTTGGTCAACAGGTGGGCGGCTCGGAGATCCAGCGAGGGAAGCTGCTCGGCGCGCTCCTAAGGGATGTACTGCGGGGACAGACTGACTACCTTCTGTGGCACTTGGCCGGAGGGGTGCAGCATTGCGGTCCGCGCCTTGCTCTCTTGCCGCTTCCGAGCCTGGAGACCACTTCGAAGGGCGCGCCGCACGCCCCTTCGGGAGCTGCGGAACCCCGCCTCGAGGGGGCGCGAGGAGAATGAGCCGTTGAGGGGAGCTCGAGAAAGCTCGGGCGCCTGGCGGGCAGAGAGGGATGGCTTGTCGCGGTCTCTGCTGCTGTTCTTCGTCCAGCTTTGCCACCCTCACCGAAGACACCGCCCGGTTCCTGCTCCTGGCCCTTCTGATTTTTCTCTACATGGGTTGCGGAGCTGCCATCTTCTCCCTTATAGAGCGGCCCTCTGAGCTGGAAGCCCTTCAGAAGTGGCAGATGAAGATTGAAAACTTCTCCCAGAAGTACGACCTGGCTTTGGCGGATCTGAGGGATTTTCTGTTTGAGTACGAGTCCGCCTACCGGATCGGTATCCGGGTAAACATAACGCGGCCCCAGTGGGACTTAACGGGAGCCTTTTATTTTGTAGGCACCGTGGTTTCTACTGTAGGTAAGTGGGGAAACTGTCAAAATACTAAGGCGCTTCATCTGCTTTACACTGTTTGGCTCTTGTACTTTTCCAGTTCAGAAAATAACTACCATTCACAAGAGAAAGGCAAAGCCATGAATATGATCAACATCAGTGCTGGAAGGTAAAGCTTGTATGGCTTGTATATTTGTATATGTAGCTTGTGAAATGGCTTAGAAGTAAGTACCTATGGCTAAAATGTGCTTCTCAAAGTCACAAGGTATTTACCGGATTGGGGGTGGTAATCTCTCAGAAAAGCATGACAGATTTCTTTCCATAGGACACATTTGTGTGATCTTCACTGTGGAAAGCCAAATTTATTCCACACAGTACTGAGAGTAATAGGCAAGTTACTTTTCCTTCACTCTTCTCCCTCTAGTTTGCTGTATTTTCAATTTTATAACATGTCTTTAAGAATTTCTGAACATGTTATACTCTTGTTCCTGTTAACACACATTGGAAGTCAGATTTATTGAAAGTTCATACTGGCTTTTGTGCATTTTAATCTTGCATGTTCTTGAATATCTCAGTTTCTCATCCTTCTAAACTGCAACACAATTAGCAGTGTTCTTTCTCACATAGACATGAGTTAAATTCCCAAAGGAATCACTCTTATCAAAGAATTATCTCAGCAAATGCTCATTTCCTTCCATAGAATCATTTTAAAACATTTTTTCATGACAAATCATATCACAAAAGAACGAGCACTGAAGTTATCTGAACTGATGAGTCTTTATAATAACTACATTTAGCAGGTGTAATTGGCTATTAAGATGCCCCAATTGTACAGTTGTTTTCTTTTGACACTGATTGAGTGAAATAATATGTAGTAGGCTTTTCGGTTGTTTTTGCTCCCTTCAAGGCATCAAATTAAATCCTGATGATTGCAGTTTTATTAGTGAGGTTTTACAAGTGGTTCCTCATTGCTTTCTTTGTAGGACTGAAAGAGGGACCAGCTCCAGGTAACTCACATCAATGCTTTCTTTGTAGGTCTGAGAGAGGGTAACCCATCTGAGTTTGTGCCTAAGGCAGAGCTAAAATTGATAAGTCTACCCATTTCTAGCATGGTGCTTTAACAATTGGCTCTCTTGTATGTAATGTAGATTTCATGTTATATCTTAGATTATTTACAGTGCTGAAGGGATGCTGCTAAACTATTGGTTTGCTTTCAACTACAAAAACAACAACTTATGCTTCTGGGGGACATTGATATAGCAGGTGGATATAAAAATATAAAATCCTCCTATTGATCAAAATACAGACTCCATTTTGTAATTAGATAGAATAATTGCCCAGAGCTTATATTTAATAGGTGACAGTGTATGCAGTGCACCTGTTTATGACAGCAGTCAGCTGTATTTTTTTTTCAATATATTCCAGTTAGTTTTTGCCCCCATCAACAGTTAGAGCATCTTCAGTATTAATTGGTTAGATTAGGTTTCTCTCCTTCTACTTTTACTTTTTGGGAAAACCTTCGGGATTTTTATATCTCTGTGCAATTTATTTTAGCTACAATTGATCAAGAATTATACAAAGGATGACTATGATTAATTTGAACCTTGAAGTTAGAGATGGAGTTGTCACTTCATTACTGTAATTGGAAGCTTTCCGTATGGGTCTGTAGTTGCCTTCTAGAATCACTTGTGGGCTTCCTAGAAGCATTGGTCCTTGTGGAAACAGAACTGGCTGTTCATTCCACTACGTTTCTATTTTTCCTTTTCCAACCACATCATCCAAACCTTCATAGTGTAGCTATATCATTCCAGAGCATAAGAAACTTATTGAGGAGAAAAGAGCTAGCCAAAGTGATGTTTTCCCAGGTTGGCATTTCTCATGGATCTCAGGGACTCCTCATCCTTTGGTGGATGCACTTTTGTGTGCAGACATTAAGATATCATGCAGATATTAGCCTGATACAAATTAAATTGTGCCCACAGTTTATTTGAAATTTCAAGTAAAAATTCTGGAGGAGGCACACGAAATAATATACCAGTACTTAATTCTTACAATCAATGTATTTCCTAGCACTTACATTAATAAACAAGGGAATATCAAATTTATTTTTTATCCAGCTGCTCCACTTTCAGTTACTTTCCCTATCATTTATTCAGTCACCCTCTGTCTTTTTCATGATTCTGCCTAATACATAGATAGTACAAAGCCAGAATAAATATGAAATTGAAATAGTGCCAGGACAACTTCCTAAGGCTCCACATGTCATCCATCTGAAGTTTGATTCAGAACCTAGAGTAATCAATTGGATCAATATACTATATTCATTCAAAATAGTAAAAACAGGAAATTGCAGCATTTTGAACTTCCCTATTTACTGCCTTGTGCTGCGCCATAAATTTCATTTGGGGGAGAAAAAATTTTTTTCTGTTGAAAATCTTAGCAGTTAAAAGGAATGCTGTTTGATGTAAATGTAACTGGCCAGGCTGGATCCTGGCTTACTCAGACAATTATTCCCAAGCCAACATGCTGAACAGGACTATGTTATTTTAAACTCATCTTTTAATATGATTAATTTTAAAAACTAAAATTTGAAGGCAAAAACTAAACCAGATTTCTTATATTTTAGTCTTCATCTTTGAGAATTCCAAGCAATAAACTACTGCTAAAACTTCTTGGTTTTGAAGTCCATAATGTAGAAAATCCCAAGATCAGGGAAGGCTGATTATAGAAATATGTTGCTGGATTGAAAGAGAACTTGTATGAGATCTTTTTTCTTTCTTTCTTTTCTTTCTTTTCTTTTGTGGAGATACATATGTAGATTACATTCTTGGGTGTAAAAGTCACCAAGGGTAATTTATTTAAGATAGGAAGTCACATAATTTTTCTGAATCAGTAAATAAAATTAAAAATATCTTGCCCATCACCAAGACCTATCATAATATGTCTTATCCTACAGAAAAAAAAGTTGTGATATAAATCCCTTGAATGAATATGGAAGAAAAGAAAAGCATAATTTCTTATTTCAAGAAAATCTCCTTCAGGTTGTAGTGAATACAGATACAGTAGTCCTCAACTGCCATATTTAGTAACCACTTGCAATTACAATTTGAAGGTTAGGGATCATGTCTGTACCTCCTCTGTCACAAGAAATACTAAAATCCTATTCTTGTATATTCTTATAATCTAAATGTAGTATCTATAATAACCAATATATAATACCTCTCATATATGTGAATAAAAAGTAAAGACATTAGATTTCATAATTCCTACAAAGAGGCTATAGATATTGTTACAGGTACTTTTACAACTATTCTGACTTGAGTGAAAATTAGCTACCTTGTTTTGAATGTTAGATACATTACTGGGCTAATGTATGAGTATAACATAAATATTAGCTTGTTTGTTCTCAACAGATTTCTAGCCTTTTTCTTCTTGATATGAAAACAGCTTGTTTGTTCTCAACTATCATCCCTTAACCAATTGTCTCAGTTCTCTCACTGAGCTTGAACATTTTGCTTCAAGATTCCTGTAAGTCTTTTACAGCCTTTTATAATGGCATTGATAAATCTGTAGTGATGCAAAACTAATCTGTGGAGGGCACATATGACTGATCTTATTAATCATAAACCCTTTTTGACAAGATATAGTTTGAACTGAGGTCATCAAATATTAGTGCCCAGAGTACGTCAGCTACTCTGTTGTCATGGTAGGTGAATTCTGAATATCTGTTAAAAATTTTCTATTCACAGTAACTGTTTATACTGTGAGGTATATAGATTCAAGGTTACATTTTATTGTGTATAAAGCTTACATTCTAAAACCACGTATACATTGGGCATAACATTCTTAAAGTCACATTAAGTCCACAATTTTACCTACTGACTACCACATACTGGTATCTGAGAAATTATTGCTTGCTTTCTTAAGAGTGCAGGGTTGATGTTAAAGGAACTTAGCACTGCTACTTTACAGAAGTATAGCATGGAATGAGTACCTCAAGAAAAGCATTTCAAGGTTGTGTATCTATTGTTTCTGAATTAGTTTTAGTAATCCCTACCATCATATTTTTGGAGAGGGTGTGTGTAAAAAGAAATTATTTGCCTTATGAATTTTAGTGATGCAGCATGCAGATTGGGACACACCTAAAAAGGGTTTGGGAAACATGCTTTATGGACTTTAGGCTATCCATTGCTTCTTTATGCATTGTAAAGTATAATATTGCTAGTTGTTTGTCTTGTTTTGTGTGACTCTTTACGGCAGTGGTTCTCAACCTGTGGGTCGCGACCCCTTTTCTGGTCGAATGACCATTTCACGGGGGTCGCCAAAGAACGCAGTCCACCATTTTTTCCCTTTTCCTTAGCTGTGCTACTCCCTCTTATTCTATTGGCTTTTGAAAGCCAATAGAATAGACTCTCTTGAATAGAGTCTAATTCTATTGGCTTTCAAAAGCCAATAGGAATTGTCCAGGCTGTCTCCGCCCTGCTGAGCCCGCCAAAAGTCCCAGTCTGCAAATGGTGCTGCAAGTTGTCTGCAGCGAAGGCGAGCTTTCTTGAAGTTTCCACCCCTCCCTGCTGAGCAACTACTAAATGTAAGTAAAAGAGGGCCAGGGGTGGGAGGTGGGAGGCCGGCGGGTGCAGGGAGTGTTGTTGGCATGTGTGGGGCCCGGCGGGTGCCTTACCTCCCTTGGGCTGGGCCAGCTGGTGGCTCAGCCGGTGGTTGGCCTGCACCGTCGCTGCTGCTTGCCATGGCTGCCCAGGAGCGCCTGGGCCTGCCTGCCACTGCCCCGAATGGGCAGTGGCCAAGGTAAGGCTAGCAGGACAGCGGTGGGCGCTGGGAGGGTAGCTTGCGTGCATGGGGCCCAGCAGGTGGCTTACCTCCCTTGGGCTGGGCCAGCTGGTGGCCCAGCCGGTGGTCGGCCTACACCGTCGCTGCTGCTTGCCATGGCCGCCCAGGAGCGCCTGGGCCTGCCTGCTACCACCCCGAATGGGCGGGGGAGCAGCGGGCGCTGGGAGGGCAGCTTGCGCGCATGGGGCCGACTCTCAGCTGGCTGTCGGGAGCCGGGCTGTGTGTAGCAGCCCCGCCAGTTCCCCACCGATGTCCAGACACCGACCCAACTCCCAGCTGACTGTCGGGAGTCGGGCTGTGCTCGTGGGGGACATGTGGATGTCGGCTGGTTGCTGGCTGGGTCCTCCCCGTCTCCCAGCTCATGGCAAGCCCTGGGGCTTGAAACGTGCCCCCGACACTGCCCCGGGCTGACTCAGCCATGTGGGCAGCCAGTCCGAGCCGAGCCAGGTCTGGCTGCTGCCTCCACGCCACGCCGGAGCTTCCCCCCGCACTGCCCGGCCCACCTCCCTCACCGTCGGAGGCCGCCTTGGCCCTCTGGCACCCAGCATGGCCCTGGGGCTGGTGGGCAGGAGCAGCTGCTTCCCGGCTTGCTGGGCTCTGGGCCTCGGAAGCAGCCAGGTGGTGGAGAAGAGGGCGATGCCCGCATGTGCATTGGAGGCCAGCTGGACAGGCCAGGAGGGGAGAAGCAGCGCCTTCCGAGCGGGAGCTGGCACTCCGGCCACGCCCCTCTCATGTGTGACGAGTTGGGGAAGGGTTTGGTGGTGAAGGGCTGCGCAGCGTGGCAAGGGGCTCCCACGATCCCGCCGCTGCGATGGCACTCAGGAGGCTGGAGGGGTGGGCAGGTCCTGGGGGGTGGCTGGGAGAGGGCAAGAGGTGCCGGGATGAGGATGGGGGGCTCCAGACTACCATCCCCAGCAGCCATAAAAAGCACTGTGGAAGAGTGGGGAATGCTGGGAGTTGCAGTTCATCACCATTTGGGAAAAATCCTTCCTTCCATCCATCCATCCATCCATCCATCTCCTTCTCTTCCCCTTCAATCTCTCCTTCCTCTCCTTCCTTCTCCAAAGTGGGAGGTGAAGGGGGCGGGTGGGTGGGAGGGGTCGACCAGAAGGGAACCGGGTCTGATAAGGGCGAAAGTTGAGTGAGGTTTTCCCCCTCGCCCCTCTCTTTGCCTCCCTTTGTGCAGCGGCGTCTCTGGCTGCTACCTTCCCAGTCACCGAGAAAGGGAAAAAAAACCGTGAGCGAGTTCCCCTTTCTGCCTCGTTGCTGAAAGCTTTTTTTTTAAAATGACCGCTCTTTCAGAACTCCTCGAGGCTTGTTTGCACGAGCTTGTGGCAGATCAGTAAATAAAGGGGTGGGGGAGCCAAACCGTCCAAGGCGTTTGCACCCTGAACGTGTAGACGCTGCTTTCATGACTTGCCACCACCACCCCCTCTCTTCCTGCCCTGTTCGGGCAATGTGCTGCTGCTGCTACTGCTGCTGCTGCTGCTGCTGGCTGAGCTGAGACGCCGAGCCGATCCCCACGCCTCCTGGTTGTCTGGCCGTGCTCCGCCCCCAGCAGCCCTAAAAAGCACTGTGGGAGAGTGGGGAATGCTAGGAGTTGCAGTTCATCACCATCTGGAAAAAAATCCTTCCTTCCTTCCTTCCTTCCTTCCTTCCTTCCTTCCTTCCTTCCTTCCTTCTTCCTTCCTTCCTTCCTTCCATCCATCTCCTTCCCTTCCCCTTCCATCTCTTCTTCCTTCCTTCCTTCCTTCCTTCCTTCCTTTCCCCTTCGATCTCCTTCCTTCTCCATCTCCTTCCTTTCCCCTTCAATCTCCTTCCTTCTCCATCTCCTTCCTTTCCCCTTCAATCTTCCTTCCTTCCTTCCCCTTCCCTCCCTCCCAACATTTTTGAGCAAGGAAGAGTAAGCTTCTCCAGTGAGCAGTGCTATATTGTTTTTGTAATTCATCACTACGCTTTCATTATGTTCAATTCGTAACAATGAAAATACACCCTGCGTATCAGATATTTACATTGCGATTCCAAACAGTAGCAAAATTACAGTTATGAAGTAGCAACGAAAATAATTTTACGGTTGGGGGGTCACCACAACATGTGGAACTGTATTAAGGGGTCGCGGCATTAGAAAGGTTGAGAACCACTGCTTTACGGTGTCATCCAAGTTGTTTTCATGTTTTGTGTTTGTATGTATGGAGAAAACTAAGATTTTTCATTTTTCATGGTTTTTGTGTTTACTGTATCTAGATAAAGGGCAGCTGTCATGAGAAGAAAGAATGGGAAAAGGGATAGATCAGCAACATTATTAAAGGAACTTTATATGTCTATATCAAATAAAAGCAGGGTCTATTTTGAGTCCTGTCTCCACAAAATATTTACAGAGACTGTAATAGCTCACTTGCAATACTACTTAAGCACAGCTCAGTTCTAGCTGTAATTGAATGGATGGTTATAGCACTTTACTTCCCAAAGCAGATACAGTTGTTATGAAATGGTTACCCATCCTAGTCACCTAGTATTGGGAATCTTATTTGCTTTAGTGAAGTGCAAGTAATCTCCTATTTCATTGCAGCATGTAGCCAGGGTAGCCTTTTTTTCTTTTTCTTTTTTCTTTTTTGGTTTCAAGTAATGTCTTATCCCAGTATGCAGATCTCCAAGCTGAATTTGAAAAGTTCACTTATTAATTGTTCGGTGATTAAAGAATTTAGGCAAGCAGTAATCATATCAAAAGTTTTAATGAAAACTCAGAGGAATTCTAGCAACAATGAAAGACCTTCATACAGGGAGGGAGTGACTCAGCTTGGTTCTGAGTGTTCTGATCCTGGAAGGGTTCGATTGTCAGGGAAAGCACATTTTCTGTGACATCCTCCTCCAGTTATTGAAAAGAAGCCCAATTATTGCATTGGTACTATTTACTGGTACAAGTCACTACTTGTACACATTAAATTACTGAATAATTACTATTAGGTTTTTCACACTATTCACCCAAAATAGGTGAACACAGAATATCTGCAACTAGACGTCCTGTTTATTCAAGATCCGAACAGAAGAAGCTATTTATTTGTTCAACCTGGCCTTCAAATGAGATGTGCTATTTGTCTTAATGTTAGGATATTCTGAATCATATGTACTACAAAAGAACTTGATATAAGTTTATATAAAGCATATTTACACAATGTGTGGTTCCTGAGCCATCTGTGTCCCCAAAAAGGTTTAAGTGATTTCCCCAGAGACATCCCAAAGATGATACAAAAATGGAGATGTTAATGTTGTTGAAGTAAAAAAATATATGACTGGACAATAATAATCTTAATTTACTTTTAATGAGGTTTAACTGTAAATGAAGTGAAATTAGATTTGTTCTATCCTGGTATCACTCAGTATATTTTGTTATTGAAGCTGTCACTCTTCTCAAAGACCAAGCCAAAATGAATTGCTAGTGAAATTCAGTGTAACTGTATTTCTTTTATAATGACTGTAAGTTTGAAATTTGTAGTCATTACAGTCATTTTGATGCTTTGTTTCAGAATTTCTGGTACAAAAAAAAGAACTTAAAACTATGCAGGCTTCATTTTATATAGTATCCGTATGAAGTTGCTGAGAGAGGTCATTGGAAAGTTTGATATATAATATTATTAAGGTATTTATTAAGGTCGTCCCCAGCCTACTTTTGGTAAGATAGAACAATGTGGGATAGACAGTACCACCATTAGATAGATCTGAAGTTGGCTGACCTACTGCACTCACCTCAATGAAACTGCATCTACATCGAGGAAAGCATACAATGGATTACCTCAAAATTCTGTCTTAGGCCAAGTGCTCTTCAACATCTTCCTAAATGACCTGGGTGGGGGGATTGACAGGGTGTTAATCAAATTTGTAGGTAATAGAAAGCTGAGGGGGAATTGCTAACACTTTGGAAGATAGTTTCAAGACTCAAAAGTGTTTTGACAGACTTAGCATTGGGCCTTATTGAACAAGATGCAGTTCAGGGGTGAGCAAAGTATGCACAAATACAGGATAGGTAATTGGCCCAACAGGAGTGCCTGTGAGAAGGATCTAGGTGTCCTGGTGGACCAGTATCAGTCAACAGTATGCTGCAGCTGTCAAAAAAGTCAATGTAGACCTAGGCTACATCAACAGAGGTGACATCAAAATTATGAAAAGTGATAGTACCCCTCTATACTGCACTAGTGAGGCCACATTTGGAATATTGCATCCAGTTCTGCTTTGTTGTTGTTAGTTGCGAAGTCATGTCCAACCCATCATGACTCCATGGACAACATTCCTCCAGGCCTTCCTGTCCTCTACCATCTTCTGGAGTCCATTTAAGCTCATACCTACTGCTTCAGTGACTCCATCCAGCCACCTCATTCTCTGTCGTCCCCTTTTTATATTGCCCTCAATCTTTCCCAGCATTAGGCTCTTCTCCAGTGAGTCCTTCCTTCTCATTAGGTGGCCAAAGTAGTTGAGTTTCAACTTCAGGATCTGGCCTTCTAAAGAGCAGTCAAGATTGATCTCTTCTACTAAGACTGACCAGTTTGATCGCCTTGCAGTCCAGGGGACTCGCAGGAATCTTCTCCAGCACCATAGTTCAAAGGCCTCAATTCTTTTGCACTCAGCCTTTCTTATGGTCCAATTTTCACAGCCATACATTGCAACTGGGAAAACAATGGCCTTGACTATACGTACTTTTGTTGGCAGGGTGATATCTCTGCTTTTTAGTATGCTGTCTAGATTTGCCATAGCTTTCCTCCCCAGGAGCAAGCGTCTTTTAATTTCTTGGCTGCAGTCCCCATCTGTGGTGATCTTGGAGCCCAGGAAGATAAAATCTGTCACTACCTCCATTTCTTCCCCATCTATTTGCCAGGAATTGAGAGGGCCAGATGCCATGATTTTGGTTTTCTTAATGTTGAGTTTCAAGCCAACTTTTGCACTCTCTTTCTTCACCCACATCAAGAGGTTCTTTAGTTCCTCTTCACTTTCTGCCATTAGAGTGGTATCATCTGCATATCTTAGGTTGTTGATATTTCTCCCGGAAATCTTAATTCCAACTTTTGATTCATCTAGCCCTGCCTTTCTCATGATGTGCTCTGTATATAAGTTAAATAGGCAGGGCAATAGAATACAGCCTTGCTGGACTCCTTTCCCAATTTTGAACCAATCAGTGGTTCCGTGTCCAGTTCTCACTGTTGCTTCTTGACCCGCATATAGGTTTCTCAAGAAACAAATAAAATGGTCTGGTACTCCCATCTCTTTAAGAACTTGCCACAATTTATTGTGATCAACACAATCAAAGGCTTTAGCATAGTCAATGAAACAGAAGTAGATGTTTTTCTGGAACTCCCTAGCTTTCTTCAAGATCCAGCGTATGTTGGCAATTTGATCTCTAGTTCCTCTGCCTCTTCAAAATCCTGCCTGTACTTCTAGAAGTTCTCGATCCACATACTGCTGAAGTCTAGCTTGTAGGATTTTAAGCATAACTTTACTTGCATGTGAAATGAGTGCAATGGTGCGATAGTTTGAACATTCTTTGGCTTTGCCTTTCTTTGGAATTGGAATATAAACTGACCTTTTCCAATCCTATGGCCACTGTTGAGTTTTCAAAATTTGCTGGCAAATTGAGTGTAGCACTTTTACTGCATCGTCTTTTAAGATTTTGAATAGCTCAGCTGGAATACTGTCACCTCCACTAGCTTTGTTGTTGCTCAGATTTCCTAAGGCCCATTTCACTTCACATTCTAGGATGTCTGGCTCAAGGTCAATGACCACTCCATCGTGGTTATCAGGGATGCTAAGCTCCTTCTTGTATAGTTCTTCTGTGTAATTTTGCCACCTCTTCTTAATCTCTTCTGCCTCTGTTAGATCCCTGCCATTTTGGTCCTTTATCATGCCCATCTTTGCATGAAACGTTCCCTTCATATCTCCAATTTTCTTGAAGTGATCTTTGGTTCTCCCTATTCTATTGTTTTCTTCTATTTCTTTGCACTGTTCATTTAAGAGGGCATTCTTATCTCTTCTAGCTATTCTCTGGAATTCTGCATTCAATTGGGTGTATCTTTCTCTTTCTCCCTTGCCTTTTGCTTCCCTTCTTTCCTCAGCTATTTGCAAAGCTTCCTCAGACAGCCATTTTGCTTTCTTGCATTTCTTTTTCTTTGGGATGGTTTTAGTTGCTACCTCTTGTACAATGTTGCAAACCCCTGTCCATAGTTCTTCAGGCACTCTGTCTATCAGATCTAATTCCTTAAATCTATAGTCACCTCTACTGTATATTCATCAGGGATATGATTTAGTTCATACCTGAGTGGCCTAGTGTTTTTCCCTACTTTCTTCAATTTAAGCCTAAATTTTGCAACGAGAAGCTCATGATCTGAGCCACACTCAGCTCCTGGTGTTGTTTTTACTGACTGTATAGAGAGCAGTGTTTCTCAACCTTGACAATTTTAAGGCATGTGGACTTCAACTCCCAGAATTCCATAGCCAGCATGAGTTGAAGTCCACATGCCTTAAAATTGTCAAGGTTGAGAAATACTGGTATAGAGCTTCTCCATCTTTGGATGAAGAGCACATGGTCAATCTGATTTCTGTATTGACCATCTGGTGATATCCATGTGTAGAGCCGTCTCTTGGGTTATTGGAAAAGAGTGTTTGCTATGACCATCATATTCTCTTGACAAAATTCTATCAGCCTGTGCCCTGCTTCATTCTCCAGCATGGTGGATGTAGAATCCACTGATTGGGTTATTTCAGCCTTCCTGCTCAGAGAGACTAAGTCAGAGCTTTAGTCACGCCTCCCCTTGGGTGTGTCCTCCCCAGTTTTGACTTAGTCTTAGGCTTAGCAGAACGCAGATTTTTTGGCTCCATAGGTTTTTTTCCTTTAAATTAGAATAATTGGATTTTTTTTCTCAAATTTTTCCCCAAATTATCTACTTTTCAGACTGTTCTGGTTTTGCCTATTTAGATAAGGACTCTGTCCTTCCTTGAGGATCGGAGCCCCGTGGGCTCTGAAAGGGCTCTTCTCCCCCCCTTCCCGGCCTTTAGGCCTCCTCAAGCCGGATCCTCGGGTACATCCCATACCCGATCTGAACTGCTTCCCATGACTGCGCGCTCCGCCGCCCATTTACCGGCGTTTCTTCAGAGATCTTCACGGATTCTGCACACGAGGCTTCAGGCGACGGCCTTTTCCCTCCAGATTCTCAGCGGAGCCTTTCTTCAAACCACAAGTTTCTTTCAACAGGGGGGGGGAGAAAGCGGGTATTTCCACTCAAGAGCCCCGGCCCGAAATTGGTTTTCCTTCTCATTTCAGTCGCCTTTCGTCATTGGGAGATACAGGAGTCGCGGCCAACATTTTGACCGCGTGGTCGACAGGTGGTCGACATTTTGAGACGCCCATAGGCGGACACCATTTTGGCCTCTAAAGTGATCAAGGCCTGCTAGGCCAAATGATTTCTTGCTGTTTGCCTTGACCTGTGTTGACAGGTCTGAACGCGGGGAATATTTATTTATTTATTTATTTATAGCTATACTGTCTGAGAGGTATAGGCAGACGCCACTTGGCCTCTAGAGTGATTAAGGCCGGCTAGGCCGGATTCTTGTTGTTTACCTAGGCCTGTGTTGATATTTCTAAACAGGAAATATCTATATATTTATGGTTATATTGTTATTGAATTAAAATATATATATATTAATAAAAAATAAGAAATAATAGACAGTGGATTTAGTATTGGACACAGGCCTCCGGATCTGTGATTGGAGTGGGGAGTTTTTCTTTGACCACCTTTTACTGTTAGTAGTGGCCTTTAGCCACTGGGCCTATTCAGACAAGGTTAGAACTCTGTCTGACTGTCCCTGCCATTGCCAAAGTTCAGAGCGAGGATCGGTTGTGCTCCATCTCTGATCTTTGATCTGCGTGCTTGAGTTCCCCCCACCTCTAGATATCCTTGGCCGGCTCTATCTAGATTGCAATGGCAGACAGTTCTTCGCCCCAGGCAACACAAGTCTCTGGTGCACCCCCTGCATAGTCAAAGCGCAGATCTACTGAATTGGAAGCAGGGGGGAAGAAAAAAAGCCAAAACCAAACATTTATCTACTAAGGAGACTTCAAAAGCAGCCAAGCGAGAGGCCTCGAGGAGACATCAGGCACTGGAGAGGGAATTCTCCAAAGCACAGCGGCTCCTATCCAGTGGGGCTGAAGCGGTTCCCCTTGCCCCACTGGATACTTCCATCCTGGAGCCTCCTTTTGCGCCTGTGCAAGAAGCCACCTGGATTAGTTCTCCTCTGGGGGCAACCGAACAGGTAGGTCCCCTCACTCCTCTTCCTCCTCCATCCATCAGAGCCCTGAGGTTGTTCATGCTCCAACGGTGGTTGGGGCTACTTCCAGGGATCAAGGGGATATGTGGTCTCAGAGCCAATTTCAGGCATTCATGCATCATGCCTTTGTTCAGTTTATGTCCTCTTCCAGGAGTTCCCAAGTTCCTTCCCAACAATTGCCTCCCCCTCCCACTCCCTCTTCTCAGTCGGGACGTGCCACGGTGCCTGGTTCAGATATCTCTGAAACTTCCTCTCAATTAGGGGAGGGGGAGTCCATGGATCTGGCCATAGCTGACACGCCCATGTCAGAGGATGAGGAGGCAGCACCTGAACAGGCTTCTACCTCAGGTCTGTTTGACCCCTCTCTCTTCAAATCCCTTCTTCTGAAGGCTTGCAATACTACCAACCTGACTTCAGTTCAGGAGGAGAAGCCTTCTACCTCCGCTGAACAGGAGTCTAATCCTTTATTTGCAGTGAAGGTTGTTGAACAAAAACAAATTCCTTGCCCTTTGGTCTTTCGGGATGCAGTTGAGACCCAGTGATCCTCCCTGGCCACCACTCCAAAGGAAAGCAGTATGGAAAAGAAACTGTACAACGTTTCTCCTTCATTCGCTTCTCTATTAGAGGTTCCATCTGTTGATTCCTCCTTAATTTCTCTGTTCTCTACTTCCGCCATCCCAGGCAACATGACAGAGGCTCTCAAGGCAGAGGACAAGAAGTTTGAGTTCTCCTTTAGAAGAGCTCATCAGGCCTCGGGGTTGGCCATAAAGGCTGTGACATCTGCCTCATTCTTCGCCAGGGCAGCCATCGTGTGGCTTCGTGACCTTCAGATCTTGGTTCCCCCTGATCAGGTCAGAGTACACCAGACTCTAGTCAAACTGGTGGCAGCCTCCCAGTACATGGCCGATGCGTCTCTCCATTCGGCCAAGTGTTCAGCCAGATCCATTGCCGCCACAGTGGCCTCTCGTAGACTACTGTGGTTGAAGCAATGGAGAACTGATCTAAAGGCAAAATGGCGCCTTTCCACAGCCAAGTACGCCGGGAAAGACCTCTTTGGCCCAATCCTCGATCCTCACGTGGTCGAGGGTAAGGACAAACATAAGGTCATGGTTCACCCCTCCAAGAAGTCTGACAGGCGACCTCAGCAGGAGTTCCGCAGGCAGACTTTCTGCCCTTCTGGCTCTTGGGAATGGCGACAGCCCTTTCGGGCAGGGCAGTCCTGGGATTGGCCCAGAGGCTCACAATCCTTTCTGCAGAGGCAGGATCGGCAACAAGACTGCCCAAACAGCGGAGCCAGGGGTCAGTCACAGGCCAAACGTCCCTTCAGAGGTTCAGGAGGCCATCCCTATAGACCAGCAGTTCTCAACCTTTCCCAGGGCTCGACCCCGGCCCGCGCCACGCAAGCGCGGCGCGACCCCAGCCTGCATCGTGCATGCGCGGCACGACGGCCCGCATCGCGCATGCACAGTGCGACGGCCCGCATCGCGCATGCATGGCACGATGGCCCGCATTGCACATGCGTGGCACGATGACCCGCATCGCGCATGCGTGGCACGACGGCCCGCATCGCACATGCACGGCGCGACGGCCCGCAACGTGCATGCACGGTGCAATGGCCTGCAACACGCATGCGTGGCGCAACGGCCCGCAATGCGCATGCACGGCGCAACGGCCCACATCACGCATGTGCGGCGCAACGGCCCGCATCACACATGCGCGGCGCAACGGCACGCATCGCAAAGGGGAAAAAATGGCGGACCAAAAAAAATGGCCGACCAAAAAAAAAATGGCCGACTCAAAAAAAAATGGCAGGCCCGCATCACGCATGCGCATCGCGACAGCCCGCATCGTAAAGGGGGGAAAATGGCGGACCCAAAAAAATGGCCAACCAAAAAAAATGGCGGACTGCGGTGTTTGGCGACCCCCGTGAAATGGTCGTTCGACCCCAAATGGGGTCGCGACCCACAGGTTGAGAACCGCTGCTATAGACGCTCTAAATGACGCCAAAAGGGACTTTACAATAGGGGGCGCCTGGAACAGTTTTACCAGGTCTGGGAGCAGACCACCACTGACTCTTGGGTCAGAGACACCATCAGTGTCTGGCCCTCGAGTTTCAGTCGCTTCCTCACGATCGCTTCCTACAGTGTCCAGTATCACAAAACCCCTCAAAAGCACAATTAGTTACCACTGCCATCATGCACCTTCTAGAGATCAGGGCCATAGAAGCAGTCCCAAGGGATCAAACTGGAAAAGGTTTCTACTCCATCCTGTTCGTGGTCCCCAAATCATCAGGAGGATGGAGGGTGATACTGGACTTAAAAGGTCTGAACCAATTTCTAGTTTACAGAAGGTTCAAGATGCAGACCCTAAAGTCAATACTGGCCGGCATCAGGAAGGGAGATTTTCTCTCCTCCATAGACCTCACGGAGGCTTACCTCCCAATTTCCCGGGAGCACCGCAGGTTCCTGCGCTTCTGTTATGCACACTGGCATTACCAATACAGGGCTCTTCCATTTGGCCTGTCTTCGGCTCCAAGGGTCTTCACGAAGGTCCTAGCGGTATTGGTGGCCCACCTTCAGATGATGCTGGTGCGTGTGCAATACTACCTGGACGACATCCTAGTATAGTCCCGGTCCCTCCAATCAGCAAGAGCAGATCTGTCTACCACCATTCAGATACTACAGGATCATGGCTTTTCAGTAAACTTCAGGAAAAGTCACACGAATCCCATAAAGCGGCTCCTCCATCTAGGAGCCCTGATAGACCCTGACCTTTGCAAGGTCTACCTCTCCCAGGAGTGTCGGGTCAGCATCCGGAAATTAGTATCCCAGATTTGGGGAGCAAGGATGGTTCCTCTGGTCCAGCTGTCCCAGCTCCTGGGAAAGATGGTATCTTGCACGGGAATAGTCCCGTGGGCAAGACTGCATTCGAGAAGCCTCCAGTGGTTCCTTCTCCCTTTTCAGAAATGGAACCTCAGCACCTCCACCAGGAGAGTCCAGGTTCCACATCATATACTCTCATCCCTCCAGTGGTGGTCTTCTGCAGCAATGTCCAAGGGACCATCTTCAAGGAGCCTCTCAGGCTCATTCTGACCACAGATGCCAGTCTGTTCGGTTGGGGGGCTCACCTCCAGAACCAATTGGCCCAGGGGCGATGGTCCGGGTGGACCTCGAACAAAATATAAACTGGCTGGAACTCAGGGCGGTTCATTTAGCTTTCCTTCACTTCTCCTCCCTAGTGTCAGGGAAACACGTGTTGATTCTGACAGACAATGTGGCAGCCAAGGCTCACATCAACAAACAGGGAGGGACACATTTCTGGGCGCTCCTTCAGGAGGCCATGGAACTAGGTTTGTGGGCAGAGGCCAACCTGGGCTCAATCAGAGCAGAACACATTTCGGGGGAGGCAAACCGACAGGCAGACTCCTTGAGCAGGGCGACTGTGGACCACTCGGAGTGGCGCCTGGACCCGGGGCTGTTCAAGATGATCACAAGCAGGTTCGGCAGGCCATGCCTGGATCTGTTTGCCTCCCCGTCCAATGCCCAGCTCCCCAGATTCTTCACCAGATTTCCGACAAGGGGGGCCGAGGGGAAGGATGCCCTTCGGTGCAAGTGGCCGGAGGCTCTGCTTTATGCCTTCCCTCCCCTTCCACTGTTACAAGCCACCATTCACAGGCTGATCCTGGAGCAGGCGGAAGTAATATTGGTTGCTCCATATTGGTCGCGATGCCCGTGGTTTGTAGACCTAGTGGATCTGTCCCTGTCTCCTCCGTGGGGGTTTCCTCCGGACCGAGTATCTCTCAACCAGGGGGAGCTCCAGCACCCAGACCCTCAGTGGCTTCAATTAGCCGCTTGGCACTTGAGTGGGAGAGTTTAACTAAGCAGGCCTATTCCTCAGGCGTGATCTCTATGATCCAGGCCTCTAGACGCCCTTCGACGAACTGGATTTATGACGCCACGTGGAGAAATTTCTGCCAGTGGTGCCTCTCACACAAATTGGACCCTCTTTCAGTTACAGTCCCTAATATTTTAGATTATCTGCTGGAGGGCATTTCCAAGGGCCTGTCCACTAACACCATCCGTAGGCAGGTTGCGGCCTTGTCCACAGTTCTCACCTGTGACAATCTAAGTCCGCTTTCACAGCACCCAGCTATCTCCGCTTTTCTTAAAGGGGAGGCCAATTCTGGTCCTCCCACAGTACATAGGTATCCATCTTGGGATTTACCTACTGTGTTGCAGGCCTTAACCACTGCTCCTTTCGAGCCTCTCCAGTCTTGCTCTCTGCATTTTTTCTCCTTGAAGGCTGCATTTTTAGTTGCAATCACTTCGGCCAGAAGGATTTCGGAATTGGCCGCTCTCTCAGTCAGAGATGATCTCTGTACCTTCCATGAGGACAGGGTGATCCTTAGATTAGACCCCTCCTTTATTCCCAAGGTGAACACTGGATTTCACAGGTCATTGGATCTAGTTTTGCCAAGTTTCTGCCCCAATCCTTCTCACCATCTAGAACGTCAGTGGCATAAGCTGGATGTACGCAGGGCTCTGCGTATTTACATCAAGCATACTTCGGCCTTTCACATGTCAGAGGCCTTGTCTGTCTCTTTTCAGTCCTCTGCCATGGGCAGGAAGGTCTCTTCTTCCACCATTGGTAGGTGGATTAGGGCTTGCATTGTTAGGGCCTATGCTTTCCAGTCACTTCCGGTCCCAGCTCGTATCACACTCCACACGCAGCGCAGCGACCTCTGCGGCCTGCTCTACCCAGGCTTCTGTAGAGGAGATTTGCAGGGCGGCATCTTGGTCGTCTCCATCTTCTTTCATTACACACTATAAGATTGATAGGTTTGCCACGGCGGACGCCGCATTTGGCAGACGGGTTCTTCAACAGGTCGTTTCCTCTAGGGAGACACCAGCCTAGACCTTCCCTCCCTAAGGGACATGGGGGGCTTTGGTATGTCCCAATCAGTTGATTCTACATCCACCATGCTGGAGAAGGGGTGTTGTCTTACCTGAACGCCTTTTCTCAGCATGGTGGTGTAGAATCCACTCCCTCCCTTGGATAGGTGTCTAGGCTTGCGTATTGTCATTTTTTTGTATTTTGGAGTCATTGCGTCAGACTTTGTCAGGATCCTTCGCCTCGTCAAAACTGGGGAAGCCACACCCAAGGAGAGGTGTGACTAAAGCTCTGACTTAGTCTCTCTGAGCAGGAAGGCTGAAATAACCCAATCAGTGGATTCTACACCACCATGCTGAGAAAAGGCATTCAGGTAAGACAACGCCCCTTTTGTACTCCAAGGCCAAACTTGCCTGTTATTCCAGTTATCTTTTGGCTTCCTACTTTAGCATTCCAATCCCCCATGATGATAAGGACATCATTTTTGGTGTTGATTCTATAATGTGCTGTAGGACTTCATAGAACCAGTTAATTTCATCCTCTTCAGCACCAGTGGTTGGGGCATAGACTTGGACTACTGTGATATTGAATGGTTTGCCTTGGATTCGCACTGAGATCATTCTGTCATTTTGGGGATTGTATCCCAGTATTGCTTTTCCTACTCTTTTATTGACTATGAAGGCTACTCCATTTCTTCTGAGGGATTCTTGCCCGCAGTAGTATACCTGATGGTCCTCTGAATTAAATTCACCCATTCCTGTCCATTTTAGTTCGCTGATTCCTAAGATGTCGATGTTCAGTCTTGTCATCTCTTGTTTGACCATGTCCAGTTTGCCTTGATTCATGGATTTTACATTCCAGGCTCCTATGGAGAAAAGATCTTTAGAACATCGGACTTTCCTTTCACCACCAAATGCATCCACAGCTGAGCGTCCTTTCGGCTTTGGCCCAGTCACTTCACTCTTTCTGGCGCTACTAGTACTAGCCCTCTGCTCTTCCCAAGTAGCATATTGGACACCTTCCGACCTGAGGGGCTCGTCTTCCAGTGTCATATCTTTTCGCCTTTTGGTACTGTCCATGGGGTTTTCATGGCAAAGATATTGGAGTGGGTTGCCATTTCCTTCTCCAGTGGATCACATTTTGTCAGAACTCTCTGCCATGACCTGTCTGTCTTGGGTGGCCCTGCATGGCATAGCTCATAGCTTCATTGTGTTACGCAAGCCCCTTCACCACGACAAGGCAGTAATCCATGAAGGAGCAGTTCTGCTTACCACAATACAAAAAAGGTGTTGAGGCCTTAGAAAGAGTGCAGAGAAGAGCAACAAAGAAGATAAAGGTCTGAAGTTTAAATTATATGAATGGCTAAGGGAACTAGTATGTTTAGTCTAACAAAGAGAAGGTTTAGGGGATACCTGATAGCAATCTTCCAATACCTGATGGGCTGGCATAGGTAAAAGGGCATCAATTTATTCTCTATAACACTTGAGGGCAGAACAAGAAGCAATGGATGGAAGCTTGTAAGAGGGTGGGTGTTCCATTACCAGAGAATTTCAAGAAAAGATTGGCAACCATTTGTCCAGATGGTATAAAATTCTGCCTTGGGCAGTGGTTTGGACTAGAAGACCTCCAAAGTCCCTGCCAACCCTATGATCCGATTATCAATTTTGATGGTTATACCTAGATTCATATCTTTCTCTCAGACCATTTGAGAGATGGGATGGAAGTGTTGACCCCGTTCTAGAAGCTATAAGGATGTAAGTGAAACACATGAAGATTGAACATGTGAAGATGGAATGACTTGCTTTAAAGGCTAAATTCAGGATAATATTGTATTAGCTTTAGTTCTCGATAGGATTGGTTCTCAAGATAAACTACTGCACAGCTGGGATTTCTCTTGTCTTTAAAATTATGAAACATCTATGGAAGCTGTGGCCAGGAGGATTTTTATTGAGCTTTAGTTTGTGTACTATTTTCTGGTTGTTTCTAGAACAGAAAATGGTGGTATTAGTCATTGATGCCTTTGTCACCTGCTGGTTGAACTAATGTAATGAATTTTATATTGCAATATACTTGAAGATCATCCGGAAACATCTAGAACAGAATAAAGCTGTGCCAAACCATTTAATATAGCCCTATTACACATCTCAAGAGTTATATTAGCTGCCACTTGATTTCTAAGATAATTTAAAGTGAGTTTAAATTATGTGAGTTGATGCCTTGTTATCTTCAAGACCACTTACTCAAAATGGATTCTTCCAGTATAAGATGTGCCTGTTGAGAATCCACATTCTACATGTGATAAGACAGAAAGGAACTCTGATGCAAGATTTTCTGCAGGAATTCTGTTCTGGTGGAACACACTGCTTTATATAAAAGGGAACTCTCATTTCTGACATTTAAGACAGGTTGTTAAACTGTTATTATATGAGTTTTGTTTTAAGTGCGGTATATTAAAAATGTACTTTTCAAAGATATTGCTATATGAAGCTTAGAGTTGTACAATTGAAGTCACTTAAAAGCAGGCTACATAATAAATATATTCTAAATCAGGGGTGTCAAACTGCCGGCCTGCGGGCCAGATGCATCATCTGGAAGCCACGCCCATCCCATTGCCGGCAATGGCAAAACCATTCCAATACATTACATGGTGTCAAGTGACGCCGTGAGTTTGACATGTCTGTTCTAAATTAATAAATACTGTATCATGTTTAACATTATCCCCTATAAAAATCATACTTAATGTTATACTCTAAATAAGGACAATTTCAAATATGCAACTAGTCTTCAGTCTGTACCTGAAAGTGAAGAGTTGCAAGTAATTATGTTTTCCTGAATTGTGGGCTGTAGTGGTGTATACCACCATTCCCAACTGTTGCCCATGCTGGTGGGAATCCTGGAAGTTGCTGTCCTACTACATATGGAGAATGTAAAAATTGCTTGATTTACAGATTTCTTTTGCTGTATTCAATCTTCACATTTTAAGGCAAGGGTCCCCAACTTCCAGGCCACAGAAGAGTACTGATCAATGGATTGTTAGGAACTGGACCCCACAAGCAGCAGTGAGCGAGTGAAGCTTCATCTGTACGTGCACGGGATCTAGGTTGCATGTGAAACCATCCCCTCCCCCTGTCTGTGGAAAAATTGTCTTCTACAAAACCAGTTCCTGATGCCAGAAAATTTGAGGAGCGCTGTTTTAAGTGCATATCTGAGATATCTTAGGTACTTAGGTACTCTTCAAAAAATATATTCAATGGCTTTACATTTATGCTGAACCTAAGAGTTTTTAAAAAAGAATTGTGTATATCAGATACATGTTACTATTTATCCCAACTATACTAAAATTGTTTTAAGGCTTACTATTTCTTTAAAATTTAATTTCAAATTATTACTGGGTTTTTTAATTATTTTGCCAGTTCTTGTGAATTCCTGTAAACTTTAGATTAAAAACTTGCTGTATTTTCCGGTCTTGAATAAAAATCTCTCCCTGGGTAATTAATAGCAAAAGTACATCACCAAAATGTACTGAACCATAGACACCTTTTAGAACACATTTAAACCAGACAGATTAAAACAAAAAGTGAAGTAGGCAGACTATTAGTTAATCTTAAGACCTGAAATAATTATGGATGTTAGCAATCCTGTTAGAACTAAATAAAAGTTTAATTGGCTGCTATGGTCAGCTTACTGAGTAGGTGCTAATCAAAAGACATGTAGATACAGCTAAGTCAAAGTTTCAATTCTTTTAGTTCCTTTTTTTTAATATAGGTAGGACTTATTCAATCGATCCATCCCTGGTGACAGATGGATCCACTGAGGATCCACAATGCTGGCTGTGGAATTCTGGGAGTTGAAGTCCACATGCCTTAAAATTGTCAAGGTTGAGAAACACTGTTCTAGAAGGAGCTGGGGAAGTTGCCTGAGGTTCTGCTGAGATCCTAGCCATTGCTTGGAATAGGGAGGTAGTAGAGATCTTGGACAGGATTTCACCTATGCGACCTCTCTCGGTCCATTGCTCCTGGTATTTCCCATAGTTCATGGAGGAATTGAGGAAGCTAAAAATAGTTAAGAGACTTCTAGTACACTGCTGGAGGAAGACCAATCATGTGTGGCAGATATTATTAAAGTACCTTGTGGTGGAAAGAGTAGCAAACTGCCAATAGATAGAGATAGTACATCCATCTCTTATTGACTTCTTGGCAGCTTTTGATAACATCAATCATAGTACCCTTCTGGGTCATCTCCAGGAGTTTGGAGTGAGAGGCACAGTTCTGTGCTAGTTCACCTCCTGCCTTCGAGGCTAGTCCCAATCAATCTTGATAGAGAGCAAGTGATCCAGTCCATGCCCCCTGCCCTATGAAGTGTCACAGGACTTGGTGCTCTTTCAGCTTCTTTTTAATATCTACATAAGACACTGGGTGAGATCATCCCATCACCATGGAATGAGGTATCATCAGTATGCAGATGATACCAGGTTGTACATCTCTATCCCTGGTGAACTAAGTGATGTTGTGGTCATCTTTTTGCAGTGCTGGAGTCTGTGGGGGCCAGAATGGGGAACAAAAGGCTTCAGCTGAACTTTGGTAAGATGGAGTGGCTATGGATAGGGGCCTCTTCTATATCTGGGAGCTTACCACCTTTGGTTCTGGATAGGGTGGACTATCCCAAATGACCCAGTGTGTAGCCTGGGGCTCCTATTTCTCTCACTCACCTGGAATTATGTATGTTGACTGGTGTCTATTATAGCTGGGAATAATGGGAGTTATACTCTAATACAGGCATGTCAAACTGCTGGCCCACAGGCCGGATGCATCATACTAAAACTACACCCACCCCATTGCTGGCAACGGGGAAAAAGTCACAATATGTTGCACAACGTCACGTGACATCGCGAGTTTGACATGCCTGCTCTGACATATCCAGAAGAGAAGGATGATTGCAATATTTAGTTAACGTGACTAGAGTGAAAAATACATCATTCATTTGGGAGATATCTGAAGCTATAATTGAATGATCTTAATTTCTTTAGGCAATTAATAAAAACTAAATATGCCAGGGCTCAGTGCTTTAGTCCTAAAAGTTCAATTAGCATTGATTTAAAAAAAATTGCACTTATAAGAAAAAAACATTTTAAAAAATGTATTATGTAACATAATACATTTTTTAATTCCAATAAGCCTGGCAGATTGCTGGCCTATACATTAAGGAAAAAACAAAAATCCCGAATAATTGAAAAAATAGAGTATAAAGGGAAAGAGGTGTTCCAACAAGAAATTATTAAGAAAGCCTTTTTAAAATTTTATTCTAGGTTATACGCTGAAGAGAAGATACAAGAGAATGAGATAGATATTTTTTTGCAAAATGAAAATGTACTAGTAATTAACAATGAACAAAGAGATAGATTAAACACATTGATTACATCAGAAGAAATAATTTCAGTGATTAAACAATTGAAAATGGGAAAATCTCCTGGGACCGATGGGTTAACGCCGTTTTATTATAAGCATCTTCAAATGGAAATGGTGGAACCTCTTAGAGAGCTATTTGTTAGTATACAAGAGGGTGGTCAGGTCCCACCTTCATGGAAAACAGCCTATGTTTCTTTAATTCCCAAAGAGGGAAGAGATAATGTTCAACCAGAAAATTTTAGACCTATTTCATTGTTGAATACGGATTATAAGATTTTTGCAAAAGTGATGGCTAATAGATTAATGACAGTCCTACAACAAACAATTCATTCTGATCAAACCGATTTTTACAAGGGAGGCAGATGAAAACTAATGTTAGACAACTTATTAATATATTAGAATACTTGGAGAAGCATATTCAGGTGCCCGCAGTTCTTATGTTTTTGGACGCGGAGAAAGCATTTGATAGATTGAATTGGTTGTTTCTGAAAAAATTGATTGTTAGGATGGAAATGGGGGATCAGTTTATTAATTCTATATTGGCGATTTATCAGAAACAAACAGGACAGGTTATTGTGAATGGGGATTTAGCAGATTCATTTAATATAGAGAAAGGTACTAGACAGGGATGTCCATTATCCCCTTTGTTGTTTGTTTTAACTTTAGAGGTTTTATTGAATAGGATAAGAGGAGCAGATGATTTAAAAGGTATAGAGATTAGACGACAAGATTATAGATTACGTGCTTTTGCAGATGATTTAGTTGTGACACTGACTCAACCAATACAGTCAGCCAAGAGATTGATGGAGATAATTAAAATTTATGGTAGGGTATCAGGTTTTAAGTTAAATATAACTAAAACAAAGATGTTAGTCAAAAATTTGAATTTTACCTCAAAACAGGAATTGGAAAGAATAACGGGATGTGAAATAGTCAAGAAAATTAAATATTTAGGAATTGATATTGAAGCCTCTAATGGGAAGTTATATAAAAATAATTATGAAGTTCTGTGGAATAAGATACAAATAGAATTGGAAAAATGGAAGAAATTACAATTATCTGTGTTGGGTAGGATAGCAGCAGTTAAAATGAATGTATTGCCTAAATTTTTATTTCTTTTTCAAATGTTACCTATACTTAAAAAGGATGCGAATTTGGAGGAGTGGCAGAAGGGTATTAATAGATTTATTTGGAATGGTAAGAAACCGAGGGTCAAATTAAAAATTATTCAGAATACAAGGGAAAGAGGTGGTTTAAAAATGCCAAATTTTAAGTTATATTATCATGCTGCTGTTTTAGTAGCAATAAGTGATTGGGTTAATTTAACTAATGATAGAATATTGAATATTGAAGGGTATGATTTATTATATGGTTGGCATGCATATCTAGTTTATGATAAAAAGGTGGATAGGAGTTTTAAAGAGCACCTATTGAGAAATGCTCTGCTGCGTGTTTGGAAAAAATATTAGTAGAAACTAAACGATAAGATTCCTGTATGGACGGTTCCCAGACATGAAATAGAGAATATAAATAGAAAACAAATACATGATGTGGTGCCTTATGAGAAACTCCTATTTAGAGAAGGGAATCTTTTACTTTTGAAATCCTTGAATATTTTAAGAGAGGAAGGAATAATCCTTACTTGGTTTCAATATTTACAATTGCAGACTAGATGGAAAAAAGATTTGAAGATAGGTTTATCTCAAGTAGATGAAAATTTAATTAAACAAATTAGAGATCAAAGGTCAATGCATATTAAAATATTGTATAATGTATTGATAGAAATTGATTCGGAAACTGAATTAGTTAAGGATTGTATGATAAAGTGGGAACGAAATTTTGGACAACCAATCATGATGGAAACTTGGGAGAGGATCTGGGTGAAAAATGTAAAATTTACACAAGCGCAACATTTAAGAGAAAACTTTTATAAAATGTTTTATAGATGGCATTTGGATCCGAAAAAATTATCATGTATGTACCCTAACTTACAACCCAAGTGCTGGAGATGTGAATGTTTGGGTGCTACTTATTTTCATGTATGGTGGACTTGTAAAAAAATCAAGGCTTGTTGGATAAAAATATGGTGGATACTTCAAAATATTTTGAAAAAACGTATTGAATTTTCACCACAGCTGTTTTTATTAGGTATCATAAAGGACTGCACCACCATAGAGATGAACTTGATTTTGAACTTGATTACAGCAGCGAGACTGTTGGTGGGACAATATTGGAAGAAGCCAGAATTACCATCTATAGAAGAATGGACTTTGAAAGTTTTAAATTTAGCGGAAATTGCTAAAATATCTGCATATTTGAAAGATCATTCAAATGAAAAATATATGCTGGATTGGAAAAAACGGATAGAGTACATTCAAGGGAAATATCAATCTAAGAAATTGTATTTAGCATATGGTTAAATTTTTATTAGGATTATATAATAATTTTGTTTGATGTAGTGGGTTTTCTTTTGCATTACCCTGTATTCACTTTGGGAAGTTGGGGGGGGGAGGTTGAGGGGGTATAATAATGTACTCAACTGTAACACTTGTAATATATAAGAAAGAAACATTTACTGATACAAGAGGGGTTGCTCGGACAGTACCTCTGCACTACATCTGGAGAGGGTTGAGAGGGAGGAGTGAAAGAGTGAAGGGATGTAGGGTTGGAGGAGATGAGGGTGGAGAGAGAAGGAGGAAGAGAGGGGCGAGGAGGAGGGAAGTGAGATAGGGAGGAAGGAGGGGGATGTGGTGGGGGGGGGTGCTGCCAAGCAACACCCATAGTTGTTTTGTGTGGGAGAAAGTTGAAAAAGAATGTATTAAGTTGAGTTGTATTTAACTTGATTCTTTGTTTAAAATTATAAAACCAATAAAATATTTAAAAAAAGAAAAAAAACATTTTACACAACTTTTTTTTTTTGTTCTTGCAACAGCAGTACTATAAGTAAATATATTTACAATGCTTTCAGTTAAAAGGAAGGGAAATCAGTGTAAGATTCTACTTGGAGACTAAACTGAAATGAAACATAATGGAGGTAATTAGGGTATAAGCAAACAATTGCTATTTTACTGTTACATTTTAATTGAATTTGCATCTCACATTGAATGATAAAATATCAATTGTGAGAATTAAAACAATTAAATTAACAATTAAAAGAGCCCTGATTGTGCAGTGGTTAGAATGCAGTATTGCAGGCAAATTCTGTCCACAGAGTTCAATCCTGATGGGCAACCCACTCCTTCAATTCTTCTGAGGTTGGTAAAATGAGGACCCAGATTGTTGGGGACAATAGGCTGAGAGAGTGCTACACTATGGGGTGGTCTATAAGTCTAAGTGCTATTGCTACTGCTAAATTGGAAATTGACATGCACAAACAAAACAATTGCTACCATCATGTTTTATTTTAAAAAATGTTTTTACAATCTACTTAGGCCCCAGAGTATTTTTATAAAATAAAAATAGTTGAAGGCTGCAACATAGTGCTTTGTTGCCATGTATATCCCCCAATCAGAAAAATAGATAGGAGTGAGATGTATAATTACTATAATAAGCTGGGACTGTCCTTGAAGATCACCCAGAAACCAACTAATACAAAAATATGGTCACCCACATATCCTCCACTCTGCAGGGAGTAGATTGGAGAGAAGGAGATTTCAAGCGAGTTAGCTGGTTGCTTTTCTACATCTCACATTGTGATTGTGCTGGCAATAGGAAAAGATGAAGCAAAAGAGAGATTGCCTACAGAAATTACTTGCTTTTTCCTATCCCCCCTCACAGAGTGGAGAAATTGGAAAGATTGGAGAGAAAGAGATTTTAAGAGAATGCTGTAAGCCAGTGGTGTGCCAGAGGTAGCATGCAGAGCCCTCTCTGTGGGCACGCGCCATCGCCCCAGCACACATGGTTTCTAAAAGTTCGCCATCACTGGCCTAAGGCCAGCCAGCCTGGAGCCGCCATTGGGGAGCCCACCATCCCACCTGCCAGAGACCCCCCTGGATCTCTCCCAATTCTGCCCAGCTCCCACAGGTGTCCCTCCCCATAAGCAACATCGAGGTGGCCATGCCCACCCCGGCCATGCCCACCCAATCTGCCAAGACTACTGCAGCCACACCCATCCAGTGGCCACACCCACCCAGTCTGCCAAGCCCACTGTAGCTGCGCCCGCCAAGTGGGCGACACACACCTGGCACCCAGCGATACATAAGTGGGTTTTGGGTTGCAGTTTGGGCACTCTGTCTCTAAAAGGTTTGCCATCACTGCTGTAAGCGCTTTGCTTAGTGTACAGTGGCTCCCAGCCTTGGGCTGCAGTGTAATCACATTGCTTTCTATGTGTACAAAACAGTAAGTAGCACTCCAGTATTTCAAAGGGAAGGGGAATGGTTAGGAGGCAAACAAAAGCCAAAGGTGTGAAACTGAGCAATCATCTCTCTTTCCAGTTGAAAGCACAGTTACAGTCATGTGATTTGCCACTTAATTATTACTTTGCTTGGTGGCAGAGTTGCCATGCCCAATTATGATTGTTAAAAAGGACTACATTCCTCATATGGTGTATTCCAGATGTGTTAGTTCCATCATTCTCCGTAGCATAACCAGCTATAATTCCACCTATCTGGAGAAGTCTGGTTTGGGGAGAAAGACTGAACTAAGCTCTCATTCTAAGACAGAGTTACTTGCTATGCATCTGTGAGAGGTTGTCTTTTAGTATATGGAACATACAATGAGCAGAACTCTTTGATGATTTAAAACTGATAGCAATAAGGGATATAACCTCATTCTTTTTAATGGTCAGTCACTAAACCCATGTTAGCTCTGAATTTTCTTACAGGGGTCTACAAAACATTTCTAACTGTTTAGCAGGAACAGCACAAAAACATTTTTTCTTCAATTATGTCACTTAGATTAAAAAAGCTTTAACTAAAATAAATTAGCATTAACTCTAATTCCACTCTCCATGTATGTACGGTACAAGTTAGCGCTCTCTCTCCTGCTTCCTGAGCTCTGCCATGACTGTTTTTAGCTCTGTAGTGATGGGTAAGACAAAATCTACATAAATTGAAACCCTAACTGAGCAGAGAGTTCTAACATAGAAGAAAGCACTAACCTCACACCTAACTGCCAATTGTAGTAATCCATTAGTTCTGTTTTCCTTGTATTGATGTAAATTTCATCTTTTAAGATTAGAAAAATTGTATAACTGCTTTCTTCAGAAAATTTTTACAAAAAATTATACTACTCTGTAGAATTGAACAAGATGTTCCTTTATACTTTTTCTTGGAAGAAAATATGAAAAAAATATTCTAAATTAATTAGTAATCATTCATTGGCTAGTAATTATGAAACTTGTACCAGACAGTTCGGGTTTTTTAGTATAATTCAGATGAACATTTCTGATGGATAGATTTTGTTAAAGCACATCGACTCCTTGGCCTGGATTTTTCTTGTTGCCACAGCTCCACTGTTGCTTGGTGACTAGCAAAGTCAGCTTGATGGTTATAATGAATAAGGTGGCAAAAACAATGCTGTGAGGATTTTTCTCACTGGTTTTGCATTTATTGGAAAGTCAGTCAGATTTGATTGATATTTTATATCCATTTTCAGAATTTTGACATGCATATTACTCTGAAAATGGGGAAAGAGCTTGCAGCCACTCTGAAGTTGGGAAATATCTATGGTACATTTATTGTGCATAGTGTAATAGTCCTACTGGTTGCTGACTTGGAGGAGAAGCGAAACATCTTCAACAAAAACAACGAAAGTCCAATTGCCTTTTGAAAAAGCAGCTTTGGATTAACTAGTGGAGCTTCACTTTGACTGGCATTATTGGAGGAATGCTCAAATAGATATTGCTATAGGCAACAAGCAGATAAACACATCTTTCAAGTTGAGAGAACCACAGGAATGAAAAACTCAGTAGAATCTGATCTCATAAGAGTTAATAAATCAGCCACCTACATTGTGTTTTTTACTGCTTAACTGATATCACATGGGTCATCCAATATTCTTGAGGGTTATCACTTAGCTTTAACAGTAGGACTTTCTTTCTTTCTTTCTTTCTTTCTCTTTCTTTCTTTCTTTCTTTCTTTCTTTCTTTCTTTCTTTCTTTCTTTCTTTCTTTCTTTCTTTCTTTCTTTCTTTCTTTCTTTCTTTCTTTCTTTCTTTCTTTCTTATACATTTTTGTAACCTAAGGAAATTTATTAAAAATCTAGCAAGTAATGCTGTATATTAAAACTCATTTAAAAGTATACAGTGCACAGGTTGAAGCTGCCTTTCAAAATAAGAATTTCAGCTAATGCAGAAAATGGCAGCCTAGCTATATAAGCAAGTACAAATTGATATTCCCACATATAACATTTAAAAGCATCAGCTTAAACTGCCAATTTGTTTCTATACTAACATGCAGTGTGGTATATTTTTGGACTGCCACTCTGTGTTCCTAAATTAATCTTTGTACTGAGTTGTGATCTGGCCATTGGAGGATGCACAGGAGACTAGGATGATGGTGGTGGTGTTTGGTAAGAGATAAGTGAATGAGAGCTGTGGATAAAGAGTAGTTCTGTGCTAGGGAGAATGATCAGGCAAGGAAGTATTGGCAAGTTGAGTCATTGCAGGGTGAGTGTGCAAAGATATGAGATGTTTGGTGTGATTTCTCTGATGTTGAGGTGTGAGGGAAGGGTTGGTGGCTTAAAGGTGCTAAGAGCAATTGCTATAATGTCTGTTGGGTTATCTTATCCCTGATTGTCTGTTGGTTAGAGAAGGTTCACTTTTAGACCAATAAAAGAGTTATACAAATGGGGGGGATGGAATTGCAGTTGGGGTAGGGAGCTATTTTGATAGTGTCAGGTAATAGAAAATTTGACAGGAGACAAGGGGCAGGCCACTCACAAGGAATATGCTTTGGTATTTGGACCTGTGGAGGCCCAGGCTTTAGGCTGCTGCTTTTAAACACCAGATGAGCCTGTAGTATAGTTTGCCTTATCACTGGCTTGATTGTTGTGGAGAAAGCTGATCTGATTTGTATCACCAAAATTTGCCTAGGAGCAGAGGATGAGGTTCCTCTCAGAAATTGCCCAGATGGTTATTGAGTGTGACACCAGCCTAGACTATAGGGCTGGGGAGGAGATATGGCTGTTGACATCAGAGTATTTCTGGCAGCCTCTAGGTAGGGGCATAGTTCCACGAGTGCCTAATTGTGAGGTCCTTTTTCTTATGCTGGGTTTAAGGGACCAGATGGGATTGCTGCTACTCTAGCAGCTTCCCTGCTGTGTAGCAGCTTCCCTGGAGGTGTTGTTTCCAGCACTTAATAGTTTTGTGAGATTTCTATCTGTCATTCCTGGGGGGTGGGGTCAGAGAGAGCTCAGGAATTCATGGAAACTCTGACTTCCGTGGGTCTGTCCCACATCATCCAGGTCTTAACTAGGAATAATGGTCACACATCTGATTTTGTGTTCTTGCTGAAATAGTGCCAATATGATCTGGAATTGGTGGACCTATCTTTTGTGTTTTCGGGTCGCAGGCATTAAACAAAGACGCATGGTGAACAACAAAGCTTCTTAATTGATTTCTCCTTACAACCAGCAACAAGCAAAAGAGGTGCAGGCCTTTTATAATGTCCAAAACCTGGACAGTGTCAGCCAATAGAAATCCGGCTGTTTTCACGCCTTGCGCATGCGTGCAAGGCTGGCGATAGCCAGTCTGGTCCCGGGCAGCTTTTAGTCTGCCCGGGACCATTTGCAACATTTCTGAGCCTACTGAATGAGTGTGCCTGGCCTGCCAACTTGCCTGCCAGGCTAGGTGGCCAGGACTTTGATGCCCCAAAAGCTCAGGTGCCCCACCCAGCTGCTGATTGACTGAATCCTCTGAATTCCAGCCAGGGTTCCTTGGGGCGTGGAATTCCCCAAGTCCAGTAGTGGGGTGGAATTCCCCAAATCCACAGTGGACTCCTCTTGGGAGCACTGTTCCTCGAGCCCAAGACCAGCAGCTGGAGTGGCCTGAGTGGCTGACATGGGAAATGGAGGCAATGTGGCCTTGCCTGCCACATGCCTGGAAAATGGCAGAGCGGAATCTGCAGTTAGCTCACTTGTGGCATCCTCCACACCTGAAGCACTGAGACGATGCTGGGGTCTTGTCAGGATGCTCCTTCGGCCTTCTCTCTGCTGGCTGGAGTAGCCTGTCCACCTCCTCTTCAGGATCCGGTTCTGGATCTTTGCGAGCAACCTTTTGATGGACGGTCTCGGTGGCTGGAGGGTTTCTGGTGAGCCGCAAAGCTTTCACAGCACCGCCCGCTGCTTCTTCAGCTGCAACCTCTCTCAAGGCATCTTAGAATGAAACTTCTTCTTTGGCGAAGATCTTCTGTTGCAGCTCCCGACTCCTTAGGCCGCAAACGAATCGATCTCGCACCATCTCTTCCAGATCCTTGAATTCACAAGGCCTGGCCGCTTGTCTTAAGGCAGCAATAAAGTCCGCGGCAGATTCACCTGGCCTCTGGTCTATCTGCTCGAACGCGTGCCTCCAAGCGATTACAGACAGTTTCGGCTGGAAATGTTCTTTAAGCATTTTCTTCAAATCAGCGTAAGTTACTGATTCTAAAAGTGCACAGGCCACCAGATTCTCTGCTATGTCAAACATTTCTTGTCCACAAATACACAGCAGGGTTGCCACTTTAAGGCCGTCTTCCCTTATCTGATTGACCCTGAAATAATTCTCCATCTGGGGCCACATATAAGTTCCAGTGCTCTGGGTGAAACACATCAAAATCAGATAACCAGCCAATCTTGGACATCTTAAGCCTTACAGTCTCGTTAATGCCTTCGCTGCAAGCTTGGTTTGGGGAAGGGGTCCGTTAGCCGAGCTCACCTCCAGCGATGCTGTACTGGCAGGCTGAGTCGCTATGCTGGACGCTGACTTCCCAAGCTTCAGGACCTTCTGTGATTCCTAGATCATCTTCTTGCCTGCAGCGATTCCACCTTTGTCGCCAATTTTGTGTTTTCGGGTCGCAGGCATTAAACGAAGACGCATGGTGAACAGCAAAGCTTCTTTATTGATTTCTCCTTACAACCAGCAACAAGCAAAAGACATGCAGGCCTTTTATAATGTCCAAAACCTGGACAGTCTTAACCAATAGAAATCCAGCTGTTTTCACACCTTGCGCATGCGTGCAAGGCTGGCGACAGCCAGTCTGGTCCCGGGCAGCTTTTGGTCTGCCCGGGACCATTTGCAACATTTCTGAGCCTGCTGAATGCTTCAGCAGGCTCAGGACACAACACTATCCTTGGTTCCCTTGTCATGGTCAGGTCTCACTTTGGGGCTATGAGCTTCTCTCAAGCCATATCCCTTCACAGGGAAGCAGGACCTTTTAGATCAATATGCCTGCCCCCCCCAATGACTAATGGAACTGGATGATTTTCAAAAAGAATGGAGTTATAATTTAAGATCTGTGTACGCCTGCCAAGTCTCTAGTTGCCACCTGGAATAAGGTGGTGATAGAGGCTTTGGAAAAGATCACACCCATGCAATCTCTCCTGACTCATGAACCTCATCATTTCCTGTGGTATACAGAGAAATTGAGAGGGATAACATAGATTAAGAGATGTGTAGAGTGCCTTGACAGAAGGCAAAGAACAAACTCAACTGAACACGGGTAAGAGCTGCTATTAAACCTTACTTCATGGTGATTCAGGTGGCAAAGCCTAACTGCATCTCTGCACCAACTGCATTTGTAGATAATTGTATAATAACTCTCTGTAAAGTGACCTTTCCTCTGGGTAAGAAGGATACAGACATCTACCTGCAAGAGCACATTGAAGCATTTGATGTTTTTCTGGAAGACAAAATCACTCAGTTCATTCCCAGTTAGATGTCGGTGTGGCTACTGATCCAGTGGAGAGGCCTGGGTCAGGTGCTTGCCCAGTTATCTTAGAATAGTGTGATTCTATTGCTCATGAGGAAACAAATAGGATTCTAGGGTGTGTGAATGCACCACTTGTGCTTTACATTCCTGTCCTTCCTGGCTTGGGAAAGCTTCTCAGGAGATTATATGTGGGTAGATTCTTGTGTTTAATGCTTTTTTGCAGGAGACACTGGTACTCCAACCTTTCAAAGAGGCTCTGGACTACTGCTGGATTCCACCCTATTGGATAATTGTTGTCCTGTCTCCAATCTTTTCTTTTTGGGAAAGGTTGTTGGGAAGCTGGTTATGCTGCACCTCTAGCAGTTCCCGGATGAAACAAATTAACCCTTTTCAGTTGGGATTCAGGCCTGACTATAGGATGGAAGCAGCATTTTTGTGATCTCTGGCGGGAGTGGGGTAAGAGTAATGGTCCATTCTCACTCTGCTTGATCTCCCAGAAGCCCCCAGTATCATTAACTGTGCTATCCTTCTAGAGAAGCTTTGGGAATTGAAAATGGGAAATACTGTGTTTTCTTTTTCTGCAGCCATTTCCAGTTGATGTTGATCAGAAGTGAGAGGTCCATCCTCCCCCAAGATGGCTGCTGAATAATAGGAACTTTCTTTTTTCTCCTGCTGATGATTTGCTGATTTTGCTGCCAAAGCTGGTTCTTTGGCAATGCAGCTTCCTGGATTTGAATGGGAACACATAAGAATGTGACAATTTTGGATGACTGTGGACCGTAGAAGATTGCAGTTCCCTGTATTAGCAGTCAGAAAGTCACTGGTCACTCATCTTTCCTCTCAGCAGTTCATTTTATTAAGCCTGCCTGGGTTTTAACTTCACTTTTTAAAGTTTCTTATCTCTGTTGACTATCTGGCTGAATGATGATTTATTATAACTCCCTGTTGGACTCTATCTTGGCCTTTTTTCTTTTGGTTTGTCTCCTTTGATCCATTTTTTTATTTTGGATAAATTTCTTTTTCTATAAGAAAATCACAACATATTCCTGAGTGGTGAAATGCTTTTACTTGATTTACATTTTTATTGATCATTCACTACTAGAATTTGGTATTTCATTAATCTGTAAAAAATTTGGAACTTTTTAAAATCTTTCTTTTAACTTTGGATTGAAATATCCAGAAAATATCTTCCCCTTTTCTCTATTTTCTAAGGGATATTACTTCAACGTTTCTTGTTTCCCGTCTTTGAAAAATTCTCTTATCTACCGAGTTACAATGTATCTGATTACAGATGAGGAAAGGCTGACATCTAAAAAAAGACAGTTTGGTAATATGCAATCTCTAGTTGAAAGCTTTTTTTAAAAAGTTTGATGAAATGATAATGGCTGCGGAAAATATTCAGATATGTGTAACTACAAATAAATCAGACTCAAAAGAAATGCAATCTGAAAGTAGCAGATTCACTGGAAAGAAATATAGATTTTACAGACTTAGAACTAACTGAGACGATTGCATATGCCTACCTGAAGTTCAAGCCTGCATTTTTTTTACAGTAGCAGAAAATTGACTCAGTGGATAAATGATAAATCGGTTTTCCTTAGAGGATTGAAGAAAATTAGGGGATGGATTTATCACAGTTAACTGGAAAACAATTCCATCTGGACCTTTTTGGGAAGATAGACCGACTTTGGACATTGGACCTATTATATTTAATCAGACAACAATTGATAAGAGATGTTATTAAGAAACAAACATAGGTATTTGATCCAGGACAAATCAGTTTCACTCTTGGGATGTTTTGGGATAGATAAGAAGCTGTGGTAAATTTTCTACAGGCTGATTAGAGTAACAATAACTGTTTGTTAACGAGGATTTTGAAATTTTAATCTTGACTTTTTTATTATTATTGTTCTTCCCATTAACTATTGTTATTAATATACTATATAGATAACAGATTAGTAACTTGCGAATAGAATTAGTAATTTAAATTTGGGGGGGCTGTTTTGCAAGGAGCAGGAAACTAATATTGTTGTAATATATTAATAAGTATTCAACTGGAGGGAATAATATGTCTATAGGTTTTTAATACACCTTTTTAATGTTTGTTTGTTTTGTGTTTTTTTCTTTGTTTCTTTAAACAAAACTTTGGAATTTTGTATTTTAACTTTTGTTGAATAAAATAAAAATAGATTTTTAAAAAAGGAATGAGAGGTCTAACCCATGCTTTGCAAGGTTTTGTGGAGTTTGGTATTTTCTCCACCTCTATATAATATATATACATGAAGCTGCAGGGTGAGAGCATCTGTCACAAAGGGATGAAATATACTCAGTGTGCTGATAATAAGCTGTATCTATCAGCTCTTTGGGTGAGTTTTATAATGTTGTGACCTCTTCTCATGGTGACTGGAGGCTAAAAAGCCATGAACTGAAACTGAACCCTGGCAAGTCACATTGGCTCTGTAGTTGGGGCTCTTTGGTTTATGGAAAATTGCCATCTTTGGTGTTGGACGGAGTTGCAGTGTCCCGGATGCATAATCTGGAGGTTCTCCTGGACTGGTGACTCCTGTTTGAGGAGCAGGTAACAGTTGTGGCCAGGAAGGCCTTTGAACGATTGTGGATTGTGCATCAATTATACCCTTTCCTGGACCAACACGCCCTGCTCACAGTCACTCATGGCCCAAAAGGACCTAAAATTACCCTGAAGAGGCGATGAGGAGGAGGAGTGCCTTGTTGATCATGGAGATATGGTGGTCTTTCCGTTCAATCCAAGGAAAGCTCTCCAAACTGGCAGGGGAAAGACCAGCTACATTCTTGTGGCCAGCCATTAGCTGCTGACAACCAAAGAAGAAAAAAGCACCAATTAATACTCGTAAACAGCATGTTTAGAACTGGGTGAGAATATTGAACTTTCTTTACTATTTACAACTGAATTTCCTGGGAAAGGCTCCCAAGAAGCTAAAAACCTCCGAATGTAAACGGAAGCAGCATTTTAATTTTATGGAGGACAGAAACATACAATACTGAAGTGGAAGTAACATAAAGCTACAGTTTTGATAAATTTGAGAACTGAGATAACTGTTAAGATTTTCTCTTTAAAAAAACATTGAGGCGAAATATAAGAAATCAATCTTTTGTTTTAAGAGTGGAAAATGGACTTGGAATGACATCTAGTGGTGGATTTGTGTATAGCACTATAATTTGCTTCCTGGCTCTTGGCGATTCCTAGCTCAGGAGAACAGCTGGCAATAAAGGAAAATATTTTGGCATATTTATCACCCTGACCTTCTTGGATTATAAATACCTACTGAGCTTGGACTTTTAACTTCAAGAGCTAGTGGGAGAGAAAGAAAATTTTGACCTTAGACTACGCCTGGCTGGAAGAGGCTTTTGAGCTGCTTTCAGAGAGGTTGAACATTTTGAACACTTCAAACATTGTGAATTACAACAATTCTTGCCTGATTGACAATCTCTGGATACTTGAGATAAAGGATCACTATAAAACATTGCTTTCAGGACTGAACCTATACTTTGGAATCTATTGGATCATAAAGGATACATATAAAGACCAGAAAACTAGATGAAACTTTGATCTATTTGTACTGAGAGTGGTGATACTAGAGGATCTCCAGGAATGATGCCTCAGGAAAAAACATACACCTTTCAGAAAGAAATATATTCTATGCTACAACTGATTCACCAAACAATTGTTGAATGCAAAGAGGACATAAAAAGAAATCATGAGACTAAAAACAATTTAGACAATATAAATGAGCAAATCTCCAAGATAAATCTACAATTAGAAAGTTCCCAGTTAACGACTACAGAATATGAACAAATAAACCAGAAATCAGAAGACAAAACAGGAAATGGATTTAGAGATGGAAGAGATAAAAGAAGGAAAATGCTATAACAATAAAAATGCAAAAACCTTTTACCTCTTAGGTCTTCAAAAATATATCTGATGGCAAGGAAGAAGATTTTAAAAAATGGAATATAGAGCTATTAGGGGAAATGTCACAACTTGGGAGATGGAATGAAAAGAGAAATGGAGGGAGAAAGGGACTGGGAGTGGTTTAAGGAATATAAATGGATGGAATTCCCCCCAAAAAATACCTTACCTAAATTGTCTTCCTCATGCCAAGCAATTTTTACAAAAATAGAAAGAAAATTCCTGGGTAGTGGTAATAAGTGATTGGATTAATTTGACAAATGAAAGAATACTGAATATAGAAGGATATGGGTTGGTCTATGGGTTCCACGCCTATTTAGTTTATGATAAAAAATTGGACAGGGGTTTTAAAGAGCATATATTAAGAAACTCTGTGATGCGTGTCTGGAAAAAGTATTATTATAAGTTAAATGGTAAAATTCCTTTATGGACTGTTCCCAGACATGCAATACAGAGTGTGGGTATACAACAAATTCAAGACGTGGAGCCCTATGATAAACTTTTGAATAAAGATGGGAATAGCTTAGAACTGAAATCACTAGACAGATTAAGGGAGGAAGGTATAGCTCATAATTGGTATCATCATGCACAACTTCAAGCCAGATGGCAAAAAGATGTTAAGATGGGTTTTTCTTTAAAGGATGAAAAACTGATTATACAAATTAGAGATCAAAGAGCGATGCATATTAAAAGAATATATGACGCTTTAATTGAAATTGATTCTGGAAAGGAACTAGTTAAAGACTGTATGATTAAGTGGGAAGGGAATTTTGGTTATTCAATCAGGATGGAAACTTGGAAAAGAATATGGGTGAAAAATGTTAAGTTTACACAAGCTCAGCATTTAAGAGAGAATTTTTATAAAATGTTTTATAGATGGCATTTAGACCCAAAAAAATTGTCGCTTATGTATCCAAATCTGAAACCCAAATGTTGGAGATGCGAATCTCTGGATGCAACTTATTTTCACATTTGGTGGACATGTAAAAAAATTAAGGCTTTTTGGATAAAAATATGGTGGATTCTTCAAAATATTTTGAAAAAGCGTATTGAGTTTGTACCACAATTATTTTTGTTGGGTATAACAAAGGACTGTTCCACCACAGAGACTAAGTTGATTTTGAACTTGACTACGGCTGCAAGACTGTTGGTGGGTCAATACTGGAAGTCATCTGAAATACCATCTATTGAAGAATGGACATTAAAAGTTACCCATCTGGTGGAGATGGCTAAGATATCAGCGTACCTGAAGAACCACTCAAATGAAACATTTTTGATGGACTGGAAAAAATGGATTGATTATATGCAAAAGAAATATCAATTGAAAGAATTAGATATGATATATAGATAAATAGTTACTAAATAGTAGATTAGCGGGGTTTCTTGCATTTTTACTCTGTATTCACTCCGGGAAGCCTGGGGGGGAGGGGGGAGGGAGATAATAAGTAATAGATTATGCTTCTCAACTGTAGTTGGGGATATTAAGGGAATAGATTTTTTCTTTTTTTTTCTAAGGGTGCTCGGGAAAACTTTACACCGCATTGGATGGCGAGGAAGGTGGTTTGGAGGTTAGGGGTTAGGATGTGGGAGGATGTGGTGTGGGGGGGGTTCCGAGCAGCTATTTGTATTGCTTGTTAAATTTGTTATTTCTCTGTTATCAGTTGAGTTATTATATTTTTGTGTTAAAATTTGTTAAAACTTTATAAAAATTTAATAAAAATAATTAATAAAAAAAAAAAAAGAAAAAGAAAATTCCTGGGCGATCTAATTGCCCTGGCTTGGAAAGCTACTTGGCAAAGAAAAAAAATGAGAGTCAGATTTAAAAAACAGAAGATTTTACCTTTTAGAGGGGGCATTATATGTTTAAATACTTGTTTGAATAAGATTAAAAGAATGGATGATCCTTAGATATAATTATACTTTATAATGAAAGCTATGATTTAGAACTAAGATAGCATTTTTTTCTCTTTTTTTGATATGGGAAATATGAAGATAAGAGGAGAATTATATGAATAAAACTTTTAGCTACATAAATGTAATTAATATTGAGAAAATCATAACTGATAAAGGTATTTCAAATACTGATGGGAAATTAAACCTTAACAAGGGCACGGAAAACAGGATATTGATTATTGAATTGCCATTATTGATTTATGAACTGATATTATTGTTATTTGTATGATATTAGTAAAATATGATGAAGATGCTTATATTTAACTCTGTATGCATTAACAGTACCAAAAATTGTAACTGTGTAATGAGGGGGAAATGGAAAAAATATGGATAAGAAAGGAGGATCAGGGGGAAAAATACTGGATTGTGTAGTATCGAACAGATTTATATTGAAGAAGTCAGTGTTAAATATTATCGTCAGGAAAGTGGAGGTGTATTGAATTTTGAATTAGAGGTTTTATTCCTGCAAGCTGCCCAGAGTCACAGTGAAACAGTTGGATGACATATATATATTTTAAATAAATACTAAGCTCAAGGTACTATTTTGTACCTTCTAAAAGCAAAATGCTTTAGACCTTCTTATCATGAGAACATTTTATTTATATAGATTTCCATAGTATCTAAGACCTTTTATTTATTTTTTTAAATTTATATGCAGATTATCTCACTGTTGATCAAGAATTGGTAGATTCATTATCATAATTTTTCCTTTTTTGTATATAATTTTTATTAAAGTTTTTATCTAGATAAAAGTTAAACATGAAAGCATAAAAAGAAAAGTTAAAAAGAAAATAAATAAAAGGTACAAAAAGCAATATAATTAGAGAAAGAGGGAGAAAAAGTAGAAATAGCTTTCAGTCTTTTTGAAGTATACAAACTATATCTCCTCCCTCATTAAGATTAGATTACAGAGATTCCTTCTGTCCTATATTCAAACTTTTTAAATTAGAATATACAAAAATCATCATTTCATATTTTTCCATGTTAGCAAAAAGTCCATAAAAGGTTTCCATAGAATCACCACTCTCAGGACTCATAGCAGAGACTGTAATACCTCTGCTAGAAACTATATGAGAGGTCCATCTATAGTTTCTACCTCCGTTAGAAACTGTAGTGGAGGACAAGGCTTTTCAACCAGTGGTACGGGTACCACCTGTGGTACATTGGCACCTGGCAGGTGGTACGCGACCATCCTAGAAAAGTGGTAGCGGGGGAGGGGAATGAGCTGAACCAGTGGCAGCATCACACAAGCCTGAGCGAGAGATGGCTGGAGCTTCAGGGCTGTCAGGGCTTAGTAGAAGCGCCAGGATCAGCGCTTCTTCGTGGCTGTCATGGCTCAGTGAAAGCACCAGGATCAGCGCCAGGCTCCAGCTGGAGCTTGGCACTGATCCTGGCGCTTCTGCTGAGTGCAGTAGAAGCATCAATCAGCTGGAATGTTGCAGCATCTCCAGGTTTTGTGATTTACATTCAGATGCTTGGCAATTGATTCATATTTATGACAGTCACAGTGTCCCAGGGTCATGTGAAGTGACCAAAACCTGCTGCAATCACCCAGCAGACAGGGGGAATAAAAACCAAACGCCCCCCACCCCACCCCCGCTGCCAATCCTCAACAGAAATGCTCACAACAATGAAAACCTCGGACAGGAGGAAGAGTGCCGCCGGGTGGGCAGGCAGGTGTCTTGCTTGGTGGGCACTTTTTTCAGTGCCATTGTAACTTCGAACAGTCACTAAGCGAACTGTTGTAAATCGAGGACTACCTATACTTCATCACTTTTTTTCCTTTCTTTGTCATCAAGTTTTTGATACCTTGCTAGGCGACTGGTGGTATTCGGATATTGCCATATCCTAAAAGTGGTACAATGGGTGAAAAGGTTGAAAAGCCCTGGTGTAGGAGACTAGGACTGAGAACATTTCAGTCCATTCTCAACTATTGAAGTTATTTGAGTAACTTTGGGCCAACCTTCTCTCTTAACCCAGTCTATTACACAAAGTTATTATTATGAGGAGACAGTGCTGTATATCATATCTTGAACTCATGGTGGAAAAATGGGATTAAAAATCAAATAAGCAGTGAAATTAAAGGAGGTATATAGTCCTTTAAAACACATGGTCTAATTTATAATGTATATGTTAATCTTTAAGGCAGTCTAGTGCTCTCTCAGGATTTTTCTATGACTCGCCCTTTGAAAAGACAAAAAAATGTGGTCCAAAGAATAATTTATTGGCATTCCTCTAATCTATTTGCGGTCACTTAGACTTGGCAGCTATAAATCTCACTTCCTGGCTGTGGAACTGGTGTTAAATGTCATAGATGTTTCCTACACATTTCTTTCTGATTTTCCTCTCCCCAGTCTTCATTTCTGAATGCCATTACCTTTGGACACCCAGTCTGGCTGGATCGTACTTCAATCTTATTTGAGCCATGACAGTACCATCACTCTCTCAAGCTAGCACACCTTGGTATATTAATAGTGATCAGAAGCTTATGAGGAATAAGAATAATGCTTATGAAGCACTACGAATTTTTACATAAATGCATATTATAACTATTCTAATATTACCACCAATAGACAACTTTAATAATATACTGACTTCTTATGTGCAACATCTTATTGCTCAGAAATCTTGTTTACATAATATTTTTCTATTTTTATCTTCCAGGATTTGGCAGAACCACACCAATTACAAGACCAGGCAAACTTTTTCTGATATTTTATGGCCTTATTGGCTGTGCAGCGACCATCTTATTCTTCAACTTATTCCTGGAGCGTCTGATCACAGTCATAGGATATGTTATGGAGATTTACCATAAGAGGAAGCTAAAGCAAAAACTTCCTGGAGTTGTCCAGCAGGCTGAGATTGATGAAGTAGACCTCTTAGATGGATGGAAACCCTCTGTGTATTATGTCATGCTTATCTTGTGTTTGGTATCAGTCATTGTTTCCTGTAGTGCCTCTGCTATGTTCTCAGCAACAGAAGGATGGAGTTACTCTGATTCCCTTTATTATTGCTTTGTGTCCTTCAGTACTATTGGTTTTGGTGATATGGTGAGTGGTTGGAATCCATACTACAAAAATCAACATTTTTACCGGTTTGGCAATGGTGTTGTTATATTCATGGGGATATGTTTTATCTATTCCTTATTTAATGTGATCTCCATTATTATAAAACAATTCTTAAACTGGATATTAAAGAAAATGGGCAGCACATGTCGTAAGTGCCGAAGACTCTTGAGGCCACAGAAAAATGTTGTGAGGCCAGGGACTGTGTGGACCCAACGCAACATATCAATTGAGTCAGATGGTGTCCTTAACAGTGAGACAGAAGGACCCAGAATATCTGGTGAAATGTTCTCCATGAAAGAACTCTTAGCCTCTAACAAAGTATCACTTAGTGACATACAAAAACAATTGCCTGACATTCCTTTTCGCAGACCAACAACCTCATCTAGGCAAAATGGATTTGCAGGTGGTGTAGGTGCTTTGGGAATTATGAGCAATAGGTTGGCAGAGACAAGTACTGATAGGTAAACATTAATGACTGGAATATGTCAGTAAGTATGAGAAGATAAAGATCAAATCACAAAGACAGTTAACTGAACAAGGTTAGTTGCTGGCAGTTTTGTTGCTGGCAGTTAATATGGTGTTGCATTTTGCACATAATGGTCTGTTCTTGCTCAATAGCCCCTGCTGAAGACAATTCAGTGGTATCATTTTATGTAGCCACACTTAAAAGCTTCAGCGATATGTGTCAAAAGCACGAGAAAGTAAACAAAACACCCAACAGACTAAATTTGCTTCATTAGTAATTTAGTTTTAAAAGCTGCTGTGTTATCATAGCTTATGGGCTTCAGCACAGAGTACAAGTGTTGGTGTGAAAAAGACATCTCCTTGAGCCCATCTGGGACCTTCTCCATCCCATATCACTGAAATAGCTATTTCCATTGACTGCTTACCCTGTTTGTCATCCTTCTTTTGATTAACTGCTTATATATCCTCGTTGCTCTAGCCCAAAGTTCTATGATGGCAGTCGAGGAGGTTGTGCAGCAGGCTAGAAGTCCCTATATCAAATGTGTTTTTACATAGATGGCATGTACAAACCATGATTTTCTCTGTATAGGTCAAAAGACTACTCATGGGATCAACTGGCAGTGTGAAATTAATTTCCCTTTCAGCTAAAAAAAATAATTGTTCAAAAGGCTAAGCTATTATTCTTTTCATTTATGTCACAGGAAAACAGTTTATATACATACATACACACACACACACATACACACCACAAAAGAATAGTTGTGTTAGGAGGTGCAGTCAAGAATCAGAAAAATCATAGAATGAGTTCTAATGAATGCTCAGAAACAAACATTTGCTTTTGAGTGTATATGTGAAAAGTTCTTCACTGCTTATTCAGAGATTTGTTGCAGGAAATCTTCATCTGCCAGGATTATTTGTCATTTCTGCACACATCAGAATTCTGCACTGTGTAATGTGTTTGCAAGATTTAATCATTAGATTGATATGGAATGGCATGTTAGTGATAAAAACTTTGTTTTGCCCATATGATCAGGACCAGGTATTTCTAATGGCAAAATTCTTCCACTAGAAATAGTGAAATAAAGTTAGGTTAAACCCATTAGAACCATAAAACATCTTAGCTTTCAAAATGTATCTTCTAATCTCCAGTTTCAAAGCCTGATCTAATTTTTTATTATTACTGATGGACTGAACTCTTTGGAAATGTTGCTACCCAACAGCAACTGTCTACAATTAGGCACTTATGATTAGGCACTTTGTTTTATGGATGTTTTGGTTGAAGGAAATGTTTTATGACATTTTGTATTATGTCATAACTATGATAATGTTTATGTCATAAAATATTTATAAATGTTGTTAAATTTCAATTCCATGGGAATCATGGACCCCATATTTTTCATGTGTTCTCCAATTTGAGATAACAAATGAATTTGAAAAGTAAATTATAAAGGGCAAGTAAATTCAGTGCTGAATTAATTTAGGGAACAACATGTCAAGAGCTTATCATGTAAGTATCAATGGACATGAAATGCTGGGCAAGTACCATTTTAACATATGAGAAACTATATTCTCCAGCCTTTTTCATATAGTAGTTCTTGATGATGATAATGACAGAGCTTTGATTAGGAAAGATGAAAATTCCTCATTCTGCTAAATAAAATCACCCAAGTGCTCAATGTGACATGTGATAACTGTTTTAATGATGAATTAAACAAGGAAACTAGAAATCAAATGGATCAATAATGACTGGAGAACAGCATTTTACATTAAATATTGAAATAAATAGATTAAATAGAAGGGAAAGAGGTTGTAAAAATAAGAGTCACATTTTAACTTCATTTATTCCTGTTCAAAGTTGTTAAAATTGATAATGTTTATATGGCATAACTTAGGCATAGATAGATATGTTAAAATCCAATATACAAAGAATTAATAAAAGCCTTTGCTGTCATTTGCACCGAACAATGGCTTCTATGCTCATAAAGCAAGGGAATTTATCTTTAAAATGCACTAGCATTTCTATAGGAAAAAAATCAGTAGAAAAGCAAATGAAACGTATTATTTTTCAGCACTGAAGCATAATGATCAAAATGCCACATTTCTGCTATGCCACCATAGCCAGCTATTCTAACATGGATGTTAAAATTTAAGAAAGGGAGAGAATAATGAACCCTCTTAACACAAGAATGGAGATGTTAAGAACACTTCATCTATCAAATTATATCACAGTGTTCTATTCTGGAAGCAACAAAAGCATGGGCCCACAATGTAACAGAGGTCTCCACCTTTCTCCTTCTCCCAGTCCCCTGAGTTTTACACGTTTTTGCCATAGTATAGGGCAGGGGTGTGAAACTGCCGGCCCACGGGCCAGATCGCACCCACCCCATTGCCGGCAATGGCAAAAAAGTTGATTGTCGCAACACTTATGTGTGACGTTGCAAGTCATCATGTGACGTTGCAAGTTTGACACCCCTGATATAGGGGCTTTGTAGTAATTCCAGCTGCCATCACCTACTTGCTTAGGTATGGGTTTATGTGTCAACTTCCTTTATGACCCCAGGATGTGGGACATATAAGGTTCCCATACCCCCAATGCTTATTGATGTTAACTGTGTACACTTACTTAGGCCTAAAATAATGAGGATTATTATAATGAAGACAAAACATAAATTCTGTAATATCACCTAGTTTCTGTAGCTTTAAGCTACATGCTCAGAAAAAAAGCACTCCCTTTTTCATGAGTTGCAAACCAAAACAAAAAATATAGTTTAAGAATTTTAAAAAGGAACTTTTTAAAATTTGATTACTTTTTAGATAGTCAAATATCCAAGTCAATGAGCACAAGAAATTGCAAACAGGATCTTCAATATCTGTCTTCCATAAAATGTTATGTGGAGACAAACACAGATCCACAATGGACAGGACCTGTGGCTTACTGCTGTATAACTTCATAAACATAATTATTAGCTATAAGAGATAATTGCTAGAAACAATCAAGCCCCCAGAAAATATAGCATAAAATTCTGATGGAGCCCTGTTCAGGACCCTCTGACTGAGTATTATTTACATAAGACTTGCTTCTTCCAGACTTTCATCTTTTAGTTATATGCTTAAGAGCAATTTAATGTTACTCCTTTGTTTTTTCTGGAGATTTTCGGATCCCAATTCCAGCATTCCCTCCCTCACTTTTATTTCAGAGAAATGAGCTTCATTCTCCAGTACAGATTTAGACAGTTTCCTTCTCCATTGACCTGATGTCCCGTTAGCCCTCTTTTCAGGCATTGCCTTTCTCTATTTTCACTAGAGACAAGCTTACCATGGGCCTTTTTCCAGCCTCCATATTAGCTTACATCTTTCATCAATCTCACATCTAAAGACAAGGCTTTTAATGAGAAGGTGTGGGGCTGAAGAAACTGCTTTGGGCTTTGCTTAAACAAATGCTTGTGTTCCTCCCTCCCTCCCCGGCCCCCTATCCTAATCTTGAGGGTTAGGATAACAAACTTGGTGAATTTTTGTTCTTTTTAGTCAAAAGTGTTATGACTCATAACTTCAGTATATAAATATGTTTCAAAAAAGTGGTGAAACAACTCAGAATAAGATAAATTCCCGACAATCTGATTCTTTTGGCATTTTGCTGTTGAAAATGGGGGTAAGCAAGGGATCAGATTTTCATATTTTCCAACCTAATAGGATACAATAAAGAAATTATGAAAAAGGTCTTAGGATTCTATCTCTAAGTAAGACAACTCTTTGAAACAGAAAATAATTTGGTATGACAAGAGAAGATGGTAAAAGAAATAATTTTTAAATGGGCAAATCCAGCTTGGACTGTGAAAAAAAATATTCTAGGAAATAAAATCATAGTGCAAGAGACTGATACAGAATACATCTGGCCCTTCTCCTCCAGAGCAGCAGAAGGGAGCACATGCATATCACTCTGTTCTTCCTAGTACATATCTGCATGAAGAAAGAATAAACAGATGAAACACATGGACCCATCCTGATTAGACTTACATATACTCATAAAACACGCATAAACAAGCACCTATTCTGATTAGAAATCCAACCACACACATACACAAACACATTTTCTTATTCATCATCATTTTAGCCATTGTCTATCCACTGAAAAATGAAAATGCATGTTTCCAATCAATACGGTGCTGAGCTTTCTTTTGCCAATTGGGCCCACAATAATTACTGATGTCGTCGATCCATCTTCTTTTAGGTGTCTCATGGATGCTTTTTATCAAATGGGATCCATTCTATGACTGCTTTGGTCAACCTGCCATCAGTTCTTCTTGCTATGTGACCAGTTTTTCCTTATTATATAGAAGAAAATACAGACTTTCTGCTCCTGCCCGTAAAAAGGATTCAAAAAAATTCCAAAAGCTGTGTTGTACAGGCCTTTCCTACTTGTTCAGTCTTAAGTTTCTCAAGTTTCTACCAAGAATTATGATGAACTAAAGTTATTTGGGAATTCTTCAACATTGCCCAGAAACTAAATTGGATGAAAGACAGCATGGTTCCACAGATTAGTAAATGGTTTGATTATATGCTCTGCCCTCACACAGAGGAAAACAAGATTACCTTTTTAAAAGTTTCATATAAGCACAGCTGAAAATCTTGGCTCTCCAAAGACTAATTTCTTATTCAAGAATTATCAGAAGATTCACAGACACAAGACAACATTTTTTACTGTAGACAGAAATAAAGTAATAAAGCAGTATATACACTGAAAGTCTGCTTACTGCATTCCAGTTGTAGCCTATTTATAGGTCTTTGTTCCAGAGCTGAGTCACACACAAGTAACTAAAAATCTCAGAAATAAATTTGTAGTGGTAAAGTTGAATGATCTATGATGAAAGAAAGAGACATGAAACTGAAAAGTCTTTTTAACCAAATGTTAAATTAACTTTGCCAGCTAATAGCAACACTTGCTATGTAGGATTGTGCTTGCTTAAGACTTGGATGGGAGACTAAGAAACATTCTGCAAGAGAGCCAGGGCAAACCGCACCTCTGGTATTACCAGGAAAACTACATAATAATGTCAGGTTGAAGGAGAAATTATTTAAATTATCAAAAGCAAAAGTTTTCATGGATGTTGCTTGTTAATCTAACACCCCTCCCCCATATTTTCTTGGCTACTTTAGTTTCAGATGAGATATTGTGACAAAATTAATGAAGCTGAACTGTATTCATATTATCACTTATCCATAGTTCATGTAAACACAATTTATTTAACATGATTTTCTGGGATTTCATAACATAGTGGCCCTTTTCACTTAACATTTTAATCAGCAGCCCACTTAAATCATCTTACTACTGGTTCCAAAAGTATATGATCAGCCTGTGTTCAAACTTGCCATTTTAAGAAGATAAGTGTCCATCAATTCATTCCCCAGGAAGTATATGATGTCACAGTCCTTGTGCCAAGAGAGTATTGGCAAGCTCCATTATATCAATAACAGTTTTTTGCATGAGACAGGAAAATGATATTGTCTATGGTTTGGCCACTGAAATCCTGTTTGGAAGGTGTCAAATCGCCAGGCCTTGGCAGCAAGATCTCCTAGAGTCACTTGCTTCTTTTCAATTACTGTTTGTTTTGTTTACCTGTTATTTGTTTTTCCAAAAACCAGGTAAGTAAAATGGGATACTTATCTATGAGTTTTTTCTTCTCACAGTGGAGCTACCTAAATAGGGTTAGTTCACACCTATAAGATTTTTGATCACTTGGAGCTATATTTGACTCCCATGTGGGTAATTGTTGACGTTTGTTTGTTTAGCCTATTTATGAAGTCACTCATCCATCAAAGCACTCTTGATGGCAGACAAAAATAATCAGAATCCATAACAGTAAAAAGGTGACATAAAAAAGAAATAGTGATAGCAGCTGATCTCACAATAAAACAGTTAAACCCACACCACATCAGAGCTACATTAACATCCTGACTCCTGTGCAAGGGGAAATAGCCACATGTTTATGCTGTTGTGAAACTTTATAACCCATTTCTGTTCCTTATTGATCTGTCATACTTTGTCCTTTTTCCACCTATTATATCCTTTATAGCCTAAGTTAATAGTTTTTAATCATAGGCCTGGTTAAGAACTGACAATTCAGCCTACTTGTCACTGATGAGAATAATGGCAAAAGACTTGTGTCTCAAAGCATTTAGTTCTGCAATGTCCAAATCACCAGTCAGGCAAATGCACCTTGAGCCTTTAAAACTGATGAATATTTATAGACCCTCCTGAAAATTTGCTTTTTGATTTCCTTTGCATATCTTGGTACCCTTTTGCTCCCCATTAATAGAACCCTCACAGGTTAATGATCTGATGTACAACAGCAAAATGGATTTTTGCAGCTTCTTATATCACAGTGTACTTCACCTGATTGGAATTGAGATGATTGTAAGTTATGGTATTTGCTTGATTATTTGCTAGAATGAGATCCTGAGAATATATTTAAATTAAAAATCAACAGACTTTTTAAAAACCATTTTTCTTCCTTCACTTAACATTAAAAAAATAAAAACATTAAGATTTTGTTTATAAATGGTTTAAGAGCCAGTTTACTCTAGTAATTAAAGTGTCAGGCTAGAAACCAGGAGATTGTGAATTCTAGTTCCACCTTAGGTCTGAAAGCCAGCTGGGTGATTTGGGATCAGTCATTCTCTCAGCCCAACCTAACAGGGTTGTTGTTGTGGGGAAAATAGGAGGAAGAAGGAATATTAGGTATGCTCAACACCTTCAGTTATTTATAAAAATAATAAAGGAAAAGTTAAAACCTAAAATTAAAAAATTACATTAAGCAAAACATAGTTCATTTAACTACAATTTACTCTATAAATCTCAGTTGGCCAGACATGTATAATTTGCTAGGCTACAAACTATGATGGCTGGGGTCAGACAATGTTGGTAAACCAAAACCAATCCAAAAACTCTGTCAGAAAGCCTGAATATTTGTATTGAATCTAGTACGCCAACAAAGGCTATTGGAGACGCAATCGTCCCCACAATAGTTCTTTCTGTTGTTCAGGTTGTCATTTACACATCAGTAAGAGAGTGTAATTCTGGTAAGTGAAAAACTTGCAGATGCATTTTAAATTATGTGAAGCTTTACTGAATTTGCAGCTCTTGAGAATATTTCAAGTAAGTCAGTCTACTTGAAATGTTCAGTTGTTAGATAGGCACATGAGGAGAGCAACAGCTATTTCGGAAAAGAAGAGACTAATTTAGTAGTGTTCTTCTGATATCATTTTTATTTATACTTGCAGGCTGGCAATAAGTTCATTAAACGTTAGAATCTCAACAGAATTTGATTAAGGAGGCAAACCAACAGAGAAACAATCAAGTAGAAAAATATCCTAATCATGGAACTACCAAGGGGAAAAAAACTACCACCAACACCAGCAGGGCAAGTAACTGTATATAAACCCAAGTCTTTAAGGCATTATACACAATGTGTTTCAGTGTTAGGCAGTAGCAATAAGATCTGGACCTGGATGCCTAGGTCCTATGGAGTTTGTTGAGAAACAAAATTGACATGTATATTTGGTAAGAGTTTGATTCTGTCGGCTCTGAGGAAGCAGCCACAATCCTTGGACTTATGGGTGTTTCTATCTATATTTTAAATCATGCCTTCTTGGCTGGTTGAAACCTCTCTGGAAATGCCATTGGTTTGGCCCAAGCAATGATGAATTCATCCTTTACAGATGAGTTAGTCCAATGGATATCCATTCCCTCCTCAAAATGCCAGGACTGAACCCAAATTATTTTCAGTAATTTAATTAAAGATTATATTAAATAAGTAAAACTAATGCATCAACCTAAAACAAAAATACATTAAAATAATTAGGTGTGTATGTATAATACCAATACCCATACATTTATGATGATTTATGAAGATACTGCACAGAATCCTTAAAATAGCTAAGATATTGTGCAGAACCCAAGCCTCTGGTAGAGGACCCAAGACAGAGGAAGCAGAGCCTGAGGGAGGAATTAGAAAGGATACGGAAAGTAAAAGCTAAAATAGTCCCAGTGGTGGTAGGAGCACTCAGGCCTGTGACTCCTAAGCTGGAAGAGGGGTCCAACAAATCCCAGGAACAACGTCAGAGCTTTCTGTCCAGAAGAGTCTCATTTTCAATAAACCAGGTAAATCTGGAATTTATGTTAGAAGTCTTTACCTTTCTTGCTGTAGCTCACTGAAATGCATATTGTATTGTGGGGTGGTGCTGGAATTTGCTTTATTAATATGTAATGTTGAACAACGTCTAGACAGTATGTGAGAAAATAGGACTATGTGAAAAGAAGGGATATGAGGCAAATGAGGTCATTTTGCCCGTCTTTGCCAATATATTCTTGCACCTATAATAAGCATGTTGATGGGGAAATGTGTGTGCTTTTCCTCTATAAGCTTTACAAGTCTAAGGAGTGCCTCCTCCTCTGCTAGGAAAGGGTAACAATGAAAATGTGAACTAAAAGCACTGATTTGTCTTTCCTTTCCCTGTTTCCTGATGCTGCAAGAAATTATGACATCCGTTCTGGCTCAAATGTAAATAAATAATAAGGGATTTACAAGACAGGTGACAAGTCAGCCTAGGCTTCATTCCAAGCCATTCTAGGATTTATACTCTTGTACGCATAAAATGGAAGGTATGATGATAGTGAAGTTTAATTGTAGAAATTAATGAAAGTCAAATTCTAAGGAAAAGTAGTTGTCGTAGGACAACAACTGTTGTTTGTAATAAAGCTTCAACTGCTCTGGGCTGTCCTGCTATGCTATCTCTACTTCATGGCCACAATTAAGGCCAAAACATCGTGGCTACCAAATAATATGCTACCTAAAAAAGTACCAGGAGCTCTCTCCAACTCAGTCTTATTAATCATTTTATATTTTGTTTAAAGATGGAAGTACAGTGTGAAGAATTATTTACAGCAATGGTCCGCAAACTTTCCGGCTCTGCAGATCAGCAGCGGCTGGGGGGCAGGGGATGATTTCGTACACAGCCTGCCACTTGCACAAATGGAGCTTCATGTGTTTGCCTGCTACTTTCATGGCCCAGTTCCAACAGGCCCTGGACCAGTATGGTCTGCAGACCAGGGGTTGAGGATCCCTGATCTACAGTACTTGGATTATCATTATTCAGAAGTAGGTACTCACAGAATTGAACCATCAGGCAAAAGTCCTCAGGACTTCAAATCCCTATCTATGCATCCCAATTTTATTTTCTTCATAATTAGTTTGCAATGGTGCTATATTCTAACTTGCTTCTTTCACCAAAATCTCTTCAAGTAAATTAAGAATCTGGATATGATTAGAATTTCTGCTGTATATCCAAATTGTTAAATATTAAAAAAAATCTTTTAACAATTTGAATATGTTGATAGTGGGCTTTCCTGATAAACATGGGAGCAGAAGAAATGAGGATATGAGAATGGATATAATGAGAAGAAATAATGACAATGAGGAGGGATGGGGGAGGTAAAGTATGGCGGAGAATGCAAACTTGGGAAATTCAGAAGTGAACCAATTGGCTATATTAGCTGAATATTTACTGGGACTCCAGGATGGACCAGAGAAAAAAAAAGTTTTATTAGCAAAGAAGTAGGTTTAAAGGGCCCATGTAGTAATTACTTCCATTTTCCAAAGCAATTAAAATAGCCTCTTCATTTTCTTTTTTTCCACAGAGTAGATATGAGAATATAAGGATTTCTAGGTTTTTGACTTAAGATTTTATGAAGTGATTGATTGGATTTTTAACTGATATTCCCTCCCCCCCTCCATTTTTAGGTGAAAACTGAGCATATTTTTAAAGAACAAGAAAAGATGTTTTGCTGTTTTAAAATATATTATTTAACTGTTAAAAAGAATATTCCAGAAAACAAGGTGATACATTAAATGTCAGAGAGCAGCTCTTTGCTCACGCATGAAGACAAACATGAATATCCACTTGGTCAACCTTATTGTGATTGTTCTATGTGTCAGCTTGCTATGCAGCTATGATGTTCTTCATATCAGCATTACTAAGCTACCTGATGTTTAATAATAATATAAATAATTGTAATAAATTTTGAAAATGCTACCCTCATTGCATTTCTCAAAAAAATAAAAAATAAAGCATTTTTAGACATGTTCTTGGCAGAAGAGGGAAAAATTAGAACAACTGGAGAAGTTCCTATTTGGTTGTGATCTACTGAGGGATTATTTAATAGAGACAACTTAATTAAAGACTATATCCATATAAACAATTGGAAAAAACACAGTGTTTCATTAGAAAATTATAGACTGAACTGACAGATGGCATAATATGAGACTTACAGAACTGATTCTTCATGGTTAGGGAAAACAAAACACTGGAAAAAAACATTTAAGCAAGCCAAATACAGTTAATGAAAAATAAATAACAGAAATAGAATATTACTGTTGAAAGCTAGAATGAAACATTGTTTCTTATGTCATAACAGGTGAGATTGGGTTACAACAGCAGGTTACTTATGAATTTTAACTAATTGAAGAGTTTTTAATTTGTGCTTTGTGAAATGTTTATACTCAACACCATTTACTTCTTCATTTTTAAATAAAACTGCTTGAGAAATTGCTTATCCCCTTTCCCTGCCAGCATTTTTCCTGTCATTCCTTTTTAACTATCCAAACTACAGGCAACCAACCAGAATTTAACACCCATCCTATCAGTGCTGAGTCAAAACTCCTGAAGAACACCACAATTTTGTGATGCAATCAACCAGATGTATATCACCTATTTCAAAGGACTTGAAGCATTTTAAAATCGTATCAGAAAGGAGGAAAATGAAAAGATATAAATGTCCAATCAACACAAAATATAAATAAGAAAATGAAAATCTGCTAGTCCAATCCCCATTAGTACCCTGCAGTATAAAATATTGTTTTCCTCAACTCATTTAGTCTTGGCTTCTAACCTTTGTTGTTATTATTTACTTACTTAACTTTATTGTTCAGTTAGCTATTATATGATGTCAGTGATGATATATTGGAAAAGCATTTCAGAACTACTAAAAGAGATAGAAGAAACAAAAGAGAAACCCAAATAATACAAGAAGCTTCACTCATCCTTGCCAAAGAGCAAAGACCCAGGTCTTCAGGAGAATGGCATTTCAGAGAGTAGGCACTGCTACAGACTTCTGCAGTCCTAACAGATGGTGCTATGTAATGCCAACACTCCAAATTGAATTGGGTGGGCAAATACTTTGGGGGATATGCAGTCCTACAAGTAACCAGCATCTCCAATGCCACTGGGAGGTGTTAGAAGTAAGTCTTCATCCTGGTTCATCCAAGCCGGGATAAATAAGCAAAATGGCGACTGCTTTGGGAAGAAGGTTACAGTTTATTGAAGAAGCAGAAAGATGGTCCTTGCAAGGAGCAGAGAGGAAAGAGAGAGCTTGAGCACATGGGCAGTAGGTTTTTATACCCCCTCTAGCCTTTGGAATAGTTTCCTGTTCCTGTGGCATGAACCTTGAAGCTATTTCTGAGTGTTTTTCTAGGACTTGATATCTGTGGTTTAATCCTATTATCATATCCTGCTTGCCAGGTGATGGGGTTAATCACTCCTAGAGTTTGGGTGGGGCATGCAGATCTTCTCTTTGTCTTCTTGAGTGCCCTGGCTTCAGCTTTCTGATGGTTCTACATCTGCATTCGTATGGGGCTAGCTCTTGCTTGGGGCAGAGAGATAGATTTCGGGCCAGGTTTGGTTTTAAAAAAATCCTTTTGAGGAAAAATATAGTTTTCTGCCCTTTTAATATTTCCTTCTCTGGGCTAACTTCCTTCAGAGGCAAATTCCGGTGCAGCTCATAAAGCAGAGATGTTACATAGGCATACTGAGAAACGTCCATCATTGCCCACACTACTGCAGTGTGGTTGAAGTTTCCAGGTGGTCTTCAAAGCCAGCCCCACTTAGAGCACATTGTAGCCATGAAAATGCAAAGATTGGAGCAAAAGAGAAAACCAATGTTGAAGTAGCTATTATTTTATTAGCTTAGGTATACAAGAGTCTCCATTGCTGTGATTTTCATTAGGAGCCAAATGTGGCCTCCTTGTGATCCTTGATTCACAATCTGATAGGAAAGTCCAGAGAGTGTCTCCTTGTAGCTTTCCAATCTTAATGTTTTTTTTCTGTGGGGCATGGGCATTTTCAAGAGACTGGGAAGCAGCTTCCTAGCAATCACTTTTCTGAAGGAACTAATGAAATGGCTCATTCGTGATTTCTTGCCAAATGCCTCCAAATTCTGAAGCTGAGCTTGGAACCTTCCGAAGTTTCCATTACAAAAATATGAAGTTGCCAGTAGCTATTATTTACTGACATGCCCAAATGCTTATTTATGAACTGCAGTGTCTTAAATAAACCAAAACTTCTATTATCCAATTCAGGTCATACTTAGAGTGTGTTTTCTGGATTTAACTATCAGACCACTGACGCCTTGCAGAAAATTGTAGCAGAGCTTCCAAGTGCCTTGAAAGAAATCTAAATCTCTCTCTAGTAGCTTCCTTTTTGGGACCCTGTAATCCCTTAATTTGGGGTAGAGTTGGGGCAGCTGGATGGAACTGAAGCATTTATTGGCTAGATACCCTTCCTGATGCCATGCAGAGTTCACAGCAGATTTTTTTTCTTTGCACTCTAGGAGAGAAACATCTGCCACTACCAAGGATTGAACTCTTAACCTTCCAAATGGTAGGGGAGCAACTTCACCACTAGGCCACCATACCACTCCTTCTAGTGACCCTTCAATAACATACTGAACATCTTTCAGATGTTTTAGTTTTTTAAAAAAAAAATCTCTTTGAGTCTATGAATATTCTCAATCATCCAGGTCATTGTTGTCCCAAAGGTGCTTTTTCAAAAGGCAACCAGATTTTATGTTTTTTCTTGAAAATGCTTCACTTCTCATCCAGAAGCTCTTCAATTCTGACAGAATGGTGGGGAATGGAAAGATTTGTATACTTTGCAGTCATCTGGTTGTTAGCACTCTGAAGGTTGGTTGTTAGCTCTCTGAGTTTCATTGAGGCCACTTGGGGGTTTATCTGTACCCTCAGAATCACCTGAATCAGAGTGCAAATGGGTGTGGAACGTTCTTGGGACTGCTGAAAGGATAGTATTGCAGACAGGAGATAAGTGGCATATCCCTCACCCTTTGCTGAGAGATGGCTGTTAAATTTTTAACAGATGACCTCTTTTACTCCTCTTTCAAATCTCTCTTATTATTTATTTATTTATTTGTTTATTTATTTTACGATTTTTTTTTTAAAGAATCATAACCATTTCAATGAACTTTATTAAAGCTCACTAAAGGCATCACAGGAACCAACAACAAAACCCATGTATATTTTACGATTTTTATACCGCCCCCCTCCCGAAGGACTCGGGGCGGTGTACAGCCCAATTAAAAACATCAACATACAAAAGGTAAAATTATTAAAAATAAATTAAATAATTTGGCCCAATCATTTAAAAACCCAATACATAATCTTAAAAACAATTAAAAACATCAAAAGATAAGGTTATTAAAAATAGATTTAGTAATTTAGTCCGATCATTTAAAACCAATGCTTAATCTTAAAACTCAATCCCCTAAAAACAATTATGGCCTTGTTGGAACCGGAGCTACTATCCCAGGCCGGCTTGTCGAAATAAATATGTTTTTAATTCTCGACGGAAGGAACACAATTCCGTCAATGTACGGAGTTCGGGGGGGAGCTCGTTCTAAAGCGTTGGAGCTCCCACAGAGAAGGCTCTCCCCCTGGGGGTCGCCAGCCAACATTGTCTGGCCGACGGCACCCTGAAGAGACCGACTCTGTGGGAGCGTACCGGACGGCGGGAGGTATTTGCTGGCAGAAGGCGGTCCTGTAAATATCCGGGTCCGATGCCATGGAGTGTTTTAAAGATGGTCACTAACACCTTGAAACACACCCGGAAGGCCACCGGCAACCAGTGCAGCTCGCGCAGGAGCGATGTTACATGGGAGCGCCATGGCGCTCCGGTCACTACCTGCGCGGCCGCATTCTGGGCCAGCTGAAGCCTCCGGGTGCACCTCAAGGGGAGCCCCATGTAGAGAGCATTACAATAGTCCAGCCTGGAAGTGACGAAGGCATGAGTAACTGTGCATAGTGAGTCCCGGTCTAGGAAGGGACGCAACTGGCGTACCAGGCGAACCTGATAGAACATCCTCCCGGCCACGGCCGCCAGATGGTCCTCTAAAGACAGCCGTGAATCCAGGAGGACTCCCAAATTGCGAACCCTTTCCGCGGGGGCCACTGTTTCGCCCCCAACAGACAACAAAGGAGTCAATTGACTAAACCGGGATGACGGTAGCCACAGCCACTCGGTCTTGGAAGGGTTGAGCTTGAGTCCGTTCTTCCCCATCCAGACCCGCACGGCCTCCAGGCATTGGGTCAGCACGGCAAGAGCATCGTTGGGGTGGTTCGGCGTGGAAACGTACAGCTGAGTATCATCAGCGTACAGATGGTACTCCACACCAAAACCACGGATGATCTCACCCAGCAGTTTTCTCTATCCAGAATGTGGACTTTGCTGTCTTCAAGAGTGACCTTTGTCTTTCAAAGGCAGATATATTGCTGAATCTTGTCCTGATGGGTTTCTTCTCCTATGTTGTGACATACATTTGTAAAGTGGTTATTTTGTTTCCTCAATGTACAGGTCTGCACATGTGTCACTGCACTGTACTGCTTATACCACATTACTCAGTTTGTACCTCGGTGTTTTATCCTTGGGATGGACAAGCTTCTGCCTTAGTGTATTCTTGGGTTTAAAGTTTACTCCAAGATGTGATTGGAAACTGGGACTTCCTTTGTTACAGCTAGCATCAAACGCAACTTAATTATGTCCAACATTCACTATCAAAGCATTTTTGAAAACTGTATGACAATACATTAGTAGTACATGATGTGATACTCTTAAATTAATTACAAGGAAGAGATGAACAAGAACATGTATGAACATGTGAAGATAGATAGGTAGCTAGCTATGATGTTACTATAAATTTTCCAATTAAAATAGATAGTGACTGGATATTCATAAAATTAAAAAATGTCCATTCTGCCCTTTGGACTTTCAGCAACTTATGAAGCATTTCAATGCAAAAAGAATCTGATATACCCCAAATGACTGAGTTGTGAATAAATAAGCTTATGACACTGTTCAAATATCACAAAGAAAAACAAAGCCATTTCAGACTGAGGACAATTCTTTGTGTATCATGTAATCCTCACCAGAATCAGAGATATATATCAGAGCACATAAGTGAAAGAAGGGAAGTATAGCTGTTATTATGGCTAATATCATTGTCAAGTTTTCTTTCTGTCCAGGTAACATGGTATTTCTTTTGATATAGTTTTACTTTGTGCACTCACCAAATGTTACAATGCTTCTGGGTAGTCTATTATTAAGGAAAACAGGATTGCTCAAAAGTCAACCGCATGTCTTATTTTAATTAACTTCCTTTCATCTTCTTAGAATTGTGACTTCTGTTGCACTGACTCTTTAGCACCTTACAATGTCCATACTACAAAGGAAGGGTGGTCTAGATAGAGAGATAGAAAGTTCTTCTGTTACTTAATTTGTCTATTCCTTGTCTGCGAAATTGCTAGTCTCAGGCATCTTCTTTCCCATTTTATCTTCCCAAGCACACTTCTTCGTCTCTTTGCCTGATCAGATGCAGTAGGATCCACAAGCTTTTCTGAGCAAAGACTAATATACCAGTTTCCTGTAACATTAATCAAAAGGGTTACCATGGGAAATACAGTCCAATCTGATATTAGTCCTGAAAATGTCATTGTCTGATTTTATTTAAGGCTCTAATCTCTCATGGATTCATTTTCATGGCTTGAAGGATAGTGAATTGTCCAACTGGACTATTACAAGCACGTTTCCTAACAATCCGTTCCATTTATTTACAATACATAATTGTGGATTCACATTTTATTATACCAGCATCAAAGACAGGGTTTCTATTGAGTAACAAAAAATCAGATGATTGCACAATGGAAGCAAAAAGATATAGAAAAGCCATTGCCATTTAGGGATTATATGATATCTGCAGCCCATGCATGAAAGCCCTACTAAAAAGTGATCCCAAGCTGGCACCACAAGAATTCATCACATGCCCAACCAGGTGTTGAGATTACTTCAGGAGAGGAAAATGTCAACTAATTAAGCCAATTCAGTTTGCATTATTAACACTATTATATTATATATATTATATCTGTATGTCAATGTATTATAGAACTGTAAGATAGCACTGCAATCAGAGGTTCATTAAAACTAAAGATACATTTATTTAAGGATTGTTGCGATCTCTGCAAGTTTGATGTGCCACAATGGGCGCACAACTTATTAATTATAAGATGAGGCTGTCAGCAGGCCCAGAGGAAGAGAGAGAGGCTTTTGGAGGAGTTGGTGGCGGCAGCAGTGTGCTCCAGGGGCGAAAAGAAGCAAGGCCTCTTTAAGGAAAAGATGGAAGAGTCAGGATCAGAAAAAGGAAAGGAGGTGAAGTTGTCATGCAGGAATACAAGCTAATTTGAGGGCTAATCCACATAGAGTTCCATTTCCATCTGTCCTGTTTGCCATCGTTCGCTCCCTAGAGATTAAAATGGATGATTTGAAACTTGAGCTGGCCACGAACAAGGAGTGTATATCAAAGATGGTGACCTTTGAGAGCTGTATGCAACGACATTTAATTTTGATGTATGCTGATTGGTGTATATTCAAAGTAACAATAAAGTTGTTATTGTTGTTGTTATCACTGGAGAAGAACCTAATGCTGGGAAAGATTGAGGGCAATAGAAAAAGGGGACGACAGAGAATGAGGTGGCTGGATGGAGTCACTGAAGCAGTAGGCGTGAGCTTAAATGGACTCCAGAAGATGGTAGGGTACAGGAAGGCCTGGAGGAACGTTGTCCATGGGGTCGCGATGGGTCGGACACGACTTCGCAACTAACAACAACATTATTATGTATTTCTGAGTGCATGCACAATCAACAGGCTAAAGATAGAACAAGGGCCTGTGTCACATGGAGCCAAAAGTTAACATAATATGGCATGAATACATCAGGCTATAAAGTAATCTCTTTCTATAAAGTCTGTATCTGGAATCGTATGACTTTTCTGGTCTAGTTGGGTTTAGATAAGCATATATCCCCTTGAGCAGCGATGAGCAATGCCACCTGTAGGTCTGCATGAGCTTTTCACCAAACATGAAATGGCTCTCCTCAAAAAGTCAGATCCCTACAGTCACTTTAAACCTGATAATAGTCACACTTGTGAGATGAGCAGATATACATTTTTTTTAAAAAAATAAGATAAAAATAAACTTTGGAAAATATTTCTTACTTTCTTTTATTCTGATTAGTAATGTAAACTAATGGATTCTTTTTCATGCATGTTAATGAAAGGAACTATCTATATTGGAAAAGCGAAATTGTTTGATTTGTGCAAATCTATTTTCAGTTTTGGTTTCTAAGCAGTGAGCAATGTGTAATGTAATTATAGAGAGACCTCTGCTGGTTTATTTTTTTTATCACACTTTTAACAGCAATCAGTTGAAGTATGGCCAATTTTATAGGTGTGTTGTTAAAATTCAAATTCCAACAATCCTGTTCAGGAGAGAAAATAGGAAGGGCATAATAAGACAATTGCGGGCAATAGTGAGGAAGAGACAGGACCTTTAATACATGTGCCAAAATTATTTATTGTATTTAAATCTAACATTTCTTATAAGTGGTCAAGGTAACATACATGATAGTCTCTCTGATATTATTACCATAATAACTATGAGATAGATAGGGATGGGGGAGAATAACTGGTCCAAACTCATCCAATGACCTTTGAACTGAAGCTCACTAATCAAAGTCTACTATTCTAACCATTATATTATTAAGAAGAGAAATAGAGAATGGTAAGAAACCTAAAAATCTAGTGTGCATATTTGGAAGTTCTTTATTAATTTCATTGGGGTACAAAAGTGAATTATCACAGGTTTGGTTTGAAAATTGACTACAGGTTGTCCTCGACTTACAACTACAATGGAGCTCATAATTTCTGTTGTTAAGTGAGACATTTGTTAAGTGAGTTTTGCCCTTTTACAACCTTTCTTGCCACAGTTGTTAAGTGACTCACTGCAGGTGTTAAATTATTAACATGGTTGTTAAGTGAATCTGGCTTCCCTATTGAATTTTGCTTCTCAGGTGACAAAAGGTGATCACATGACCCAGGATACTGCAAGTCATAAATGAATTAGTTGCCAAGCGTCTGAATTTTGATCATGTGACCATGGGGACGTTGCAAGTGTGAAAAATGGCCATAAGTCATTTTTCCCATGCTATTGTAACTTTGAATGATCACTTATTGAACTGTTGTAAATCGAGGACTATCTGTATGTAAGAATATAACTAGTACCCTGCTGGATCAGACCTCTGACCCATCTAGTCCAGCAATTTGTTCACACAGTGGTCAACCAACTTCACAGCTGCCCACTGGTCTCCCAGCATATGGCTTTCAGAGGCAGTCACACTGACCTCAAGGCTAAAAGTCATTGGTGTCCAACACTTTTTTGAAACCAGCACAACATTTAGAAGAATAGAATGGAATGGGGTAGGATAGGATAGGATAGGATAGGATAGAAGTCACTTTTAATGTACACTAATCAGCAAACATAAAAATAAGATACAGCTTTCAAAGGGTAACCACGGCAGTGAATTGTAAAATACAATTGCACGTTGTGTAAATCCTTTTGTCTTGCCCTGATTCTTCCAGGACTCAATTTCATTGGGTGATCTCTGGTTCTAGTACTTTAGGAAACAGCTTCTCCTACTTCCATTTATGCCATTGGTTGTCCTGGTTCTTAACCTTCCTTTTGTAGCAGGCTACAAAAAGCGTCAATGGACATATTTGCCTCTCAAGAAATTGTCCTTAAAATATTATTTCAGTTAGGTTTCTGCGCGGTTAAAAGCAAGACAAATGAATTGGCGCGTAAGCTGTCACGGACCACAGACGTTCCATCTGAAATACATGAAAGCTTATTTTATAATTCATCTCTTCGTCTCGTAGATGTCGAAAAAGGACTCATTCTGCCGCAGGAAGCAACGCGATGATATACTGCTCAATTCCCTCTTTGTCTGGGAGACGACGATCGCCTAACTCCGCCCTCTTTTTCCCCCCTCTCCCGAGCAGAGAAATGACCCTCCTCGCGCCCTGTATGACGCTTACTTCCGCTCCCGCCCCTCTAGGAAGCCGTTCGATTTCCGGGGTTGGACTGTGAGGAAGCAGGATGGTGAGCAAAAGAGGGGCTTGTGGGGGGGGGGGCGCGGGTAGACTTCTTAAGGCGCGTTTGGAGCCCTTTCCAGTGTCCGCTGGGTGAGACCGATTCCATTAAGCCAAAGTAGTCTTTCCTCCCGCCGTGGGTCCTTTCGGCGCTGTTAATGCGATGTCATGATTGCATCGTTTCCATAGCTGAGAAATGGGACGGGGGGGGGGGCTGGCGGATAGGCCAAAATAGCCTTGGATGTGAAGTGGTGGTAACGGGAAGAGCGCTTGATTTTCTTGCCGAAGACGGTAAGAAAATCAGGCGCTCTTTCTGTCACGATTTTAACTACGATCTTCCTTTAATTAATTGCTGTGGGGTTGTCTAATGTACAGGTGTCCTATGTAGCCCTCCGTGTAGATATACTTTTTCACATATACACATATAGAAATACACAATATGTATTATATTTACAGGCATACTTATGTGAGCTGGGAATGTTTATAGTGTCTTTTTCCAGAGTTGCATGAGATTGCTAACAACATCAAAACAGAAAATTATTGCTGATTGCTCCTTGGGCCAGCTTCAAGCTATATATAGCAGTTAAATGACTCCTAAGGGTATTCCATTAATTATGTTCAATGTTATTTAATGACCATAAAAGCACACATGCTCTTGTCTGAGATTTTTCAACCAAAATATAGTACTTGTAGAAATACTTGTTTAAGTAAATTCCCATGGTGCCTTCTGATTTCTCCAAAAATTAACTGGTAACTGGTAATTTAGTATGTTTAAAGTAGAACCCCCCTCTCCCTGTTTTAGTTATCATTTGCTTAACATTTTGCATACAACTGGGAATATGATTGTTTTTCCGAATTTTTCCTGAAGTAGTAGTCACCAAAAAGACTCTAAAAAAATTATGTCTTATTTATACTTAGAAATTCATTTCATCAAAATGAAAGGAAATCAGTGTTGCCTGTATGGGATTCTTCTTGCATATCAAAAATATTTCCTTATCTTTGTTGTGTAGCATTTCCCTGTTCTGGAGAGTTTTCTGGAACAGTTTTTTAGAGTGTCAGAAGAATGAAAGGGGAATTACTTCTGTCTACATTCTTTTGACAGTTGTTTCAGAAGAAAAAAATAATTTGAGTTTGTACATAGTTTATGGTTAATTAGCCTTTTTTTCCTTTTCTGAGTTTTATTGATCTTTTGTCTCTTTGAATGTAGGGTCAGAGTCAGAGTGGTGGACACGGACCTGGAGGAGGCAAGAAAGATGACAAAGTAAGGAAAAATAACTGTGTTAAGTGAATATTTGTAGAAAACGTCTTCCATGCTAATTAAAATACATTAAGATAATCAAAATATATATTTTCCCTCAGTTACCCTTATTAAATAAAAACTGAGAAAATCAAATATTGTGTTGTTATATATATTATGAACCTATGTTGAATTTTCATTGTATTGTAGTGATCTAGTTTTCAGAATCATGTAGTTGCTTTTACTGTAGTGTATATGGATAAGTAGCCAGTTTAAATATGCCATGATTTATGTGCCTTTCTCTTTCATTTTTATTCATTATAGTTTTTTTATTTAATCTGGACCCTATGATTTAATGGAAACAATGATTCTGCTCAAATTTGCAACTGTCTTGTTTCTAATAACCATAGCTAAGATAATTCATAGTTTAATGTTCAAATCTATCCTGTAGGCATACTGGTAATAATTATAATTTATTAAGCCTGCATGCTGCCAGACTCCCAGTAACTGTGGCCAACTCGCAACTACAAAATTATTAAATAAAAATGGAAAGTGGGACAGACCACATGGAATGAAACAAATGGTCTCACTCTCCCTTGCCAAAGGACTGGGTAAAGAGATAGGTCTTCACACCTCTTCTAAACAACAACAGATTGGAGGCTATCCTAATTCCAGAGGTCAGGCGCTGCTACAAAGAATATGTGTTTCTATGGTCCCAATAGATGACATTTCAATCTGGAACACACCAAGGTTGAATTGGCTGAGCAGACATTATGGGAGATGGGCAGTCCCTCAAGTAACCAGGCTCTATGCCATGGGGAAATTATGAAGTTAAATCCCAATTTATTTAAAAAGCAATATAATAACTTTATAGTTTGGATTAGATGATTTATGAAATATTGGGTAATTTAGAACTTTTGAAATATTTGACAAAATCTTCTGAAAGTTTACTTGAAATCTTAGATGCATATTATTTTCTATAAATTGCTTTTTTAATCTGATTTTTAAAATAAAAAGGACAAAAAGAAGAAATATGAACCCCCAGTTCCAACCCGAGTGGGGAAAAAGAAGAAGAAAACAAAGGGACCAGATGCTGCCAGCAAACTTCCACTAGGTAAGTATGGTTTTTGTCACCTACTTGAGTAGCTATAGCTAAGATATAGGATAGTTTTTTCAGTATGCAAAAAGCTCCCACTTCATACTTGAGCAATTTAGTTTTCAAAGCTCTGAGCTTGAAACATTGAAGGGCTAAAGAGTAACTGGAACCGAATTAGGTTACTTAGTGGTTTGTTTTGAAATAGAACAAAAACTTAGATATTTTCATCTTTAGGGTACTACCGGTATATCACAGGATCCAGAACATTAAATCATAGAGTTGGAAGAAGCCAGATTTTTTAAATTGATTTCAGGAATTGATTATTTTACAAACATAAAAACGTAATTTCTCTTTCCTTGGAATAAGATGTAGCCCTCTCAAGAATTTCTTTAAATTCTGTCCTTGGAATTTGTTTAGGCTCACAAATTGCTACATCGGTTCCATGCAAAAAGGCAATTTGTCCATCAAAAAGCAGTGCCCAAAATAATAGGAACAAGAAGCATCCCAGACAAAAGACAGGAATTTAAAAATTATTTTAGTTCACTGTCCCTTTCTTCAAATCTCCTAAACAACTTGGATGTTATGGTTCCGGCAAATGAAACACTTCAAAGAACTTCCAGGCATTGATTTTCCTAAAAGTCATTTATTGTTACAAAATGTCGGCACAGGCATAACGAAGGTATGCCAAGATCTAAATTCTCTTCCCCTGAGCAATTAAATTATCAGCATGTTCCCTCCCTAAATTAGCTGTCATATATCACGTTATCCAATTAGTGTGAAGGTCAAAGGTTTCCTTGCTCTCTCTTTCCCGGGCTTTTCCTTCCACCCTCTTCTGCTCTGTATTAACTCTAAAAATACCAGACAGTTCTGCATATTGTCAAAGCAAGAATATACAGTATTTGCGGTGTTGACATTGAATATATTATTCCAGACCCTACATTTAGAAAGTCTTTTATTTAATTGTAGTCACTCCTCATACTCAATGCAGACTCAAATTATTGAAGCTGGAAAGAATTAAGGATTATCTTCTGATGGAGGAAGAGTTCATTAGAAACCAGGAACAGATGAAACCTTTGGAAGAAAAGCAAGAGGTATGTATGCTTTGAATAGAGGAAAAAACTGCTTAAATTCATCTTAGGTTGTGTTTTTTTGTTATCAACTTACTTCTCCTCATTTTGTACCTTCTAACTTCACTTCATTCACCCAGCAAAACAAACTGTATGAAAAAGGATAAATGTTAAGTATCTAAAATGCCATGGTACTCTTTCATACCAATTGATGTGAATTTTAAATAAAGGTAGAATGTAACTTAACAGCCACAATTAGAATAAGAATTTCATTGCTAAGTAAGGTAGTTTTTTTTCACTGAATGGTTGTAAATTGAGAACGATCTGTACACTTTGATGTATTTATTAAACTTTTTATATAGCTAATATGATAGAAACTTTTTTAGTAAAATGAAATATACTTGTTTTTTAAAAATAATGTTCGGAAACAAAGATACAGTCTTGGTGGTATTCAAAATCACCAATAAACTCAGGATTTTGCAATGTTTTTGAACTCAGTTTTGCTTTATTATAAAATGAATAAAGTTTGCTTCTACGTTTTTAAAATTGAATGTTTATTTTTTAGTTTACCTCAATAACACGTGTACAAATTTTAGGATTTTCCAGAGTAAGAGGCTTCGTGTTGCTAAACTGCTGTAGGTGAAAGATAACATGGCATAAACAGTTTAGTTAAAACAGGCTCAAATAGTATGCGATTCCATTTCAGTTAATGGAATAGTTTGCTTTGGCACATATATATTTTAGGATAGTTAACAAGAGCATATTAAAGAGATCACAACGTATTAGTTAAGAAGAAGGCTTAAGATAGGCTTAAGATACAGAAGAATCTTGACAGACTTGAACATTGGGTACTATCTAACAAGATGAAATTCAGTGGTGAAAAATGTAAGGTTCTACATTTTAGGCAAGAAAAAACAAATGCACAAGTACAGTATAGATGGTACCTTGCTCAGTAGTAGTAACTATGAGAAGGATCTCGCAGTCCTAGTGGACGATCACTTAAATATGAGCCAGCAGTGTGCTAGGCTGCATTAACAGAGGGATAGAATCAAGATCACGTGAAGTGCTAATACCACTTTACAATGCCTTGGTAAGGCCACACTTGGAATACTGCATCCAGTTTTGGTCATCACGATGTAAAAAAGATGTTGAGACTCTAGAAAGAGTACAGAGAAGAGCAAGAAAGATGATTAGGGGACTGGAAGCTAAAACATATAAGGAATGGTTGCTGGAACTAAGGAGAAATTTCCTGATAGTTGGAACAATAAATTGATGGAACAACCTGCCTCCAGAAGCTGTGAATGCTCCCAACACTGGAAGTTTTTAAGAAGAGACTGGACAGCCATTTGTCTGAAATGGTATAGGGTTTCCTGCCAGGGGGTTGGACTATTGACCTCCATCATCATCATCATTATTATTATTATTGTTCTGTGACATGTTTGCAATAAAATCCTAAAAGAACCTAAGCAGAATCTGTGAATTTTATCATTCTGCTCCAAGATATTTATAATCAACACTTTTTGTTCTGTCAATCATCATAATCCTAAAGTCTTTTTCCTTTTCCATCTACTCACGTCCCATTAAATAATGCAGAGTTTATTTCACCTAGTACCTACTTATAGCTAAATGTCTGTTAAATTATGTACTATATGTGTTCATTTAAATGCCATTCAAATATACTTTCCTCATGGAAAAATCTTTTAGACTAACTCTCTTAAATAGTTAGGTGTCATCAAGTAATTTGACTAAATAATCTTGCTGACCTAATTCAGATCATTTAAATCTCAGTCCCAATCTCATATATAATCCTTGTGGGAATCTCAGTATTCATTTTTCCATTTTGAGAAAGGCAGAAATTAACCAGACCTAGTTTGACACTAGAGGTAGATAATACCAATTGAATATTTTAACTTATTTCTGAGAAAGTAATTAAAGTAGCATTTGTGTAAGGTCTTAGTATTAAGATATTACATGCTGAATACTTAGACATTAATGGTGAGATACTTAATACTGAAAGTACTTAGCCAGTTCTTCTGTTTTGGGGTTGTTGAGGACGCCATAAAATTGTCATTTCTTGATTCTGTAATAGATATAGAAATTGTTGGAATGTGTGGCAATTTGTAATACATAATCATAACCTCTTTTTTTGTGCTTGTTTGCAGGAAGAGAGGTCAAAGGTGGATGATCTGAGAGGGACTCCTATGTCTGTAGGGACCTTGGAAGAGATCATTGATGATAACCATGCTATTGTGTCCACATCAGTGGGATCAGAACACTATGTCAGTATTCTTTCTTTTGTAGACAAGGATTTGCTAGAGCCAGGATGTTCAGTTCTACTTAATCATAAGGTAATTCTTGCTTTTTTTGTCTGTGATTAAAAGCACTGAAAGTAGATAAATGTTATGAATATCTTAATATTCATTATCTAGAAGTCATTAAGATGTGGACTTTTCTCTTGATCAAGACAATGTTGTCTCAGAACAGATTGTACATGACCACTAACAACAGGAAATTCCCTCCTACAGAGATAAAAGAGAAAAAGAACCCACTTAGGCATACATTCATAAATTATAACATTCTTACAGTATTCAGATTAAAAAGAAAAACATTAATGGAAATGTTAGTGGAACCAGTCCGCCAACCAATGTGGTGGGCCTATTGGTTTCTTGCCTTCCCTCCAAGCTGTATGCTAGGTTTACAGCTGGCAAGGGATTTTTTTGTTTCTTTTGGTTATGATTTTCTTTAGAAAGCTACAGACTTAGGAAAATTTAAACAGCCGCAGAGATGATAATGCCCCCCCACCGAAAATGAAAAGAATCAAGTTAAGTTGTAATTCTGAGTTATTGTTTATTAGAACCAACCAAGGTTGTAGCATTCTTGGACAAAAAATATAAATACAAATGATGACAGGATTATAATTTACCTACTACTCTGTCTCCAGACTAAGACACATACTGAGTCACACCAAAGTGACAGTAGAGACCAAGTCTGTCTGCTGATCTGTAAAATTATTTGTATTTGTGCGACATAAGTCATTACATAGAGCAGGGGTTCTCAACCTTGGCAACTTTAAGACTTGTGGACTTCAACTCCCAGAATTCCTCAGCCAGCAAAGCTGGCTGAGGAATTCTGGGAGTTGAAGTCCACAAGTCTTAAAGTTGCCAAGGTTGAGAACCCCTGACATAGAGAATGTAAGATGCGACCTGGCTTGTCCACAGTACCTGCTCATCCCTCCCCAAAAGGGTTGAGGTGTGTCCCCATAATTTTCAGATTTGCCAGGAGGCCTTCTCTTTCCTCTGTGGTTTGGAAAAGAAATTGTCATCAACTTAACTACACTTAACCAGAAGCTACAGAGTGCCAGTCTCTGAGAAATAGATTTTAGGGACTGAATTTGGCCATATGAAATGTCCTATCAGTCTGCAATAATGCTGTTTCTACTTTATGCTAGTCCTGTAATAGGGCAATGGCTTAAATCATGGGTGTCAAACTCGCCACGACATGTGACGTGTCGCGACGTATCACGACTCTTTTTGCATTGCCGGCAATGGGGTGGGCGCGGCTTCGGTATGATGAAACCAGCCCACGGGCCGGCAGTTTAACACCCCTGGCTTAAATGCTTTCCTACTATTGGATGCTTCTGCCCATTGCTTTTAACAGGTCCATGCTGTGATTGGTGTCTTGATGGATGACACGGATCCTTTAGTTACAGTGATGAAAGTGGAAAAAGCCCCACAAGAGACATATGCAGATATTGGAGGCCTGGATAACCAAATTCAAGAAATCAAGGTATTAATATTTCTTGCATTGTCCAATAGCGGAAAAATGCCAGAACATTTTATTACTAGATGATGCCTTAGAATTGCAATACTTCTATTTCTGTTCCAGGTGACTTTTATTTAAATGGCTTTGGTATTTGCTTACTTCAATAACTGCTTACTTGAAATAGTAGTTTTGATAATTGCCACTGCCACCATCTCTTCTCCATGGAGATGCTTTTCTGCCCAAGGAATGCATACATATAGTTTCCATTTATATACGTTTGTGTAGGTTCCATGCTGAGATACATTCTTTGACCCAATACCTCAGAACCTTCCTCAAGTCTTCCCAGTTTAAGAGCCTAAATTCTTAAACTAGCTCAAATCTCTAGGTATGTCAATCAAAAGGGTATAGACAAATATTTTTAAAGAAATTTCTAAGATGGAATAACTTGCAGTGTGTATCATAAAGATATGTGACTAGATGAGCTAGTCCTTCCTTCCCTCCTTTGATTTTCTAACCAGGAGGAGCCTTAGGTTGATAAAAGGCTTGATCAACCTTGAAAGTTTATGTAATTTTTTCCTTCTAGGAATCTGTGGAACTACCTTTGACTCATCCTGAGTATTATGAAGAAATGGGAATAAAGCCACCCAAAGGCGTTATTCTGTATGGGCCTCCTGGCACAGGTAATTTTTTTGTTGTATTTTTATAGCAACATATGGCATTAATACATTTATTACAGAATAATATATTGAAGTGTTTATATCAATAAAGCCAATCATTCTGCCTTAGCATATGCCTCATCGTATTGGCTGAAAGCTACAATCAATGTATTATTGCTATTTTTGAAATTGGCCTTTATGATTTGATGGTCTTCACGAAGAGCTAACGCGTAACTTATTTACATCTACCGTAGCTTGTTTATCCCCCATCAGAAAGAGATCAGATAATTGCCAAGAAATCAGGTAGTGTTTTCAGGATATGTGGTGCAGAAACTAAGAGATACTGGTATTTCTCAAGCAGTGATATGAGTCACTAGTGACAGAAATGAAGAACGTTTCCATGAGAGAAAAGAGTATAGCAGCCAGGATCCAGTAGAGCATCCTGAGGTAAAGGAAAGAGAGCATTGTAGCAGAATATTTTCCAAAACTTGAATTTAGGAGCCAAATCCAGATCTCTTCCATTATTTAGATGGAATTTTTAGATTAGACTTAGGACAAGACTCCTCTTCCTCAGTAAGTAATGCTATTTCACTTCCTGTAAATTTTCACTATTTTACAGTTAAAAGAAAAAAAATGATCCACAACTTAACAGCAATTTTAATGACCTTGAAATTATCATAATACCATAATAGAACAGCTGTAAGAAAGCTTTTTATTTCTACCTTGATTTTTTGATAAAACAATTGATTAACTTAAAGCATGGACGTTTAGAATCACTGATCAATTTGGAACCAGAATTGAATTCATATTTGTTTAATAAATCTGTATGATGGTTTATTACTTTCTTTGCATAGATTCACCTGTAAAAATAAAATAATTTCCTATTCCAAATATGAAAGCGACAAAGAGTACTTTCTGAGCATCTTTTTAAATTGACAGGAAATCAGTTAATCTGTTCCTGCTTCTCCTTCTGTACTTCAGACAGTGAATTCAAATAGGAAAAAAATCTGTTTTCGTGTCTCAAGCATGTAAATACTTCCAAGGTATAACTCCATTGTTTATTGATTTAAATGCCAGACTTGATCTATACTAGATAGCTTGAGGACTTTTGTCAATATTCTGATTTGGGTGATTGCCTTCATGCATGTATGTGTAACACAAGTTGGAGCATGTGCTAAATTTCTGGCATTTTGTAATTAAATAGGTAAAACGCTATTAGCCAAAGCAGTGGCAAATCAGACTTCTGCCACCTTCCTGAGAGTGGTTGGTTCTGAACTTATCCAGAAATATCTGGGAGATGGTCCAAAACTTGTTCGAGAACTTTTTCGAGTAGCTGAGGAGCATGCCCCGTCAATTGTCTTCATTGATGAAATTGATGCCATAGGTACCAAAAGGTAGGTAGGACGTCATATTCTCATGCTGAGCATCACATTTTATTTATTTATTTTGTTTCGATTTCTATGCCGCCCTATTCCGAAAACTCAGGGCGGCTTACAACATAATCAGTAGCATATAGAAATCAAATACATTATAAAACCCCTAGATTAAAACCAATCATCCGAAACAAACTTAAAACAAACATACCCTGGCTGGGGCAAGGTGTCAACTGCCCCAGGCCTGCCGGCAAAGATGTGTCTTTAACAGTTTGCGAAAGGCGGAGAGGGTGGGGGCAATACGGACCTCTGGGGGGAGTTGATTCCAGAGGGCCGGGGCCGCAACAGAGAAGGCTCTTCCCCTAGGCCCCGCCAGGCGACACTGTCTGGCTGACGGGACCTAGAGAAGGCCATATCATTTAACACTCTTTCCTTTTTTTTAAAAAAAAAACTGGTTTTCAGAAGTAAGAGTTTGAATAACTAGAAGCGATGTGTATGCTGTCCCATCTTTAATTGTAAGAAAATTGTCAACCCTTATATTTGTAGGAGCACATTAGTGCTAGCGTGCTTCAGGCTAAAATGTCTTAGCTAAACCATTTGTTTAATTTATAAGATATTTAACTGTTATCTCTAAAACCTGACATTTTTTAAAACAAAGGGAGCAGGGCTAATATGGAATGGGTAGTTAGAAAGCAATTTTTCTTTTTCATGAATTCAGACTCAATAATTGTTTGTGAAATTATACAGTTATTACTGAGTTTCTTTCCTTTATTTTCTTTTGGAATTCAAGACTAGGAACACTCCTTTACTTTTAGCCTCACCACAACCTTGTAAATTAGGTTTGGGGGGAGGTTTTAAGCTTGAGTGTTTTGCATCCCAATCAACATGCTGGTTACTCACTACACTGAGGGAGTGGAGGATTATTTTATGTTTGCCAAGAATAAAGTACTAGAGGCAAGAGATAAGCCTGAAAAGGAGATGGGTGGGAAATACCTTGTTGGATATACTTCCGAAAAGGGAATAATGGGAATGGAGGCAGGAGAAAGGGAAATCCCATTGTGGTTACTTTTGCCAATCAATGGAGTTATAGAGGACATCACTCCGTCCTCCCCCTTGAATGTAGAAAGGCTGGCTGGATTTCATAACATTTCTGGAGAATTAGCTGGGAGTACAATACAAACCATTCGCTTCAATAACATTTACTACAGATTAAATCTGCATAAATTTTCATCTGCCATTTTTCTTCTCTTCCTTTCTTCCCATAGTCTATGCTCATTCTGTTTTCTCCCTCTCTTTTTTTCTGCTTCTGCTACAAGGAGGCAGAGTATGTGTGGAAGGGAGAATTATTTATATGTATATGCAGATGGAGGAACAAATTTAGGAACAAGCAGTTTATTTTACAATCAGTTAGTTTTGATTTGTTATTGAGTCATTTAATATTGGCATAATTTTTTTTACAGCTTTGTCCTTTTTTGGAGTTTACTCTGTGGCAGATATGTACATAAATAAAAATACATCATGTATGCTAGTTTGTTGAAGAAAGATAATCTTTAGTATTGACTGAGTGAACATGGTGAGGAAAGGAGGTGATGAATTCTGGATGTGCTTATAAAAATTCCTTATCTAATATTTAATTTTTGAAGATACATCTTTAAATAGGAATCACTTGGAGCAGAAACATAGTTGCAAATACAACCTGCTATTATGGATTACTGTGGCGATATTTTAACTGGGAATTTAAGAAATGCTGATCATAGCATACTTTTAACTGTAGAACCTGTTATACTCTAATCAGAGTTTTTAATCAAACTTCAGAAGTGATGTCTTATCCTGGGCAAACAGTGTTCTGTGTATTTCTTCTATCAAAATGTATAATTCATTGCCCTATGGCTTCTCAGTTGATTACTGTAGGTAAAGAAAAATATTGTGTTCTATGGGTATTCTAATCTTAACTTAGATATTTTTTTTTCCTATTCCAAAGGTACGATTCTAACTCAGGGGGAGAAAGGGAAATCCAGAGAACAATGTTGGAGTTGCTGAACCAATTAGATGGGTTTGATTCACGTGGAGATGTAAAAGTGATCATGGCTACTAACCGAATAGAAACATTGGATCCAGCTTTGATTAGACCAGGTAAAAGGTTTGATGGTCACATTTAACTACTTAAAATCTAACTACTTCTAATGGTTAGTTTCATGTAGAATTGTGTGATCTGTTCCCTATATGTCATTGTGTTTCCTAGAGGGTTCTGTGTTTTTCATTAGAATGGGTTGTTCCAAGCTGATCTGGGCATGGTTTGAAAAAAAACTTGGGAATCAGATCACATCCAAAGCTTAAAATGTTTTGCTCTTTCAAAAGGGTTTACTTTTCATTCAAATTGGCCTGCTCAGGGAGAAAACCAGTATTCTAGGGAATGACTTACTGCATTTTCTACAAATTTTATAGCTTTCTTTCTGAAGCGTTTATATATGTTTGTAAGCATGTGTGCATATGTGTTGATTTTTATGATTAACGATCACAAATACATAATTCTCAGTGACTAACAATATTAAAAGTAATAAAATCCTATACAAAAACATAAAACACATACCAGCCAAGGGAACATTGCAAAAAAAACCAGTCAAAACAATCAGGCAACAAGCTGAAACACAGAACCAATTCTTCAAGGCCTTGTGGAAGGCCACCAGGGTTGGGGCCAATCAGATCTCCAAAAAGAAGATGGATGGATGGCATGGTAGAAAAAGTTCTCCTCTTGGGCCCTGGCAGCACACACTCTTGCTGGACCAGATGGATTGAATAGAAACAGACATATATTAAATTTTACAATATTGTGTAAGCCCATATACATACCCAAAGGATCTCCCTTAAGACCTTTCTTAAGGACTCTTCATTCTTTGGGGGATGGTGGGAACATGCGGAATTTTGGGGAAGTGTCATGACTACCCTATCACAAAGGGCTTGCAAGGATGGGAGATAGATCTTATTACTCAATTTTTTTTTCAATCGTCGATTTGCCACATCCGTAGCCAAACTGAAAAAGCACAGTGTGACAACTGATACTAATTAAATCTATGCGATTGGGATTAAGTAAAGTTTCTGGGGTGCCTATTCATGTAACTTGATATTGAACAGTACATGAAATAATTTGAAATATAAATATTTGTGTGGCTTACGAAATTTGAGAGAAGAAATGTTTTGGTTCATCAGTAAGGAGAAATTACTTTATTTGTGAAGTAGGGAGGAAATAAAAATGAAATTCTGTGCATCTAATATAACTGTCCAAAGATGCGTAGTATTTTCTGAGATAGTACGGTATCAATGTTATTTTCCAAGGAAAGCTTTCTATTTTTGATTCCACACGCAAAAATGTGAAATAGTTAATTGGTTTTTTTTTCTAAATTCTAGGACGTATTGACAGGAAGATAGAATTTCCTCTGCCAGATGAAAAAACGAAGAAGCGCATCTTTCAGATTCATACCAGCAGAATGACTTTGGCAGTTGATGTTACTCTAGATGAGTTGATAATGGCTAAAGATGATCTGTCTGGGGCAGATATAAAGGTAAAATCCTTGATAACAAATGATTTCCCCCCCCCCCCAGAGTAAATTTATTGAGCTTTTGTGTCATGCAGTATTTTGCATCCCTTTCCAGTGAAGACTTTCCTACAAATACCTTTTGTTTAATCAGTCATTAAAGAAATTGTGGCTTTGCAGTTTTGCTTCCAGAAAGCCCCAGTCACTTTCTTTTCTCTTTTTCACCCATTTTAAAAAAGCACTTGTTTTTCTACTTCTTGATACAGGTAGTTTATTTACTGACTATTCAAAGTTACAGTGGCACTGAAAAATATGACCTATGATCCCTTTTCAAACCTAGGACCATTGCACCATCTCCTTGGTCATGTGATCAAATTTCAGATGGGTAGTAACTGGTTCATATTTATGACAGTTGCAGTGTCCCTGGGTCAGGTAATCGCCTTTTGCAGCCTTCTGACTAGCAAAGTCAACGGAAAAGCCAGGTTGACTTAACAGCTGCGTTAGTAACTTAACCATAGCAGAAATTCAGTTAACAGCTGTGGCAAGAAAAATCATAAAATGGGGCAAAACTCACTTAGCAACTGTCTCGCTTAGCAGTAGAAATTTTGGGCTCAATTCAGACTACCTGTAATAAATATTGTTATGGCAGTCTTTTCTGAGTGAAGGGGATGTTCTCTTCCCCCCCCCCCCAAATATTTGGAAAGGCATTAATGGTCATTGTTGGGATGGGAAAAGTCATCAATGGAAGAGAAAATGAACATTTGGCCACCTCTCAGAGTTGCATGCTTGGTGTAAAAAGCTTGTAGGAATGTTAGTGGCTAAGCAAGTCAGCCTATATATCTATCAAAAGTTACTGAGTAGCATGTTGCATTCTTTCAGGGGAATTACAATTAGAGAGGGAAAAATAATCTAATATTAGTAATGACTGCTGTACATTGCAGTCAAATCACCTTTGTTTCTAATTGATGAATATTTAATGCCGTTCTTTCTACCCGATGGTTTCTAGTATACATGAGGGCCACCAGCTTGTTTGAACATCATTGGTTCTTAGCACTTCATATAGGTCAGACTCCTGTTTTTCTAATCAAATGCTTCCATTTCTAATAGGCCATTTGCACAGAAGCTGGTTTGATGGCTCTGCGTGAACGAAGGATGAAAGTAACAAATGAAGACTTCAAAAAATCAAAAGAAAATGTTCTTTATAAGAAACAGGAAGGCACTCCAGAAGGCCTCTACCTTTAACTTCCCCACCTTTATTTTGGTCATAGGTTGGGGTTAATTGCTTGGACCTTCTTTTTTTTTTTCCTTCAGAATGTGGAAAAGGCTTTAGAGAGCAAGGTGTTAACTGAATACAAAAAGAAGCTATTGCTGCTGAAACTATGATAATTCACTTACTGTGAATGTCTGTGTTGTGGCATACGTTCATTGTGAAATACTTTGTCATTAAAAATGGATTTCCAAGTGAATTGGGATGATTGGATTAGAATTTAAGCAAAGATGGGCTTTTAATGTGTGTCCCAGGTGTTCTGTTGCCTCTCGGGCTACAAATTGACATTTTTAGCAGACTCTGCAAATGTTCTGTAATTGGTTGTGATACTTAGTCTAAAGTGCAGCTGAATGTGCATTGCTTGAATTTACATATATATCCAGAAAGGTACTGAAAAATATAGTGATGGAAATACTGCAGAAGGACCTGATTTGTAGAAAATCCATGCAGTTCTCAGGGGAAAAAATGTTTTGAAACGGAACTGCTGTCTGCAGTGAAAATGGTTTTGATGGTCTGAGAAGACTCTTCTTCCATTTCATTTAGTTCTCAGTCCCCTAAGGCTATGGTTTGCCAAATCACACATACATAAGTAATGAGGTTTCATTGCCAAAGTTTGGACAAAAGTAAATCATCTTTAAAAACAGAGCCAATTTCTCCCTTGCACCACTATAGTCAAGTTGTGCTGATTCAGTTCTTGCAACTACGGTAATCACAATTTGTTAAAAAAAATGAAAGTAGCCGTTGTATAGGAGAACGTTTTCCAAATTTGACAGGGAAATGTAAAATTATGGAAATTAATTTAATTATGGAAAATTAAACATCCATTCTATTTTTAAATGAGATACTCTGATTAAACTCCCAGCTGAGTACATAAAGTTTTATTCATTCTAGTGCAGACCTGGGCATTTACGGCCCCACAGGCTACATCCAGCCCCTTAGCTCTTCCTGTCTGACCCATGTGAAGCCAATCAGAAATTAGAAATCAAATGGTAAATACGTGCACTGCAGAGAGCAGGAGAAGCTGCCAAATCAGGTCCAGCTCTGCACAGGTGCTATGTGCTCCTTTGGTCAGCTGTCAGCCATGGGAGAGCAAGACGAAAGTGGGCTTTTCTGCGCCAGTGCAGTGCTTGCCCTTCGCCTGGAGGAGCCTGAGGAGTTGAGGTGAGAAAGTTTGAGGACATCAAATTAGATTACGTCTTCCACAATAATCCCAGTTTCTCATTTGGCCCCTTGGAAAAATTAATTACCCACCCCTGCTCTAGTGTTTAGTATGCATTCCCACTTCACCAATGGGACAAATTCAGTATTGGAAGGTTCTTACATACCATTAAGAATGCTGGTGCTTTTTACGTTTGGGTTACTTGGTATGCTCAAAACAAGCTTTGTGGACTTAATAAAATGAAAAATCTGTCCTTTTCTTAAAAGTATAAATGGAATTTGGGTTGGTACCTATTCTGCTTATTCGTTCTGGTATTAAAAAGATTTGATAGTTAATAAGCAATGCATAACCTTGCCCAGGGCCCTTTGCAAAGGAGACTAAACAGGACTGCAGCGAGGGGGAAAAATATTTGATCCCCTGCTGATTTTGTACGTTTGTCCACTGAAAGAAATGATCAGTCTATAATTTTATAATGGTAGGTTTATTTTAATAGTGAGAGAATAACACCAAAAAAATCCAGAAAAACACATTTCAAAAAAGTTATAAATTGATTTGCATTTTAATGAGTGAAATAAGTATTTGATCCCCTATCAGCAAGATTTCTAGCTTCCAGGTGTCTTTTATACAGGTAACGAGTGGCAGTTAGGAGCACTCTCTTAAAGGGAGTTATAAAAGACACCTGTCCACAGAAGCAATCTGATTCCAAACTCTCTATCATGGCCAAGACCAAAGAGCTGTCCAAAGATATCAGGGACAAGATTGTAGACCTACACAAGGTTGGAATGGGCTACAAGACCTATCGCCAAGCAGCTTGGTGAGAAGGTGACAACAGTTGGTGCGATTATTCAGCCCAGAACTACATGGGAGGATTTTGTCAATGATCTCAAGGCAGCTGGGATCATAGTCACGAAAACAGTTGGTAATACACTATGCCATGAAGGACTGAAATCCTGCAGTGCCCGCAAGGTCCCCTGATCAAGAAAGTACATGTACAGGCCCGTCTGAAGTTTGCCAATGAACATCTGAATGATTCAGAGGAGAACGGGGGGGAAATTGTTATGGTCAGATGAGTCCAAAATTGAGCTCTTTGGCATCAACTCGCCGTGTTTGGAGGAGGAATGCTGCCTATGACTCCAAGAACAGTATCCCCACTGTCAAACATGAAGGTGGAAACATTTTGCTTTGGGAGTGTTTTTCTGCTAAGGGGACAGGACAACTTCACCGTATCAAAGAGACGATGGATGGGGCCATGGATATTCCAGCATTGCTATGATCCAAAACACACAGCCAGAGCAACAAAGGAGTGGCTCAAGAAGCACATTAAGGCCTGGAGCGGCCTAGCCAATCTCCAGACCTTAATGCCATAGAAAATCTGTGGAGGGAGCTGAAGGTTCGAGCTGCCAAACGTCAGCCTCAAAACCTTAATGACTTGGAGAGGATCTGCAAAGAAGAATGGGACAAATTCCCACCCAAGATGCATGCAAACCTGGTGGCCAACTACAAGAAACATCTGACCAATGTGATGTCAACAAAGGTTTTGCCACCAAGTACTAAGTCATGTTTTGCAAAGGGGTCAAGTACTTATTTCACTCATTAAAATGCAAATCAATTTATAACTTTTTGAAATGCGTTTTTCTGGATTTTTTGTTGTTATTCTGACTCTCACTGTTAAAATAAACCTACCATTAAAATTATAGACTGATGACTTCTGGTTCCGGATCGCGGTGCTCGCAGCTGTGCAAGGAGACGGCTCTCCTTGCCAGCTGATTCTCCGCTGCCGGTAGACCCTTAATCGGGTCGAAAAGCCACCTTGGAGGGGCGGCTACTAGTGAGGAGGTCCTTGTCGTCCTTGGGAGAGCGGCAGCTTCTTCCAGGGACCGATATTGCTCCTTTGGGCCGACGGTGGAAAGAACGACCAGTAAAATGGCCGTTCATCTAGCCGCTGCAACCAGAAGTCAGAAGAACATCTAAGCACAGGAACCACCGTGGCTGAGCTGGGTGAGACTTTTTTTTCTCCCTCTCTTGGATTCCTTTTTTTGTGTGTGTGCCTGTAAAGAGCACTTTTGAAATGATTTCCCTACTCTAAGAAGGCGGCGTTTGTGAGTGTGGGGAAAAGAAGCTTAAATGGACTGAATTAATTTAAAGTGATTTTTTTCCCTATTTTTTTTCCTTCACTTTGGGGTCTTGGAAAATTTTGTGAATATTGAATCTACTATTGGACTTGAATGCTTTTTTCTGTGTTTCCTGATCTTGTTTATGAGATTCCTGGTCTCTGGGAGAAGATTTTATATTGTACTGAGGACACCTTGTGGAAAAAGTTAAAATTGCAACTTTCTCTTTTGAGGATTGGACGATTTTGACTTTCAGATTATCATAAAAGGGAAAATACAAAGAAAATTAACAGCTGTACTGGTGGGGATGGACACTGATTAAATGTTCTCTGAACACAGCCTCTACTAAATGATACAGACTGTTTTTGATTATCTTTGAAATGGAGCAACCCTTGGTTCAACTTGACTATAAACTTATACTGGAAAAACTTTATAAAGCTACTGATGAAATACGTTTGCAAATAAAAGAATTTACGATGGAAATAAAAAATAGAAATCCTGCTTTGAACTTACAAACTGACTCCCAGACTTTGTTTGAGCACTCTATGGACCAAGAAACAACAGAAGCGGGATTAACTAAAGGTAAAGAAGATTCCATTTTACTTCATACGCAGGCTGATGAGATCTCTGAGGAATTAAAAAGGACTGTAATTAAACCACTTACAACCCTAAGATTAACAGAAATGGACAGACAAGCCCAACAAACTGAGAACGATGCTAGCTTGGATAAACAACTATTAGCTACAAAATTGGAAGTAATTGAGCCAGCCACTCAACAGGTTCAAACGTGGAGATTGGACTTTGTCAAACAACAAGGGATTATTTACAAAGGAGCTAGGTTTCTAAAACAGAAAAGACGTCTCTGTTTGATTCAAGGACACTACAAGACATAAAAAATGACTTGCTTATTGATATAGTGGTGTTGTTATGGAAACCTGTTTGGCATAAAAGGAAAGCTAGAATAAGATTTAAGAATGTGATTGAAGGTTTTATGTAATGATTTTAAAAGACTTATTAGATATGGATTGATTTATGGCTTATGACAGTTAAATAAGATGTTAGATTGAATAAAAATTAATTAAAGGTCTGAACTTAATAATAAGGTGTTTGTCTATGTATTAATGTTTTGGATATAGTAACTTTGAGGAGGTTAAAGAAATGTGATATTGATATTGAGGGATGGATTGTTAGATTATAAAGTATAATAGAAATAGGTATTTTTTTCACTTTTTTCTGTTTTGTTTGGGTTTTTTTTCTTTGTTCTTTTTCTTTTCTGATATGAACTAATATACTTTTTTATATATACATTAGAACTGTTACTTTGTAATAGAAGAAGAATAGGGAAAAATAAGAAATATTAATAAATGTTTATTGAATATGTTAAGGGAAAAGGTAATGGGGAGACTCCCAAAGTGTTAACTATGTACTTAGATTAGAAATATGGAATATAGTAATTGAAATAAGTAAACTTCATACAGGATCTGGATTTGTGGATCTATTTAGATGAAGGGTTATTGAGGATTGATAGGATTGATCTAGTTGTATTGAAATATATCAATTTGAATATAATATGTTATTAGAGGGGAAAGAGAGAGGTTTTTTTAATGATTTAATCTGAATTTTATGAGTATGACTTTGTTGTGTGGATAATTGATTGCCCTGCCACCACATTGTTTCATAAGCACTTGTCTGTAAAATGAAAAAAACAATAAAACTTGTTTAAAAAAAATTCATTGAGAGAGTGTAGTTTAAAATCCATCTTTCCTACTTCACCATGCTTGCTTGGAATGGGTTATGTAGTAAAACAGCTAAAATTCAGGTAGAATTACTCTGCTTTAGATGTATAGTAAATCTATATTGGAATAGTAAATCCTTGGTAGTTCAATTCTCTGCTGCTGGTGGTAAATAACTAAGATAATGGGCGTCATTGACAAGATATTTTTCCCCCTTAGGAAATGTAAAAGCAGTGTAAAAAGTGTAAAAAAATGTAAACTAAAACTAAGTGTAGCAGGCTGTTTAGTGCATCAATGTTATGTATGTATTATTCAAAATAATTGAGGTTATATGTGTGCCCCTTTCATACTGTAGATGAAACATAACAGATGCCATTTCTGAATGAAGAATGGTGTAAGCCTGAGGGAGAATTCTCATGGCTGACATGAATGATTTAAACCACATATGACCTACGTTACTTTCATATGTCAAGCTCAACAAGGCAGCCTGTGTCAATATGGGGATCCAGAAATAAATGTCAGTAGAGTATAATTGCAAGCAGACAATCATAAATAGGTGTTCTTTTGCCAATTAGATTTCAGATCAAATATGATTACGGGCTTCCTGGCCACAGCTTTATTTACCCATTCTTCTAGTATAAAGGTAGGTAAACATGGTACCTATTGATGTCCACTGGGCTATTCCTAGAATCTCTGCTCAACCCACCTTTAGAGTCTCCATTTTTGTAAAAGGACAACTAGCCTGCTGCAAATTTCCAGCTCCTAGCCTTATCTTACCAGGAAAGGCTAGGTGTCCCACAGCCGTTATTTAAAGACAGTAAACGATTGTAGGCATGACTTATTTTAAAATAGCCTTATCTGGAGTAGAAGAAGCGTGGTAAATAGCTAAAAAAAACTTTTTTGCATATATTAGTAGCAAATGTATATAGGCCGATATACACATTCCAAGTTTAAACTAGCGTAACTGGGTCAAATGGCCAAGGTTTCTTCAGTGCTCAAGTTTCTTTGGCTGTGAATACAGATGATCAGGTTGAACTGTTTAACTTTGGCAATACCATTATTATGTGCAGCCTAAATTATTTATAGGTGCCAAATGCAATTCTGAACTTGAGTTCAATTTGAATATAAGTGTTTGATAGTTTTTTATGAATTATTTACAAGTCAAAAGGCCCAGATGATAATATATCATGCAAACATTTTTTCAAGCAGATAAAATGCTCATAAGCAAGAGTGTACTTTCTAGAACCCTCTAAAAAACCTTAATGGTGAAATAAATTCCCTTTCCTCCAAAATAACATCACCGGGAAGTCTATTTTGGCTTTTCTGTGGCCCAGTTAGAGTTTTATGACTAGATCTCATAATACCCTGACTGAATATTTTCACCAGATCAACTATCAACAGCATAGTACAATTAGATTTAATTGTACCTTGTAGAAATTGTTTCTCAGAATAATAATTAACCAAAAGTTTCAGTTCCTATTTTCAGTATGGTGAACAATCACCATATTTTATTGTGGTTATAAATCTAAAATCTACTCAGATGTTTTAGCAGGTTCCAAGCAGAGTTGTTTCAGTGCCTGGGTGTATGAAATTACTGCTGTGACTCTAATAGCCTGTGAAAATTTACCATTGCACTGGAGTGATGTATGACTTAAAAAAAAGAATTCCCAGGCTTGTTATTGAAGGGGCCAGAGCCTCTGGACAAAATATGGGAAGACTTGGCATTGCTTACCATTCATGCATTGGACAGACAAGCACCTGTATAGCGGTAAAATAGGCTGGCTGAAGCTGCCATGAATTATTCACTGAGTTGAAAGCTGTAATGGAGGATTAACTTCAAATTAACTGTTGTTTTTGGATTTCCCTAACCTTGAGCACCTTGTGCTTCTCTCATCTTCTGGAAACAAGCAAGCTACTATAATAGTCCAAAATGTGGAAGAGATTTCCTTTTTTTGGAAAACTTCAGACTTTTAAATACTCTGCTTATAGACAAAGGGAGGGAAGGAGAGAAACTCCTTGTGTGTGTGTTTGTGTATGTTAGTGTTCTGGTCCTGCATTGGGAATTAAACCAGCTGGGTGGCCTTAGGCTGATCACTCATTTTCTGCCCTAGGAAAGTGGCAGTGGCAAAATCTTTCAATTTCTCCCCAGCCACTAGCTAATATGGTGACTTTTTGTTCAGCCCCGAGTCTATCTATGTGAGACATCCATACTTTAAATTTGTACCAGAACAAATATGGTTCATCAGCCCTACCATCTCTAAATACACTGGATACCGCTTCAAATTATAATAGCAACAGCATTTAGACTTATGCCGCTGCGTAGTGTTTTATAGCATTCTTTAAGAGGTTTACAAATGTTAGCCTATTGCCCCCAATAATTTGGGTCCTCATTTTACCAACCTCGGAAGAATGGAAGGCTGAATCAACCAGTTGAAGGACGAGGGGGGACATGATAGCAGTGTTCCAATATCTCAGGGGCTGCCACAAAGAAGAGGGAGTCAAGCTATTCTCCAAAGCACCTGAAGGCAGGACAAGCTGCAACGGATGGAAACTAATCAAAGAGAGAAGCAACCTAGAACTAAGGAGAAACTTCCTGACAGTTAGAACAATTAACCAGTGGAACAACCTGCCTCCAGAAGTGGTGAATGCTCCAACATTTCCTCAAGTTTTAGGACAGCCATTTGTCCAAAATGATGTAGGGTTTCCTGCCTGAGCAAGGGGTTGGACTCGATGACCTCCAAGGTCCCTTCCAACATTATTATTATTATTATTATTATTATTATTATTATTATTATTATTATTATTATTATTATTATTATTATTATTATTATTATTAGGATTGAACTCCAGGCTGTGGGCAGAGTTTGTCTGCAATACTGCATTCTAATCACTGTACCACCACAGCTCCATGCCACCATAGCAAACATTGCTTTAATATAAACTAGAATCTACTTACACCAGCAGTGCACAGAAACACTGAATGAAAGCCCTAATCAGTACAATACTAGCGACTGCATTTCTAACATGTCCCTCCCAGCAAACTTTCAAAGTTCTATCCCATTATGATTAGCTTTGCTACCTTTCTAGTTTTTTAAAACTTGTAAAGATTAACTAAGAAGACAGATATGTAATTCTAAAGGGTAAAGCCTTAAAGTTGAGAATCCATATGCATGCTTTGCTTTAATTTTTGCTATTTCAACCTATTTCAGCAGCAGTCTACATAAGCTAATTGCAACTGTTCCATATAGTATTATTAGAAAGTCCAATTTTTCTTCCGGTAAGTCAATGAACAGTAAATTTCAATGCAGTAATGAAGGACAAATCAAAACACAAAACATTCTTAAAATATTCCATATTACAATAGAACTTTTATATATAATTAACTACTTTTACAAATTTACCTTTCATCTGACCTTTGTCACAGTAAATTGGTAAAAATTCAGTTACACATGCCTTCATTAATTAAATATTTCTTCTAAACTGTCAAATTGCTGCATATGTCTATGAGTTTAAACCCAATCTGTATAATTCAAAGGTGTTTCAATCTTGAATAAACAGTCATCCATAAGATCAGACCCAACTGAAGCAAACAATTTCCTATTCAACTGCACTTTATCCTAGATATATTTGACTTATATATCTGGACTAGTGTTTTTATCAGTGAGGCAATTACAAGTACTAATTAAGAGCCTTACCCATACCTACACTGAATGTACATGTTTGGATAAAAAAATAGACCCTTATTCTATACATTTTTACAGATGCTAAATTAGGCATTTCTCCCTGTAAAACTATACTGAAGGCTCATTAACCCAACGAGCTGATGGTTTGTCTTCACAGCATTCTTCAGTCTTCAAGCAGCAACTCCAATTCTTCTATTGGTACCCGTACTCGTAGTTCTTTCTCAGCCATTAGATCAAGGAACTCTTGCAGCTCATCTGGAAAGTATTCTATAGCATCCATATATAACATCTGTAAATACAGAGGTCACTAAAGAATTATCAATTCACAACAGCGCTGTGATAAATGAGACCTTGTTCCATTTAATAAAAGTACAAGCATAGAACAAAATAATTTATTAAACTTGTATGCTCCCTGATTCAACAATTCTGGGTGGTCACAACGAAGAACTTAAAATCAATTAAACATAAAAGTTTTGAGGGGAAAAAAAGTATCATTATTACAAATTAATGAAACCTACTTTTGCCCAGGGACAGTTTTGAAGACCTCTGTAAAATACACCTTTACTTTTTGCTTTATCTCCCAAAGAAACCTGAAAAGGGAACAGAAAAGCTGCATTTTAAAAGAGCAAGCATTTAGAAAATATATGGATTACAGTATTTATTTATAATTTGTTTATAATTTAATTTATATGCCGCCCCTCTCCCAAGACTCAGGGCGGCTCACAACGACAACACAATTAAAAACACAATGAATTTAAAAAATTTAAAAATTAATATCATTCACACAACATACAAACACATTCAACTCACAGCCGCTGATGGCAGGACACTCTTAGGGCCGAGGGGCAGAGCACAGCTCATATGCCCCAAGCCTGTTGGCATAGATGTGTCTTCAGCACTTTCCGGAAGGCTAGGAGGGAGGAAGCAGTGCGAACCTCTGAGGGAAGCTGGTTCCAGAGGGCTGGGGCAGCAACGGAGAAGGCCCTTGCCCTAGGCCCCGCCAGACGACACTGTCTAACAGACGGGACCCGCAGGAGGCCAACCCTATGCGCCCTAACCGGTCGCTGGGATTCATGAGGCAGAAGACGATCCCGCAAGTATCCTGCTCCATTGCCATAAAGGGCTTTATAGGTCATAACCAACACTTTGAATTGTGTTCGGAGACCAATAGGTAGCCAGTGCAGCTCGCGGAGAGCTGGAGTGATATGAGCATGTCTTGGGAGACCCAAGACAGCTCACGCGGCCGCATTCTGGACTACTTGCAGTCTCCGGACATTCTTCAAAGGCTGCCCCATGTAGAGAGCATTACAGTAGTCGAATCTCGAGGTGACAAGTATATTTTTTTTAACTTAGAGATAAACAAGAAATGGATGGACATAATAAGTTGTGGTCAACAAAAGGAAAGCAAACTTTTCAAAATGGTCCATGCAACTGGTCAGAAAAAAGAGAAGGAAACCATATGTTTGCTAAGGCTCATTTGTATCGTAATGGACTGCACTTGAAAGCTTTCTCTAGCCTGATAGCAGTTGGGACAAGGGATGCAATTCAACTTCCTCATCTTCCAAATGGGTATAGTAGGAGATAATCCTACAATATCATCAAGAACCAGAGTGAACTTTTATGCTGTTCCCCCCACCCAGGATTTTCAGTGTGGATTAGGAAGCCTCTGGGAGAAAGCAAAACTCCCACATAACCACTTTTAAGATCGCCCAAATCCTATTCCCCAAAATACAAATCTAAATTGTCATTTTGAGAATATCTGAAGGTTCTAAAAGGATGGGATGGTTTATCCTATTCCAATTTAAAACAATTGAAGGCTGAAATTGGGCCACAAAATAGCTACATTTGGGTAAAGGAAGAAAATGAGAGTGAAAGGCCAGGTCCTCATTTCTACAGTAAATTTAAAACAAATATTGCACAGCTGAAATTGTAATTTGGGCAGCCCAATTTTGGGGTGCTGAGGAAGGCTGCATAGAGCCCACAGATTACCCATCCCTGCCCTATCAATTACTGGAACTGATCTCTGATACATTTTGAAATGCATCAGATTGGGGAAGGAAGAATGTACAGATCTCACTACTATATAAGTACATAAATAAAATGACAGTCCAATATTTGCTTTCAAAGATGAGGAAATCTCATTTTTTTTTCTTTTTTACAATTAATCTTCCTCCTGACAATGTGCCTCTAGGTCTAGGAACAATATGGGAAGTTAATGGAAAATTAATCTCTGTTTCATCTCTGTTTCATCTCTGTTTCTTAGCTGAAGGAGCCAGCATTATCCAAAGACATTTGCATGGTCATGTAGCCAGCATGACTATAGGCCAGGGGTGTCAAACTCAAATTTCATTGAAGGCCGCATCAGCATTGCGGTTGCCCTCAGGGGGCTGGGTGGGTGTGGCCAGGGTGGGTGCAGCCTACTGGGTGGGTGTGGGTGGAGAAGGTGTGGCCTACTGGGTGGGTGTGGTCAGCTCTACATAGTTTGCGTCAAGGGTGCCTGTGGTGGCCTGGGCAGGAGTGGGACAGATCTGAGGGTCTCTGGCAGAAGGGGGTGGGACCAGGGTAAGTGCCAAGGCATGGTCCACTGGAGGATCCTCACTGTTCCTCTCAGGCTATGCAGGGGGGCAGCTGAATGGTGGTGCAGGCTGCCCAGAGCCCTGGCCAGCAGAGATCAAATGCCCACCCTGGCCCTTGAGCACCTGCGGCACCAAGCCCAGCCCCACTTCCTCAAGGCTGCTGCTCAAGGTTCTCCTGGTTCCTCACTGTTTTCAGACAGCCTTGTGGAGCTAAGACTGAATGCGTTTCAGCATAGATGGCCACCACAAAATTGTACATTGGTTCCCGGCTGGCCAGAGCCAGGGCCAAGGCAGAGGGGGCCATTACCTCACTGTTTCCAGGATGATCTTCGCGGGCCACATGAAACCACTTCGCGGGCCGTATCTGGCTCCCTGGCCTCGTGTTTGACATGTCTGCTATAGGCCGAGGCACACAGAACGCTATTACTTTCCCACTGAAGTGGTACTTATTTATCTACTCACATTTGCATGCTTTCGAACTACTAGGTTGCCAGGAGCTGGGGCAAGTAATGGGAGCTCACTTCATCCCGTAGTGCTTGGGATTTCTACCTGACAAGCTTACTGTCTTTAACTACTAAGCCATCACCTGCCCCCCCCCAGGCTCCCTTACCTTACTTTAATAAAGATGACAATGACAAAACATCAAAGCAGATATATTTGATACATAAACTAGTTTCTACAGTGATTTTGCAGTCCACATACTTCCACTACACTAATAGGCATAAAACCAATTGTAAAATGTACTGTTCTAAAAGCTTTTAACCAATAATACATTCAGAGATTACCTACAAGATTAGAGAATGTAAGGCAAATGATGATGCACTCACCATGAAGCATATATACAACCTCCAGAGCAATGGGCAATGAGCACCATTTTCAGTCTGAATTGCATGTTCAAATAAAACTTTGATTCGATTTGTTAACCCAATTTCAGGAATCGTTGCATACACATCTCCAGTCGGCTCCCTGAAGAAAAGCAAAAACTGAATGGTCACAGGGGAATCAAGAGTCTTCATCAGCACACAGGAAAAACTGGACAGCATGATTCCATGTGACTAAGGTTCTCCTGACGGCTCCAAGATAAACTGCATAGGATATCTAACTTTATTTTTAACATCTATTTTTCATATTTCATATGAATTTCATATTCATACTTTAATTTTATATTTATCATAATTTTTTGGGGCAATGACTGGAGTGGGGGAAAAGCTAGTCACCAGCTAATAAGAGGAAGAAAGACAACTAAGTGTGCTGCAGCTGCCAAAAAGGCCAACACAGTGCTAGGTTGCATTAATAGAGGGATAGAATCAAGATCATGTGAAGTGTTAATACCACTTTACAATGCCTTGGTAAGGCCACACTTGGAATACTGCATCCAGTTTTGGTCACCACGATGTAAAAAAGATGTTGAGACTCTAGAAAGAGTACAGAGAAGAGCAACAAAGATGATCAGGGGACTGGAGGCTAAAACATATAAGGAACGGTTGCTGGAATTGGGTATGTCTAGTTTAATGAAGAGAAGAAAGAGGAGTGACACAATAGCAGTGTTCCAATATCTCAGGGGCTGCCCCAAAGAAGAGGGAGTCAAGCTATTCTCTAAAGCACCTGAAGGCAGGACAAGAAGCAATGGATGGAAACTAACCAAAGAGAGAAGCAACCTAGAACTAAGGAGAAATTTCCTGACAGTTAGAACAATTAACCAGTGGAACAACCTGCCTCCAGAAGATGTGAATGGTCCAACACTGGAAGTTATTAAGAAGAGACTGGACAAACATTTGTCTGAAATGGTATAGGGTTTCCTGCCTCAGCAGGGAGTTGGACTAGATGACCTCCAAGATCTCTTCCATCATCATTATCATCATCATCATGCAACTAAACAAAGGTAAGAACAGAACTGCCGGCTGGACCAATTAGATAAATCGTACCAATTGGATATGCTAGAGCCAACATGTGCCATCCTCTCCTGTGCTTGCTCATACACTGCTCATCTCCCCTTGGGTGCAACTGCATTGGATTCAAGTGTGGCATATCCAATAGACCTGACCATCCCAGGGCTAGGTGAATAGATAAATTCTGCTTGAATTCAAGGATGACAGTGGTCGCAGAACAGAAAGAGAAAGAGGGTAAGCTCAATAGCATTGTTCTATTTACTGGTCATGGCTGAAACCGGGAACAATCAAAATGCTATGGTTGCTTAGGTTCAATCATCCTATCTGGAATGGCTGGCTGCCACAATGTGATTGTTTCATGTTCAAAACATAACACCTTTTCAATTTCATGCTCAGCTCTCCAACTGATCTGACCATTGCTATAGAGATGATATTACCTCTGGACACTTTCAATTAGGTTTTTCCTCATTTGCTCCACTTGGATTGCAAACAGCCAAGGCTCCAGTGATTGTGTAGTTCTTGTAACAGCATCAAAAAAACGTCGGGCTTTGCTAGCATTGTGAGACTTGCTTTGGATCTGGATGTATGCCTTCCAAAAAGACTGATTGCTGGGATGTCTCTTCAAAACCTCCAACAGTACTTCACGAAGAGGATTCAAAGGATACACACTGATTTTCATGTGGAACCTGAGCAAGCTTACATGCATGAGGGAGAGGGCTTCAAGAGGCATGGTGAAATGTTGACCACTGAGCCTTTCTCCAGGATCCTTGTCTTTCAGCTTTTGAGAAACCTGACAGTATACTGACATTGCAGAGTCAATCCCAAGAGTTAAATACTGGAAAAGAGCGTAGCAGCCAACCAAACCAGTCAGATGGCTGGAATCACTAGCCTGTTCTTGATCAGAAGTGAGGTTCTCAGTTAAACAATCTTGAAGTAGGTGCTCATATGTTTTCCGAGCTTTCAAAACATTCACTGATGATACTTGTCCATGATAAGGAACATAATGTCCCCTTTCAGCCAATTTGGTCAATATGTGAGTTGCGCGTGATTCTACAGCTCCTTCTAGATTTACTAGCAATTCTGCTTCCAGTTTAGCATAAAGAAGGCTAAGATGACAGAATTGGGGGTTTTGGATTCCACTAATTCCAGCCATCCCCAAAGATGTATCAAAAACTTTTCTAGCATCTTCTATATTGCCAAGTAGCCACTCTAGGTAAGCATATAGTTGCCAAAGGGAAACATTATTTCTGTTGTCAGGTGCCTTAAGAAGATTTTTAGCTAATTTTTTGCTTTTCTTGCCTTGCAATTTTAGTTTCTTTTTCTTTCCCATTTTCAAATACTGAGTGACCTGCAAAGTCAACACAATCAAATAAAGAAACAGCTTAAAGAAAACGTAATGTACTTTGTATACAATACAAATTTTTATTCATTGTTATACACTTCTAGCTAGATCCACCAATCAACAGCTATATATCTTTGCTATCTATATATACTTTTTGTATTTTTACAAATGTTCTGCACCAAGGGTCTCCAACCTGTGGGCCACAGCCCACTATCAGGCTGTGGCCTATTTGCAACTGGGCCATGTGAGTGGTGGACCGGCATGCGTGCAGCCCCACTCGCGTAAGCAGTGCCCTAAAAGCTTCTCTTGTGTGAGCGGAGCTGCGCATGCGCACTGGCCCATCGCTAGCCTGGCCCAGTTCCCCTCTCCTTCCCCAACTGGGTTGCCAAGCTGCCTGCTCCCGCTGCTCCAAAAACAGAGCGGTGAGAGCAGAAACTGAACAGTACAAGCACACCCTGCTCAGCTTCGCTGACTCACCGAGGCTGCCTGCACAGGACACCCCATCTGCTTTTGGGACATCAGGCAACCTTGATGAGTCTGAAGGAACACAACCATGCCCCCAAAGGCTTCTCTTCTCCACGCCGAAAACTTCTGCAAATGGATGAAAGGCTTCGGGGGAGCAATTTTGCACTGCTTCAGGCCTCTCCTGCTTTGCAAAAGGTTTTGGTGAGGAGAAGCCTGAACAAGCTGGGACCCTGCCCCAAAGGCTTTTTTCTCTTGTGTGAGTGGAGCTATACGAGCGCTCAAACACACACACATGCACCCCTCTCCCCCCAGCCAGGCTGCCAAGCCACAAAGGTTGGAGACAGCTGTTCTACACAACCTCTGCATTCATCACTACTCTAAACCCACATCCAGAACATCCCATTCACAAACTACCGTAGCATGTGCTGAGATGTTGAATATTAAGTTATACTGGATATCCTTTTCTATCCAGAATTGTCAATTTTAAAAACATATTTGTAGATATAATGTGTACATTTGGTCTGCTATCTGTATTAGACAAGAGAAAGTACATTACCTTAGCGATTTCATACTGAAGCCAAAAAATGCAGAGGTTAGACCTGTCTTTGTCTGAAAATAAGGGCAGCATCATATGGAAAAGATTCTGAATAAATTCTTCTCCTTCCTTAGAGTGCGTCACATGCTTCTCTCCTTGGACCAATGAGTCCATATGACCAATATTACTGACTCCAAAAAGAGGCATATCCAAAGAAGTCAGAATTCCTTGGTTGTTATATCCATTGTCAAATAAGTTATTTTCATCCATTGCTATATAGAAGGAAGAAAGCAAAAGTCTACAGCTACATGGAACTCCTAAGAATTGCAAAAATGAGGAAAGGAGTTGAAATTGAAGTTCAGGGCTGGAAAGTCTTATCAATGATGGTCCAAGGTCATCAAATAAGACCTATGAAACATATAAAAGTGGTGTTATGTAAGGAATGAATTTTAAACAAAAACTTTTAAATACGGGAGTTGATACTCCATAATTTCCATGAAAGGCATGAGGTTTTGAAGATTTGCCCAGCCCACATCTTCCTAGAAGCAGATGTAAGTAGTTATATAATGTCAGCTTCCATCTTTGACTCAGGTGTGTCCTCTAGCACCATAAAAAAAGCTTCTCTTAAAACAAGCATTGGTCCTATTGCATCATACCAACCTGCCTCTCTGGATCTTCACAATCTTCTGATGACTGTTTCTTGTTTTTTTCTGGACGCCAGGGCATCCAGTGCCTTGCTTCCCGGGAACGTTCAATATGAAGCCAGTTTTGCCACTTTGGTAGAGATCTATCCTTTATTTCTTCTTCATCCTCTACATCTTCCTCATCTTCATCTATTTAAAATCACATTAGTGAATGTGTCAAAACTGCAGCTGGATATGCAAATTCTAAAAAGTTTATTTCAAATTAAAAAAAAACAACTCGTTGTAAGATGGCCAAACCTTGCTCAAAATAACTAAAGACTCAGAAGGATGAGGGTGCACGCAAGTTCCATCTTCAACATCCTTAAATTTCCCATAGAATGACCACTGTTTAAAGACAGGATGCCAAATGGACAATAAGAATGATAAGATCAGGCCAGGGCAAATAAGTTTACCTAAATAAGAAGAGTATTCTTAGAGAAGAAGAATATATTTTGAATTACTTCACATCTTTAAAAAAGAATGGCAAGAAAAAGCAAAAACATTCATACAGTAAATTTTAAATAGATGGAAGTAATTCAGGGTCAAAAAAAAAGCCAGTTTGATCTAGATCAGGGGTTCTCAACCTTGGCAACTTTAAGACTTGTGGACTTCAATTCCCAGCTTTGCTGGCTGAGGAATTCTGGGAGTTGAAGTCCACAAGTCTTAAAGTTGCCAAGGTTGAGAACCCCTGATCCAGATGCTGGCTCAGGAATTCTGGGAGTTGAAGTCCACGAGTCATAAAAGAGCGAAGGTTGCCTAACCCTGATCTAGTGGTTAAGGCACCAGGCTAGAAACCAGGATACAGTGAGTTCCAGTCCCGCCTGAGGCACAAAACCAGTCCTCTCTCTCAGCCCTAGGAAACAGGCAATGGCAAATCTCTTCAGAAATGTTGCCAAGAAAACTGCAGCAATTTGTCCAGGCAGTTGCCAGGAGTCTACACTGACTTAAGAACAACAACAAAATCAAGAGTACAGTAAAACAAAGGTTCACTGTTCATAATCAATGAGTATCTTGTCCTTTACCAAATAAATGCCAAGAAACAAACAAACTTAATCCTCCAACTCACTACATGTTCATATACCTGTCATTCACAAGCTGAATAAATGTTACTACTAAAAGTGTTTAATTGTGCCAGAACCTTTATGTTCACTTTAATAATCTAAGGCAGTGTTTCTCCACCTTGACAATGTTAAGGCATGTGGACTTCAACTCCCAGAATTCCACAGCCAGCATTGCTGGCTGTGGAATTCTGGGAGTTGAAGTCCACATGCCTTAAAATTGTCAAGGTTGAGAAACACTGATCTAAGGGCTTCTGCCTGTCCAAAGCAATTTATATAACCCAATCCTCACTAAAATCAGAAGGACACTGAAAAACAAAGAAATGTGGGCAACCCTTTTTGTTTTTCAAATCATCCTTTGGGACTGAAAAACTTATTTCTTCTTAGGCTCAACAAGATTTTATTTATTTATTTAATTTAATTTATATGCCGCCCCTCTCCCGAGACTCAGGGCATCTCACAACAACAAAACAATTCAAAAACACAATTAATTTAAAAATTTAAAAAATTAATTCCATTCACACAACATACAAACACATTCAGCTCACAGCCGGTGATGGCGGGACACTCTTAGGGCCGAGGGGCAGAGCACAGCTCATATGCCCCAAGCCTGCCGGCATAGATGTGTCTTCAGCGCTTTCCGGAAAGCTAGGAGGGAGGGAGCAGTACGAAGATGATTGCAGATTGCAAGCTATTTTTCAGCTTAGCCTAACTGAGCTAATGCCTTCGGAAATATTGAAGTACAACTCCCATTTTTCTTCAACAAGCCAGACAGTCCCTATACTGGCTGATGTAAAATGGATTTATAATTCATTAAATCCAGAAAGCAAAGAACTGGAGAACACTGTTCTAACTTGCAGACATAATGAATCATATCAGCGTGACGAAGGCAGTGCAGACATTTCACAAATCATCTATTTCTTTTGGGGAAACCAGAACCAACGGTATAACGGGCCCTAGCAACTCTCAAATCTGAAATGCAAAATATTTACCGGGTGGATTGATGACCACCCAGCCACCCTTCTCCTGCTGATGCATCCAGGCCTTCCAACCTTTAGCTCCTTTTTCTCCAATTCGAGGCTCTCCACTGTCCCAAAAAGGTTCAAAGAATTCCCTCTGGAATTGGGGATGAAAAATGAATAAATACACAAAATTATAATTGAATTACTTTAAGCAAGATTCCAAAATTCATTAATCACTTTAAAATGTTCTTATAATATCTCCCATTAAATATTCCATTAAATGGCTGGGATTTTTAATATAAATTTTTTAGAACAAGTGATTTAAAAAGTTAGGGAAAATGTCTTCTGAAGATGATTAATGCTGCCACATATGTTCCTATTACTTTTTTAAAAAAACTTGTTTTCTTTTTCAAAACTGCACGATCCATATATACAAACTATATAACCTTAAACAATTGGTTAATTGCATTAAAATTGGATGAATGCTAAATTAATATTTATTTGATTAATATCTACACATATTTTTTTTCTTGCTAGCATTTTCCCCATAAGTGCAGAGTCTGCTTTTTTTTCCCTTTCCTTTTCTTTTCTTTTTTTGTTATCCAAGTCTAACTTGTCCAAAGTCACTCAACTGGCTATCATGCCTAAAGTCACGCTAGAATTCACAGTCTCCTAGGTTTTTAGTCTGGTGTCTTAACCACTGAACCAAACTGGTTCTCAGCTATTTATAATTGTCTAAATATAAATAAAAGGACAGGTCACACAAACAATAGAATAATAAAGGTAGGAAATAAATGAATACATAAACAAACAGACAACCAAATAAACAAATACCATCTCTAACTTAGGGACGACTATTTATCTTGGACTCAAAAATTATTAGTCAGTTTGGCCAAGGCTGGAGTAATGGAAAGAGAGAATCCTTCTTTAAAGAATTCTATGGTCCAAGACCAGGTTACTTTAAAGACTAATGGCTTCTCTAGCAGTCTTTTCCAATTTAGGTGCCTTCCAGACTTGGGTCTTGAACATAAAGAATTTGCCAGCCAGCATGCATTTCATCTCAGTTGTTGGCAGAAATGAAAATGATGAAAGCTCTTTATTTTGAAGTAAGTGTAATATTAGCCAATTTGTTGTTGTTTTTTTTACACAAAGCAGGTTTTAACCAGAGCTGAGTGAACAAAAGGGGGAGGGGAGGATAGAAAAGGACAATGCTAAAGTTCTAACCAAAAAAAAGTAGATTTGTAAGACAATTCAAACATCACATGTAACATGCAAATGAAAATTCTAGTTGTGAGGCTACTTAAAGTCATCCAGTACATCCAGCTAAACCATAAAAAGTGTTACATAACTAGAGCAATGAGCCATATACCTGTATTCCAAAATTATTCCTGCTTTTCATCCACTGTTCAGCCCTGAGAAAGGAACCAGAACTTGGTAGCACTCATATTCTGAGTTAAAGCAATCAAATGTGTCTTTATGTCTGTACTGGGATTCCTGATAAATTTATAATAATATAGGTTTATAGGATTAAACCAACCATTGATCCTGGAAAGTTTTAATAAACGAATAGCTTGCCATTTCTAAATGTAAAGGTAAATCATGGTGTGGCAAAAAAAAAGCAGATGCTTCTGATCCTCATCCTTTGTGAATGACAAATCCCAGCCTTGTTACATAACAGTAAACAACTGCTTAGTTGTTCAACAAGCCAAGCTAATGAGTTATGGCTAAGACAAGATAGAGACTTGGGACATTATTACTTATACTCTTCACATAAAAGAAACATTTCTGTTCCAAGACATAAACAGAAATTTGTATTAACTGTGTTATCCACATTGGTATTCTGGTTAGAAGCCACTTTAAGCCTTGAATCAATTCCTAATTGAAAAATGATTTTAGAATTGCTTAGCTTATATAATCTTCAATTTTTCAGTTTCTGAGTTACCATGACAATAAAGCATTGTAATCACTCCTTCCTCAAGAAATAAAAACCAATACAGAAACCAAAGGATTAATACAATTAAAGTCTTACATCTTTGTGATATTTCTTTTTTGGTCTTTACTTCATTGTTCTAGTTTGGTGATGAAAATATGCCAATCACTAATATATTTGAAACTCCGCCTCAAATTGGCATTTAAACTATAAATAACAAAGCAACCCTAAAATGCATAAAAGATAACTGCAAAATTGCATTCACTTATTTATGCTATTTATTGCTAAGCAAAGTCTCCATCCTACAAGATGGTGAGGTGCAGATTCTAATTCCTTCCCAGATCCATGAACCATAGGGCACGACCCATTTGCAAGGTGCAAGTCCATTTGGTCTCTAGGCTTCTCAGGTTGCAGAACTACTGAGCAAAGCAATTCATGGCACACAGTCTAAATTATTTTCAACATTAACATGTTTTCTAGTTCAAGGAGCAAATCAGGGCTAATTAAGGACATCCAGCAAGATCAGTAGTTTACAATATAAATCATGCATTCCTATGTATATGTTCATGGAACAAAGAAAACATAGAGCAAAGCAATAGCATGACTTCTTGGTATTAGAAATCATCCGCTAAATTCATACATTTGTCAGGTTAATAGCTTGTTTTAAGTATGCTAGCCGGGGAAGGAGAAATTGGAAGGAATGGAGAGACTAGTTTTTACCTGTCCTCTTGTTGGCAAGTCCTTGACATTATCTGGTTTAAAAAAGGTAAAGTCAAGCAGGGCTTGGAATAGGGACACAGCTTTTTCTGAATGACCAGCCTGCCTAAGAAAATGGCACTGTTGAAGAAAAATGGCTTGGGAGAAAAAGAAACAACATTTCATGTAACAGCTGTTCAGATACAGATGACAATTTCCTTTTTTGTTATTTATTACCACATCTCTACTAGTAAGTCCCAGAGTTTGAATTACAACCACATTAAAAAATGAAGGCACGTAACCACTAATTTTTTTAAAAAAGAAATCAAGGTTGCCAAACAGGATTAAGCATTGTTTTCTTTCAGTTCCGCCGAACTTAAATGCTTCAGGATTTTACACAACTGCAAACAGAAGTAACTTTTTTGAGAATAGAAGTCAAATTCATGAATGCAAACAGGAATATTTTGGAATGCAAGTAGGTATATAGCCAACTACACATTATGCATATTTTCTATTTTATTTTATTTTTAATTAAAAATCTTGTCACTTGAAAACATAAAAAACTTGTATGTCTGATATATTAGAAATGGAGGGGGAAAATGGCTGAATTAAAAAACTTAAGAACAGAAGAAGCTACCTCCTTCCATATCAGGCAATTTTTGTAACTCATTCAAAGTTATAGCAACTCTTCATAGGTCCCAAAGATAAAAGTTGTTTCAGCCAGATGACACAATGAGTGGGATTGTGCTCGTGGCCATGTGCATACAAGCCAAATGTCAAGTCATGGAGTTACTGAGACAGCGAGTCTTGTCTTCTGACAATAAAGCCAAGTAGGATCAACTCAGTAGTGACTGTACCTAAACAACTTTCTGAAGCATCCAACTTCCACTGTGTTTCTTTCTAACAGGTAGTCACTGTGACAGGCAATGAAAGAAATAACCACTAAGTGGCAGAAGCTTTCAGTTTAACTTTCTTCATCATCCCCTGTTCAAAGACACTCATTTAAAGTCTGATGTATTTTCTTAAGAAGATTAAAAAAAACTATATGGTTATAAATGATTGACAACGGCTCGATATTCTTAATCAATAAATGAGACTGTCAGGCAAGATCTACTCCTCATTAAAAAGGAGCCCTCATTAATTCTGGCACCCAATAGCATTTTTTCTAACACTTGCCCATCTGGGAATGTCTACCAACTTTAATACTGTGTTTAAATTAATTTACTCCAGGCCTGGCAAATACTGTTGAGATTGAACCCAATGTATTTCTCAAAAAGAAATAAACTTCACAGAAGAAAGGATTCAGTTGGGTACCTGAAAGTATTTTTAAATACTGCTGCTAACCTAACAACAAGCTCATCTTTCAACTATGTTCACTGATATCAAAAATAGCCAGCCCAGCTTCCCTGGTCTGAGGCCTCCAGGAACTATTACACCATAATTCTTGTCAACTCCAGCTAGTGCAGCACTGGGAATACTGAGGGTGATTGGAACTGTAGTCCAACACTCTAGTCCAAGGTCAACAAACTCCCAACAGAGGGACCCCTGGCTTCTAGTGGGTCCGTTTTTTATACATATATGCACAACCTTTCCCAACATAGCATCTTCCATGCATGAAGTACGAATTCCCACAACTATTAGCCAGGTTGGCAAATAGCAATGCTGTGAAGAGATTATGAATCTTACAGCCCAACTGCCAAACTGGAAGGCTAAAACAAAAGAAGAGTATGCAGGATTCAGGGGGACAACGCTTTCGGCTGAGCAGGCAGGCTTATTTAAGGATTTCTGCCAAGGGCAAGATCATTATTAGTGATCCCATAATACAGCAGAAACTGTCATGTATTAAAGTCTCTCTAAGGAGATTACTTGAGATCTGTGTTGAAAAAACAATTGCAGGGGACTTTTAGATCAAAAGGACAATTTGGCTATGATTCAAAACATGTTTTTATTTATGTTTTTTCACATTTTTCCCCACCACCCCTCATATTAGAAAATATGTTTTCGATTGAGTCATGAGTTTCATAAATAAAGTTTCTATCAGCTGCACTATTGTCTACAAAAACAACTTGATTTATAAAGGATCACAAAACAAGAAAAAAAGAAAAGAGGAAACTGGACCCCCCCCCAAACAGCCAATGAGAATCAACCACGATCTATGCAAACCAAAAACTGAGATGAGATCTGATCATCATCATCACCACCACCACCATCATCATCACCGTTATCATCCTGCCTCATAAGCAAGTCCCCAAAGACCAAAACATGTCATGACAGGAGAGGAGATTGGTCTTTTAAAAGGCCAAAGAAGCTCAAATGCCCTCTTACCTAGCATGGCCTCCTCTGTGCCTGGCAGTTCGGGATGGGATAGCATACTGCCATCATACACAGCTGATAACGTGCTCAGGCATTTTCCGTAACAGCCATGTGTTTTGGAGACGGTAAAGGTGCTGAACTGACTTTGGCAGAATAAGAGGTATTTCTGCCACAGGGCTGGGTTGTTTGGGTGCAAGAAAATCAACTTTTGCCATTCCTTCACCACAGCAGACGGCTCCCAGAACTCTATGCAAAGTTTTAGCCGTGCTAGTTTCAGGTCCACTTCATTTGGGTTGTTTTCTATTGCTCTTTCCAAAATGGCCAGCTTCTTCTCCAGTATTAGCTTGGATGATTTCTTTCTCATTTCCCGTTCTCCCTTACTGATGGCATAACAACTAGGATGTCTCATGAGCTCATCCTTAAAAATAAAAGGAACAAAAAAGTATATAAGGTATTTGAAGTAAAACTGAAATGGAATTGAACATCCTTCGGAAAAACCCACAACCAATCCAACTGCTAGTTTTGAACTGGGCACTGGAGGAAGTGAAATCAACAGCCAAGGCAGATGCACAGGGCTGCTTAATCCCCTCCTTCCAATCTGTGCAAGCTAATTCAGTCTGGTTCTCTTGGTTACATTCCAAGCGGCCATTTAACTTTTAAAGAAATATACTTGAAGCTTATTAATTTTATATTTCTTCATACAGGGAGTCCTTGGGTTACAAGGACAATTGGGCGTGGGATTACTATCGCTAAGTGATGTGGTTCTTAAACATGTCATGCTTAGCCACACATTGCTTAGCGACAACAACCCTGGCAGCCCCAGTTGCTATCATAACCCCAAGACAAGTGGGTTGTTAAGTAGGAAGCGGTGGGCGTCTCAGGTAAGGAGCAGGGGGGGTGCTGCAGAGTGTGTTTCAGGGAGATGGGAGAGACCCATTGCAGGAGTGAGCACAGGAAAGCCAGGGGACAGATAGCCTGGTCTGTGGTGACATGAGGGCAGGAAGGCTGAGGGTGGACAGTATGGAAACTGTGAGATGCAGGATGGCTGGGAGGTCTTTACCAGAATGACTTGCAACCTTCCCTGCCGCTTCTCCATTGACTCTATTAGTGGAAAGCTGGCAGGGAAGGTCACAAATGGTAACCACGTGACTGTGGCACATTGCAACCATCATAAGCGCAAGCATCTTAATCACAAACATGTGACTAGGGGATGCTGTGATGGGTGGAACTTTGAGGGCCAGTCCTAAGTACCCCTGGTTCAGCACCATCACCACTTACCAACAACTCATTGCTGAGTGATTGGCACGCTAACAAACACCCATATCCTCTTTTTTTCACAGAAGATAAAGAGTGGCAAAGCAATGCAGGAACTGGTAGAAAACTTCACTGACAGCATACTAAGCACCTGTCAATTTCTGAGGCCTGGCCTTCCAAACATACAATGCAAATCCTCAACATTAGGGGGGAAATGGGCATTTCATTAAAATACGTGGAGAATATTCCAAAATATCCCAATCTGCTCCTCTCAAATAATCACCTTTGGTCATAATTTTACATTGCAACTTTAAATGTTAACACATACATGCCTACCTGAAAAGAAACCAAATCCATCCATGCTTTGACATCCCTGGGATTCTCTCTGACTCTGCAGTTATATTCTTCCACCTTTGCCATTAGGGGAGAGTCTACATTCTTGGGGTTCTCTTGAGGGTCTTGCTTATTTGATAAGCCATGTTCAGCAGGGGGCCCTTTTCCTTGTAGCCACAGTGTGGTCTGCAGATCATAAACCCCAAGAGGGTTTACCCAGCTTGTAGAAGGAGCCTCTGCTGGGTCTAGTTGCAAAAGTGGTATCCAGGAGGCTGAGCCAGATGAGGAATCTTGATTTTTACTGCTGACATGAATACCTTCCTCGTTCAGGAGCTTCCGACCAGCTTTTGTGAAGTAGCGTTCCAGCCGCTTATAGGAAGAGGTTTTTTCTGCTGCTGAGCTCTCCCAAATAATATGTTGCTCCTTAGGTTGAAGGCCAAGGCAGAAGTTGCTTCGTCTCTTATACCTTTAAAAGTGATAGTTAAAACTGACTATTCCCAAGGCAGTGTTTGGAGAAAAGTCTTTCTCAGACCCTGACCATCGTAGCTTTAAGATTTTATTCATGAATATTTCCTCCCACAAATTCTCTGAGCCTTCCCCAGAAACTACTGACCTCTAAGACATTAGACATGCAACATAATCAAACCATGAAGTGGGAAAGCAACTCCCACAAATTCAGCATTGGTCCTCCAATGGCAAATGTCAGCAGGATTGCCACATCAGAAACCACAATCTGCGGGTTAATCATTAGCAGGCAGCTCCTTAATGTTTGCATCTATCATGGGTCCCTTATTAAAATGAATTTATCAATTATTTCAATTTGTGCCTTGCCTTTCCTACTTAGAGGCAGGAACTATCACTTATTTTTACCTTTAAAAAAGATGTTTACCTTTAAATAAGTTCATTATGTATGGAAAGCACTGAAAGTACAAGAAGCAAGGCAATATTCATGGGCTGTTTTTAACATAGTGCAGAATAAAGGCCTATTTTCAAACTCCAAAATTATTTTTAAAATGTTACAAATGGATACTATTAACTATCTATAAACTGATCAATCTCGTCAGGTATAAAACAAGATATTGAGATTTAATTGAGTTCAATCCTATATTTGCTTATATCTAACGGATAGAATTTTGCCAAACTAAAGTTAAAACTTTTTAACCTACCCGATATATCTGAGAGATTCTTGGGGATGGCTACTCAGACCCACTTACCCCCTCCAGCTCTCTTAATTCAGGCCTCTTTTGGGGAAAACCCTGTGTTGCCAAAACTATCCCCGATTGCTCCTACAGGTGTACATTCCATTACAATGCCAGATTTATTGCCTGATCACAAACTGGAAGTCTGATTACCAAAACTTTCAGGGCAATTCTCCTAGCTTATCCTGTTGTCCACTGCTCATCTTCCCACTATTAAAAAGCAGGAATGCTACTCTACTGCATATTAGGTGGGGGAGGGAAAGGCTAGAAAGTTGCAAAAGAAAATGCTGCTGAACAATCCACAATTCCTAGATGCAAAACTGACACCCTCCAATGTGAAACTTAGGCAAGTCAGCTGTTTTGCTAGAATTGCCAGGTGCAAGATCATTCGACTGTTGGCTCTGCAGAGTCGAAACTTATTTAATTAGAATTAAAACAGGACTCAGGTGGTGATTAGTAAATGAACTCACTGGGCGGAATTACGGCACTAGAGAGCAAATGTCTTTTCCTGTGACAACAGGCTTCAAAACATTTTTAGGATATATTATAAATCTGGAAATATTCTCAGGGGATTCTATTATGTGCAAGATGAGTTGCCTATTAAAAGAAAAGATGAACTTTTATAATTTTTATAAAGGACAATCCCTTTTAAAACATCCACATGCTCAGCAGCGTAGCTTTGAATTTTAAGTCTATACTCAGTTAAATATCAATATCAACCAGGACAATGCAGGTAAACGTATTACGGTCAAGTACCCAATTGTGACTACACAGAAAACTCCCAAATCCTCACTTCCCCCCCCCTCACTTCCAGAGCATGGAGCAGCTTTGTTTCACAAAATTGACACACAGGGCTGCTGTTTGTTCTCACATCTAGCCAAAACAAAGGAGGGAGGGACTAAAGGAAGAAAATATCACTGAGCTTTTCACAAATTGCATACAAGAAGATGCCCAAAGTTCTCCCTGAACCACAGATCATTAGTATTCTTAAGTTATTTTTTTTTACTCTCAATAATATTGTCTAAACCGTTACTGCTACCAGATTGATTACCTTGCAATGTTGCCTCGATATAATGACTTATACTGCCAATTTGCAGGGTCTGGCTTCTTATCGGTTCTGAATCCTTCTGCTGTCAAACCCTGAACGTCATCAAGCCAAGTAGAGGGATAGAGCACATTTGTGTTTTTTCCTTCTAAGCTGCAAAAATAAATTCAAAATGAGAGAAGGTGAAAATAAGCATAGGTAGTCCTTGGCTTATAACCATTCATTTAATGACCGTTCAAAATTACAATGGTACTGAAAAAAGTGACATGACCATTTTTCTCACTTACGACCCTTGCAGCATCCCCATGATCCCATAATCAAAATTCAGACACTTTGCAACTGGCATGTATTTTTGTTTAATGCAGTGTCCCGGGGTCTTATGATCCACGTTTTGCAATCTTCTGACAAGCAAAAGTCAATGGGGAAACTAGATTCACTTAACAACCGTGCTACTAGCTTAACACCTGCAGTAATTCACTTAACAACTGTGGCAAGAAAGGTTACAAAATGGGGCAAAACTCACTTAACAACAGACTTGTCTAGTAACAGAAATTTGGGGCTCAATTGTGGTCGTAAGTCGAGGACTACCTTTATTACAAATCAAATAAGATCTAAAACAAAAATTTAAGCAGTATATTTTAAATGAACTAAAAGTTAGGCTTCCTCTTAAACCCGCAAAACCTATGAAAAAGAGAAAGAAAAGCCAAACTACTGAATGAAGTGAACATTTTACACATCATGTCATCAGTAGGATTTATCGGTATCTACTCAGAAATAATCCACATCGGCTTCAATGGAATATGGCGCAAGTAAATAGAGGTAGGATCCTGAACCAATTCATTCGATATATAAAGTATTTTTTTTTACTACTTCTGTATTTCCTCTTTTAGAATTAGCTGGATTTACATTGAGGTGCTGCAAACATAATTACCCTCCCTCTGCTGTTATTTAAAGCAGTACTGAGGCGCACCATTTTAAGGCACTCTGTGCTTTCTTTATGAGTTATTATATATCTAGACCCATCAGTATATATTATTATTTTTTGGGAGGAAGCATCTTAACTGCAGAAGGACAATATGTACTACAGCACCTTTTTTGTGATATTTTATAAATAATCAGTCACTAACAAGAGCTAAGAAATACAAGAGACAATTCAATGTAGTATTACAAAAGGATCACAAAGCTTAAAAACAAAAATATTAACATGGATTAACCTTGATATCTAGACTTATTTAACATGTGGATAAAATGACTGATGGAAAGCTAGTATTTGCTTTCTTTTGAAATCTTTCCCAGTATTGTGCCGAAAGCTATTTCAAAATATTCAAAGAGTACATTTACAGGAAAAGGTTTTGAAAAGAAAGGCAGGTTAAAGATCATCCAAATTACTGAAGTTCTAAAATGAGTGCTAAATTAATACAAAAAGGAGCCCAAAATTATCTGCTCAGAAACTTTCCCCACTCCAGCTCATATTAATCTGAACAGTTTGCAAAGGAATTTAAGACTCACTAATAAACACTCGTATATATTTCTGGTGAGCAAAAGAAAATAAAACTGTTTCTTAGAATTCCAATCTGGAATTCAGATTGTTAAGGTGATAAGTGTCAGGTTCTAATATATAGTTCTATTGCTTGTGGCAATGGAGAATTTTTGCCCGATATGAATAACCACAAAAATGTGAATATCCCAAAATTGTTATTCACAGAATATAACTTAGTATTATAACAGTGCCTCATTCCAAAAGCTGAATAAATGATTAACTAACATTAGTCAAATTACAGCTTCTCAAAAATTTACAGCCAATTACTCATTGATTTCAGTGGTACAGAGACTGGCTGCCAGTTATTCTAAACATTAATAATACATCATACACTTATTTTAAATGGCTATCATTACAGCTTGATCTTGACAGTCAAGCCAGTTTGTAATAATGTATTGTGTCTATTTGTTATTCATATCACAATAGCAGTGAGAGAGAAGGAGGAAAAGAACCCCAAGCCCCACATTTTGAACAGGGGGCAGATATTGCTAGCATCTCCAAATATTGAAAAGAATGGGCTGACCCCATTTAAACCTGCATTCTTTCTTTCCCATTCTAGTAATTCCAAACTCCAACAGGACTTGTATGTCCACATAAAAGTATTATGGATTAGAGAGGCCACCTTGACTGTTGAGCTCACTGACTGGCTTCAGGCCAGTCACTCTCTCTCAGTCTATCTTACTTTACAAAGCTGTTATTTTGGTAACAAAAAGCAACAGATTGCCCCTAAGTGTTATGCCTTGAATTCCCAGATGAAAGACTTGGTACGCATGTAATAACAAAACAAATTGCCTTTTGCTTTGACTCCATTACCATCCCTGTTCATCTCTTTGTCCATCAATCCAACAAACCACTTTTTTAAAATTTACTTTCTTCTCAGAGAGACGCTTCTAATAAGATGACCATACAAACTGCACTACAGTCTACCTGTGTCTTTTTGTCCTTAAGAAAATACATAACTAAAAGAAAGGATAGAGACATCCTAATTTTTAATGCAGTCTTGGTTGATAATTCTCATTGATTTGAAGAGCAATCCTGTATATGTTTACTTGGAAATAAGTTGCACACAGAAAAAGGCAAAAATATGCATGAATTATCTTATTCTCATAGCTGAACTCTGTCAGCAATATTATTAATCAGAAAAAGGAAGAAATGATTGGTTCTATAAGAAGTGCAAGTTCAGAAATGAAATGTACTTACGTACTTCAATTCTGTTCCTCCTTTTTCATTATTTTTATCATCTCTCGCATCCTCAGGTTCAGACCCACTAGTGGTCCATTCTTTTCCTCTTTTCTTTTTATTTTTCTTATGGTCTTTTTGTTTTTTCTTTTTCTTTCTTTTTTTAGGTGAATCTTGGATATTTTTGTTGGCTTCATTTTCTTCTGGGAGTTCAAAACTGGTGGCTGTATTGCTTATAAAACAGATAAAAATCACATTATCAATGATCTTCCTATATCTATTGGAAAATAGAAAGATCTAGAAGGTATGCTATAAAATGTATTTTTAAATGAAAGATGAAATCTAAAGAAGATGGCACAGATTATACAGCATATGTTAAAAGTTTTATTTTTCCAAACACAACACTTAAATATGGAAATTTAGGCTGCAATTACAAAGTCCATAGCGAGTTTACATATGACATTTTTCTTCCAAAGCGATAAACTCATGTATTTGCCTATCTTTGCCAAACAGATATCTTCTAGTTTGAGGGACCTGAAATCCAATTATCCCAACCACTAATCTTCCAAAATGTCTCACCTTTGGAACGCAGATATACAGTCTTTCTATCAGAAAAATGAAATTAAACGGTAATTTTAAGAATGAAAAAAAAATCAATCTGAGCAGCAATGACAAATGATCATACTGTTCCATCTTCACCAAAGAACTAGAACTTATCATCTTATTTAAAGGAAGGAGAGAATTTTAAACAATAGTCTTTGTGATTTAGTGTGCATAAATACAGAATGCTATAGCAACTATATAAGCATGGACATCCTCAGACTCCTGCCACTTTCATCATCTGTTACACTCCTGCTTTTTTCAGACTGATCCACATGATGTGCAACCCGCCCTTTCCCCGCAGATGCTGCTGAAAGGTAAAACTGCCCATATTTTTCTGTTTTAACAGTATATTATGAACAACAATACTAAAGGTATTATACTACCTTTGGAGCGGAGGAACAGAGTCTGTAATTTCTAAAACATTTTGATGCAATCTCAGTGCATCTTCATTGCAGAAGCTTTGATTTGTCAGCCAGTTCAAATCTGTAGATTCAGAAGAAAGACAGATTGTTAATACAACAATAAAACTGCCATTGCTTTTTTTACAGTTATGGATGAATCTTTTTATTTTCCTTTGCCTCCTAGATAAATGCTAATTTGTTTCGGCACAGATTGATAGCTTATGGATGTAAGGCTACAATTTACCAAAAGTAGGCAGCAATTCTAAATATATTTTTCAGCCTGCAAAAAGATCATGTCCACTCATGTGCATTCATGAGTCCAGCGGGTGGGGCTGCCGTATCTGGACAACCAAAAGAGAGCACCCTTGTTGCCCCAACAACCACCCGAGTTTGCACAGTTCAGATACAGTAAGAAATCCAAAATCTGTAGAGAAATGGTGATGCTGCTCAGTACAGCACTGCTGCTTGCTTATGACACACATCTACCTGCAAATCCCTTGCACTCTCAATGTCAATATGCTTGGCCTGTGTTACTGGGGCCTGGCTGGACAAGAGCTACTAGGACATCTTCTTGCTTGGTCACCAGGGATTTCTTTAGGGAATGTGTAGAATGTCCTCTGCGACTTATGAGCTGGAACCCTGCCCTTCCGGGCTCCTTCATGCAGCTGGGATGGGAAGATGGTTTCCTGAATCTGTAAGATGTTATTGCCTCATTGTGAGAGGAAATGTAGCCAGCAATCTTTAAACCATCACCGATCCACCGTTAGACCCCTTGCAATTTGCCTACCGAGCAAATAGATCAGCAGATGATGCTGTTAATATGGCTCTGCACTACATCCCACAACATCTTGAATTCCAAAGACCTATGCAAGGCTCCTCTTTGTAGACTCCAGCTCGGCATGGCATTTAATACCCTCACTCCAGATATTCTTCTAACTAAACTAAATCATCTGGCTATACCTGACTACACTTGTAAGTGGATCATGAGCTTTCTAACAGACAGGAAGCAGCAGTGAAGCTAGGCAAAATCACATCAGATACCTGTACAATTAGCACAGTCCCCCCCTTCCCAGGGCTATGTCCTCTCTCCACTTCTCTTCTCTATATATACCAATGACTGTATCTCAAAAGATCCCTCTGTTAAAGTACTGAAGTTTGCAGATGATACAACAGTGATTGGTCTCATGCGAGACAACGATGAATCTGCATACAGATGGGAGGTTGAACAACTAGTCTTGTGGTGCGGCCGGAACAATCTTGAACTAAACACACTCAAAACTGTAGAAATGATAGTAGATTTTAGCAGAAACCCTCCTATATTACCACCTCTTACTATACTAGACAACACAGTATCAACAGTAGAGACCTTCAAATTTCTAAGTTCTATAATATCTCAAGACTTAAAATAGACACCTAACATCAAAAAAGTCATCAAAAAAGCACAACAAAGAATGTTCCTTCTGCGCCAACTGAGAGGGCTCGAACTGCCCAAGGAGCCTGTGATACAGTTCTTCAGAGGAATTATTGAGTCTGTTATCTGCACCTCTATAACTGTCTGGTTTGGCACTGCAACCAAACAAGACAGACACAGACTTCGACAGATAATTAGAACTGTAGAAAAGACAATTGCTACCAACATGCCTTCCATTGAGGACCTGTATATTGCATGAACCAAAAAGAGGGCTGTGAAACTATCTACAGACCTCTCACATCCTGGACATAAACTGTTTCAACTTCTACCCTCAAAATGATGATATATATTGCACACCAGAACAACTAGGCACAAGGAGAGTTTTTCCCCCCATGCCATCACTCTGCTAAACAATTAATTCCCACAATACTGTCAAACTATTTAGTAAGGCTGTATTACTATTATTTTTCTCATCTTTCCTATTATCTATCTCCTTATCTTCTTAGGAATATAACTTTGTTGCTTGTATCTTACGATTTATATATTTAGTATCCTACTATGATTTGTGTTGATTTCTTATTTAGTATTCTATGACTATCACTAAGTGTTGTATCTTATGATTTATGATGATTGTATTTTTACAATGACCATGATCATGATTTATCACTTATTGCTTTTATGTACACTAAGAGCTTATGCACGGGAGACAAATTCCTTGTGTGTCCAATCACACTTGGCCAATAAACAAAATTATAACTGGTAGCCAGCATGGGTTTGTTAAAAACAGATCATGCCAAACCAATCTAATTTCATCCTTTGATAAAGTGACCAAATTAGTAGACCAGTGAAATGCTGTGGACATAGTATACTTAGATTTCACTAAGGAATTCAACAAAGTAGACCAAAATCTACCGCTTGGTAAGCTAGAAAAGGGTGAAATAGACAACATCACCACCAGATGGATTTGTAGCTGTGAGACAAACTGTACTCAACGAGTAGTCCTCAATGGTACTATATCCACATGGAGAGAAGTAAACAGTGGGGTACCACAAGGCTCTGTCTTAGGCCCAGTACTCTTCAATATCAATGACTCAGAATGAAGGAATAGAAGGGGAACTCATCAAATTTGCAGATGACACTGGCAGAAATAGCCAACACCCCAGAAGACAAGCTCAGGATTCAAAAAGATCTTGACAAACTTGAACAATGGGCCCTATCCAACAAAATGAGTTTTAATGTGGAGAAAAGCAAAGTTTTACATTTAGGCAAGAAAAATCAAAGATTAGATGTCACCTGGCTCAAAAACAGTCACTGTGAGAGGGACCTTGGAGTCCTTGTGGACAACACTTGACTATGAGCCAGCAATGTGCAGCAGCAGCCAAAAAAGCTAATACAATCCTGGGTTGTATAAACAGAGGCATACAATTAAGATTACGTGAAGTATTAGCACCGCTTTATAAAACCCTAGCGAGACCATACCTGCAGCCAATTTTGGTCACCATACTACAAAAAAAATTTTGAGACCTTGAAAAAAGTTCAGAGAAGAGCAATTAAGATGATTAAAGGCCTGGAGACTAAAACATATGAAGAACGGCTGCAGGACTTGAGTTTGGCTAGTCTAAAGAAAAGAAGAAACAGGGGCGACATGACAGCAGTATTCCAGTATTTGAGAGGCTGCCACAAAGAAGAAGGGGTCAAATTATTCTCCAAAGCACCAGAGGGCAGGACAAGAAACAATGGTTGGAAACTGATCAAAGAGAGAAGCAACCTGGAATTAAGGAGAAACTTCCTAACAGCGAGGACAATTGACCAGTGGAACAGCTTGCCTTCAGAAATCGTGGGCACTCCCGTACTGGAGGTTTTTAAGAAGAGACTGGGCAGTCACTTGTCTGAGATAGTATAGATTCTCCTGCTTGAGCAGGGGGCTGGACTAGAAGACCTCCAAGGTCCCTTTCAGCTCTATTCTTTTCTAATAAAGAATCCTATTCCTATTCTATTCTGGAAACAGCAGTGCAGCCACTTCTCAAAAAAGACCTCTCTGAATCCAAAAGGTATGTGGAAATTGGCCATCTGGATGTTTCAGAATGCTCACTATGTGACCCTTTTATAAGCCTAACCAAATGGCTGTGGAATATAAAGTGCCCATTGCATGTTTTCTGTTTAGTTAGATCTCTTCTGTCACCATAACAGAGCAAGAGTATCTGCCTGTTTACGGTCAGCTTGTTAACAGATCCAGTTAATTGTAACTTTGGGCTGATGCAGCAGCAAAGGCTTACAATATGTCAATATGCTATACTGCTAATGAATAATACAACTCCTAGAAATCCTGGCCAGCGCACCGTGGACTGCCTTAGCGGGGAGGAATTCTGGGAGTTGTATTTCCATCCATTTAGAAGACCTGGACTCGGAGAACGCTGCGTCTCTGCAAAGGGCATCTGTAGAAACAAACGTCCGAAAGGAAAACCAAAATATGGCTTCAACAAAGAGGGGCTTCTTAGTCCGCTTGTTACTGAGGCACATAAATAAGAGCAACGTCATTACCTCTTTTCGAGCCTTCGCTTGCTTGTACATCTCCGGCATTAGTAGCATCGGCAAAAGCAGGAAAAAGAGCCATCACGGCGGGCCGAGAAAACCTCCAGAACGATGACTTCCGTTGCCGCCTCCAGCAATTGGCCAAGGAAGGCGGCAAGATGGCGCGAGCCCTTGTCTTGAGCATGCTGGGAAATGTAGTTTTGCTGAGCGGAGAGGCCAAAATGGCGCTGTTCGATTCATTAGTGAGAAGCTTCTTTGTATTCCCCCCATGCAATGTGGGTTTAAAACAGATTCTAAAACAACTGATCAGGAAATTCATGTTTTCAGATTATTGGATGGAACCTTATTTTCTTAACTGAATGGAAATCGGTACATATTTAAGCAGATCATCTTAACTTTGAGTACTAAAAAAGGTACATTACCAGGGTTGCAAAACTCTATAGACAACTAAAAACTTTCACTTTATCCTTTTGCTATAATTTATAATTGCTTTGTGTGTGTTGAAGGACACGGACTTATCTAAAAGATATTGTTGAATAAATTTTGGGTTTTTTCTTTTAAAGGAAAGGTAACATTAAATTTCCAGAATTTTTTTAAACAACCTCAAATAAAAAGTGTACATTATATTTGCATTCGGTAAGAGGAGAGTTTAACAGATTAGAAGATGGCATCCGGCTGAAATATTTTGAGAGAATGAGTTTCTATATAAAATATGCTCACGAAGGTGTTCCTTTTAGAGTGTTAATAATTTATACTGTAGTGTGATAACAAATCACTCTGAGGTGCTGAGAAAATGGAAAATGATCTGCCAGAATCAACACCTTTCTTTTAAAACTAAAATGCATACATTTTTTTTTACTCAGAAGAGTTTAGATTAGAACAATAAAGCTGATTTAGGTCAGGCCTTTATAATTTCCAGTGATTTTCCTATTTGCCATTCAGTCAGTGCATTAGTATTTCTATTGGACATAAATTAAGCAGCTGTGGGCTTCCTTAACTTTGGATAGATTAAAAAAAGGAGGCTACATTATACAAATACAGGATCCAGAATCATCTGCTGCTCCTTTCTCATGTTTTAGAAATTTGTCTTTTTATAAAACAAACTATTCAGACTCCCTGTGTGTATTTTATTATGGGTATTACCATGATTAAATGAGCTCTGCTTCTGACATCTGCCATTCTAAGCCGCTTCTTCACTTTCCCTAAGGATAGTCAGCCTGAAAATTATTTTTGCTGGGGAACAACATGTTTAAATTATCAGGTGTCTGAGCCTGAATTTTCCAACACAGTGCATAATATACAAATTGCTCTATTCTCTGTATGTTAGAGGTAATAGTAGTAAATTTGACTGCACTTACACAATGCAATGGGAAACTGCACAATGAAATCTGAACTATAGAACCAAGCACTGGACATAGATCAGAAAAATGGCCATGAAAGATGTAAACTGCTGGGCTGTGCATACCGACTGATGAGGGATGTGCTTTGCCCACCAGCCTCTCTCATATTAAAAAAAAAAGAGTTAGGAGGTAGCCAGGCACATAAGATAGCAGGTGCTCATTTTATTAATTTTGCTTATGAATCTATTATCCTCTTCCACAAAACAATGTATTTAGGGTCAGAGCAGCAGAAGCAATGCCCCCCCTTTTTTTTTCTAGTGATAATGTGCCATAATTAAAGGGATTTTAAAATGAGAAACAATATGCCTAGGATTTTTTTTCATCACTGATGAGAAGTAGGTGTTTTGGTTCGGTTATAAAACATGGATTGGCAAGGAAAGGGGAGAATTATGTTAATTGGGTATTTCACAATTGAAATAATACACATGATTATGTAAAGAGAGCCTAGGGAAGCTATTAACTCAAGGTCTAAAAATTTGGTGGCTGTTCCAGTACTACTAGATTTCATAAATTACTTCATTTGTAAAATACTAATCTCTTTTTTGGCATATTTCAGATTTTGTCTTTAATGTAAAAGTGTAAACTTTTTTCACAATTCCATTCTTGTTTTGTTCTATTTAACATTGACAGTGCCCTCCACTCTGAAAGTTTAATTTGTTTTTCCTTTGATTGTTTTCTACCCAAATGCAGTATTTCCTTTGTTCATGGCATGTAATTCATGTAATCCCCCACCCCCAAAATAGATTTGAACTTTAATTTTGTTTCAGATTCTAAGTTATTTTTTCCTCCATTCCCTTTGTAAACTTGCAATAGATTAATCAATTCCCAAGTATTCAGTTATATCTAACTTATTATACATGCATAGCCATAAAGCTATTACTTTGGAAGCTAAATACTGTTATAGAGCAGCGGTTCTCAACCTGTGGGTCACGACCCCATTTGGGGTCGAACGACCATTTCATGGGGGTCGCCAAACACCGCAGTCCGCCATTTTTTTCCCCTTTTCCCCTCGGCCGGCGCAGGGGGCAGCACCGTGCATGCGTGGGGTAGCACCGCGTATGCGTGATGCAGGCCATCGTGCGCACGCCGCGCATGCACGATGCGGGCCGTCGTGCTGCGCATGCGCAGTACGGGTCATCGCGCGCACGCCACGCATGTGCAATGCAGGCCATCGCGCTGTGCATGCAAGGTACGGGCCGTCGCGCGACCTCCGCGCATGCGCGGTACAGGCCATCGTGCGCCGCGCATGCGCGATGCAGGTCGGGGTCACAGACTGGAAAAGGTTGAGAACCACTGTTGTAGAGAAAGAAAGAAATTGTACGAAATAAAGTCATAGGAGGGAGAGAGAAAGAAATATAACTAAATCTAGTTTACATGCACAAACCATCCTGGCTTCCACTACATCCACAAACATCATAAGATTTAATTGTTAGTTTAGCAAAGGGGATGATTGCCTCAAGACTGCAGACACTGGAGCTTTGGGAGTTTCTTACCAGCCCACGGATTAGCATTCTCTGTTTACCATCAGAAAACAGCTGCTGACCCTTCCCAGATCAACTGGTTCTCAAGAAAAGTGTGTAACCTGTGTGTCAGACATTGTGGATGTTTGAGCACTCATACATTTGTGCTTCCTGCCTTTCAACTATGCAATTGATGCAGTCCTCAAGATTTGGAAGGGAGCCCATGCATTTACTGCAATCACTAAATTGCTGAGTTCATTTTTTTAAAACTGCAATGCTGTATGACACTTGACTAAATCTCCTTATCAGCTGTTTCCAAATACAGTTTTAGAGTAATAATAATCTTAAAAGCATTTTACGTATATTGGTGTAATTCAGGTTTATGACAAACTCTGTCTCAAACTATAAGGATAAAATTCTTTTCCTGCCCTGATCAGTAACACCAAAATCCAGAGCTATGTTTTCCACTTCAAAAGGTAGGGAATTGGGGTCAGTCTTTAGTGGCTGTAGTATAATGCAAGAAATAACCCAACTTAGATCTGTTTTATCATCTCTTCTCATCCCTTAATAAGAAACTTGCTTGCTTAGCTTCTCTTTTGCTCAGTTTATGGAATTCTTTTCCTCTTTTTCTTTTGTGGGTAAATTTCATGAGCAAATAGCAATAGCACTTACACTTGTAACCCATCCTATAGTGTTTTACAGCACTCTGGGTGGTTTACAATATCAGCATAGTGCCCCCAACAATCTGGGTCCTTATTTTATTGACCTCAGAAGGATGGAAGGCTGAGTCAGTCTTCTAGATGTCCAGCTCACCTCTTAAATTATGTCTTCAGCTTAGGAAGACTAGCCATTTAATACATTTGATAACACTTGTCCCTTCAGTCATTAATAAGCCCTCGCCACACAACAGCATGTTAATACCAGTAAAAGCTATGGGCATTTGATCTTTGTTTATAGCAGTGTTTTTCAATCTCCTCTGCTTTAAGATGTGAGGATTTCAGCTCCCAGAATTCCCCAGCTAGCCTCTTTACCTCTCTTAAAAAACATTGCTGTTGCTCCAGCTATTCTCCCTTGAAGGAAACTTCTGGAGGTAGGTAGGGGAGGCTTCAGACCAGTCATGATTCCTGGAAGGAAGACAGCAATATTTATACATGCTTAATAAATAGCCTGCTTCTTCTCAAAATATGCGCAAACACCCCAGTTTTGGAAGCGTCACACCCAATTTTCCTTTAAAAGGAATGTTTAAAAAGAGATGGGAAAAGGGCAGAAAGAAGCAATACTTCTATCCTTTAAAATATCTAGCAAATTAGGAATGCTGTGCATGCGTGGAACTTTTATGCTAGATTCAAACTTAAGCCCTCCAGAGGATTACTTTCAAATTCTTTGAAAGGCAGTCATACTGTGTGTGCCTGCTCTCACAGTCCTGCGTGCCTAATGAGCATGCCTAAAGTGCTTGGTTATCTTTGCACCTCAGTTCTTCAATGGATAAGTAAATTGAGGGTTGCTCAGGCTTTTGATTCTTTGCAGTGTGATCACAAAAGACTGTTTTTCTTGTAATATGGTTGAGGGTGTATGGAATTCTATACATCTTTATTTCTATCTATAGTATATCTATGGGAGAGAAAGAATAAAAAAGATTCTTTGTTAGTTCCATCTTCATGTAAGAATAAAAAAATTAGGAAGAAAACTTGTTTTAAGATCTTTTTGGTTTTGGGGGGGCGGTTTAGCTTGAGCTCAGTGCATAGTATTTTTTACATTCATGCTTTATTAAAATAAAGCTTTGTCACAGAAATGGTAAGCCAGCAGTGAGCTGCAGCTTCCAGAAAAGGCAACGCAGTCCTAGGCTGCATTAACAGAGGGATAGAATCAAGATCACGTGAAGTTTTAGTATCACTTTATAATGCCTTGGTAAGACCACACTTGGAATATTTCATCCAGTTTTGGCCGCCATGATATAGGAAAGATGTTGAGACTCTAGAACAATGGTTCTCAACCTATGGGTCGCGACCCCATTTGGGGTCGAACGACCGTTTCGCTGGGGTCGCCAGACACCGCGGTCCGCCATTTTGTTTTGTTTTTTTTTTGAATTTTTTTGATTTTTTTGATATTTTTTTTATTCTTTTTGGCGTGCGCGCACCACGCATGCATGGATCGGCCCATCGCGTGCACGTGCCGCGCATGCACGGATCCGCCCGTCACGGTCCGCCATTTTGTTGTTGTTTTTTTGAATTTTTTTATTTTTTTTTATTTTTTTCAGCGTGCACGCGCCACGCATGCGCGGATCCGCCCGTCGCGGTCCACCATTTTGTTTTGTTTTTTGAATTTTTTTTTGAATTTTTTTTAATTTTTTTTGCGCGCACCGCACATGCGCGGATCGGCCCATCACACGCACGCTGTGCATGCGCAGATCCGCCCGTCGTGGTCCGCCATTTTGTGTTTTTTTTTAATTTTTTTAAATTTTTTTTTCGGCGCGTGCGCCCTGCGCACGTGCGGATCAGCCCGGCGCACACGCGTGCACCCGGGTCGGGGTCACGGCACGCATGGGCGGGGCAAGTGGGGTCTCAACCTGAAAAAGGTTGAGAACCACTGCTCTAGAAAGAGTGCAGAGAAGAGCAACAAATAGTTGCAGGAGTTGGGTATGTTTAATAAAATGAAGAGAAAGACTAAGGGTCACATGATAGCAGCCTTCCAATATCTAACGGGCTGCCACAAAGAAGAGAGGGTCAACCTATTCTGCTCCATCACCGGAGGTTTTTAAGAAGAGATTAGTCTGAAATGGTTTAGTGTCCGGCCTGAGTAAGGGTTTGAACTAGAAGAATTCCAAGGTCACTTCCAACTTTGTTATTCTATTAAATGCAAAAAAAAAAAAATCCTGCAAGGGACTGAGATAATAAAATTACTGTTCTTTCCAATAAAGGAGAATACGTGTAGCTCGGTTGAAATGAGGGGTCTTTGGTGCTCTCTGAGCATGGTTGTTTTCTTGCAGATATTTCATTACCCAAACCAGGTAACATCATCAGTGCTAGTCAGTAAAATTACTGGGGTTTTTTTAATCAGTCAACCATTGTAAATACAATTTTGCACTAGCTATTAGCAAATTCCTATCTAACAATACAAATTAACAATTACAAAGATATATTTATTACTTTGGGTGCTACTGATTACATTTTATTTTTTTCCCCACTGCACATTTGGTTTATTTAAATGAATCTCAGTACATATTTTTCTGGCATAAATTTGTAACGCAAAGAAATAATTCATTTGAATTTTACTATGGATCCACAGCAAGCTCCCAAAAGCTTCTTGAAAGTCTTGGTAAATTTTTTTAAGCTATTTTATTAAACAGTTCTAATACTTTAGATCTTAACTGAGTCAACATATGAATATATTGGCCAACTGAATATATTTCAAATATATGCATATGAAATAAAATAGAAATTACCTTTAAAATGATTCAGATATAGCTGTTATCAGTATATATTCATATACACATCTATCTATACACATCTATACAATTGTTTTGTTACTGTTACTTACATTTATTTACCAAATTTCCAACTAAATACAAATATTTTGGCTTTGGATATTCACTTGTAATATATCATCCCTATTTATTTATGTAACAATTCATCTTTATATTGGTTAAACTTACTTCTTTGGGGCTAGACATTGCTTCATATAACTGTTCCACATTTCTTCATCATATATCTATTAGGTTTTTTCCTTAGGTTTACAGTATAACAGTTTATTATAGGACAAATGCTTCCTATCTAGATCCTTTTTGCCCAATCCAGTGACTAGGATGAGACTTTGGGTGAAAATGTTCACTTCATTACTATCCTGAAAAGTTAAGTTGGATAGCATATTATTAGAAATGTTGAATTAAACCCCCCCCCCAAAAAAACCCTATAAAAGGCTGCACTATTGAAAGTTTATATTCTCAGTCAGAATGTCTTCAGTTTTGCTTTCTCAGTGTCTGCATTTATTTTTTGTTTTGCTTGATTAAAGATAATTGTTATGTACAGTAGAGAGGATACTAAAAGGGTCAGAAAGCAAGATGCTACTGTAGTTATATTAATTAAGTCTCCTGCAGATTAAGCTTGAAGCAAGGTGACTTTACAAAGGCATATTGATCTCTGCCAGAGAGCAGCTTCTTCATTGTTTTTGTTTTAAACCTCCAAGTATTCTTTGCTCAGTTATGCACCCAGCTATGAAATGGTTGGTCTAGAATGCTTGCTCATAGAGCAAGAAAATACACTGCTTTATTGCTTTTTTCCTCATTGATGATATTTCTTTGGCATTGGTCACTATTACTTGGTTTTGAGACCTCTATTTATTTGCCTCCTGTATCCATTTCATTTAATTATAGAATAGTTTTCAATATGAATATATGAATTTCTATTGCCATACTGCCCTTCATTTATTTGTAGGAGTTTAGTATTCATATCCATTCTTTACCAGCTGCACAGATTTTTTTTTTATAATTTCAATATATGGTCTTAGTATTTTTTTCCACTCCTACTTGTATTGATGGGGGACTGACCCCTTTCTTTATCCTAATCTTTAACTCTTATCTTGACTTGTATTACCTGCCTGGTGAATTGTTCATTATTTACTGGCAGGTTTCCAGATTGTTTTAAGCATGTTTTTATTCAGCCTTTATTGAGGAAAACTTCTCTGGATCCTTCTTTATGTTCAAGATACTGGTGTGTATCCATGATTCCTTTTTTAAAAAATCTGAAGTCCTTGATATCATTACTCTTATAAAACTGATTCCTCATTTATCTTCCTGTGACCTAATCTACATCAATCTGGTCTGTAGCCGGCCATTCAATTGAGGCAGCACTATTTCTAATCCTGAATGATATTCTGGAAACCAAATCTCAACACTTTTTATTGCTGCTGTTGTTTTAAACTTGATGACACTTTTGATATATTTGACCATCAAATATTGATTGATTAGATTTTTAGACCAACATAATCTTCTCATAATGGATAGCTTACAGAAATAAAACATTCATAATACTGTACAACTAAATTTACGGAGATAGTAAAACCATTAAAAAGCATTATCGTTAATTTAAAATGAAACATCCCAATGATAATTAGTAATTCCAATGGGACTATGTTAGTGAATTAACAACAAACCTGCAGAACAGCTCCAGAAAGCTAGTGCAGTAAGGCAAACACACCTCACAAGGGAAAGGACAAACATGTTGTTCAGTAGCCACCTCAACTTTTTGGGCCCTCCCCAGAGGATGGTCTTTTAGGTATCATTGAGTTTGCAGTTGGTTTGTTCAAGTATTTCTTACCTTCCCACTATTTGATTAGTAAGTTAGTGCAGATTTTTTTTAAAAAAAATCCACCTCATTCAGCTTGGCAGTTGTTAGAGTAATATCTGTTTTGTAGGGATGTATATGCAGGGAGCTGTTAAAATGGATAACTGTAGTGGTTTGTGTTTCTTGTAAATATATTTTCAGTTGCTCTGATTGATAAATTGTGAAGTATTTTTATTGGATTTTTTTTTGTAATCATGTTACCATGCCTTGATAGAGGGACAAAATAAGTTATCTTCATCTTCATAATCAACATGAATGGAGGCAGAAATGGAGGTAGAGTTCTTAATTCTATTTTCCATGATGAGAATGGTGTCTTCCATCTTTCCTGTTAACCTTGAAGTATGAAGGGGAGCTAAGAATTAAGGATCAGAAATGAGTTATACTATGTTTTAGAGTAACTCAAAACACGCTTAAAATATTCATTGCAATGACACTTGCCACCCCAACATCAGAGTAGGAGGAAAAATACAGTAGCCTTTCCTTTTTGAGAATCAGGCAAGAATGGCCTCTGTCATTGCACGAGCCTTTTGAGGCCCTTGAAAATCCATCATTACTCTATGGACAGCTCCACCAATTACAAAGCTCAGAAGAGTTAATGTTGTTTCAGTTAAAGAAGACTTTTGGTTATAAAGGTTATCTCTAAGAATCCATATACTTGGGGTTATTCCTATATGTACTTTAAAAGGCTCTCTTGAGGAATCCTATCTCCAGTCTTACAAGAAATTCTATCCAATGTCATATAAATGCATTTTATTTTTACCATTGTTTATAAAGACAGCTGATACAGGATGGTTGATATATCAATCTACTTGTCAAAGACAGAAGTGTCAAATATAAATTCAAGTCTGCCAAGAATCTTCCTGCAAATACAATATATACTATGTTATTCAAGTCAGTTTTGAATAACCAGACCAGTGTTTCTTAACCTTGGCAACTTTATAGATGTGTGGACTTCAATTCCCAAAATTCTGCAGCCAGCATTCTGGGAGTTGAAATACACACATCTTAAAGTTGCCAAAGTTGAAAAACACAAATATTCAGGAACATCCAACACAGTAGAATAGGAAATTGTGAACTGTAGAAAGTGCAAATAAATCACTCTTAAACTACCCAAAGGGTTAATTTATGTTTCTCAGGTTTGAGTCCTGATGTTTCTGAGTAACTTTTTGAGTAAATTGAAATGTTAAGGATTACATGCCTGAAAACCTGCCCTTCATTAGTTATTTAGTGTCAGTGGGACAGATTGACAACATCAATTTTACTCCATCCAAACACTGCAGTGTTGGTTCCTTCCCAGGCTATGATTTAAACATCCATAGCCTACTTGTTTTGTAGTGCAAGCTACTACTCAGTAGCAAAGCACAGACAACATAATATTTTATTATGCTGGGTTCTGATAAAGATTACTACTAAATAAATGTTGCTAGTGGGGAAAATAGGCCAAAAGTAGCTTTTCCATATTGGAGTATACACTTCCAAGATGGTTGGAATACAACTAGAGCAGAGGTCCCCAACTTTTTGAGCACCAGGGACTGGTTCCGTGGAGAGAGGTTTTTCCATGGACAGGAGGGGGCGTGGTTTTGTGTGTTGCCTGCATCTCGCAGATGGGGCTTTGCTTGTTTGTGCAGCCCGGTTGTTGGCATGCTGTGGCCCGGTACTGGTCCACAGACTGGGGGTTGGGGACCCCTGAACTAGAGGAAAGAAGAAAAGTGCCAAAAAAAATTATGGGGCATAGAAACTAGAATTTTCCTCCGAAGTTCACCGAGTGCAGACTCAGAAAATTATTTTTATACCCACTGGATAGGATTTCAGAAGTGCTAGCTTTTTTTACATGTACATTTGTAGCTTAGTCTTAGTTTCATAATTGGTTAAATTGTTCTATTCAATCAAAAAATATGAAATATTTTGCTAGAATGAAATATAGGATGAGTGGACACAATGACTACTTTCTGAAAAATCCTGGCTTATTATAAACAAGCTGTGTCCGTTGCAAATGTGTTCTCTCCTGACTTTTTCTAACAATAGTAGCAAGTAAACTGGGGGAAAAAAAATAACATACTTAATAGATTATCCAAGTGGGATTTCTATTTAGTTTCTAAACAGCTGGGAATTTATACATAAATAAGTCTGATTCATAATTCTGACTTTGAGGGCAACAAGAAGCCAGAAACCTCAAGTTTCTGAAGCACTAAATTTATTATTGCAGATTAATTTAGCCACTACTGCTTGAGAGAAGAACCAAGTGAATACATTTGCCATTTGTCTTGCTTTGCAAAGGACAACTCTGTATTTATGTGCTGTTAAAGGCCTTTAACCTTGTAGTTTTCTTGTAGTACGTTGCAGAAGCAGCTACTTTAAACTAAGCATCTATTTCATCAGATGCATGATGTAGTTTTAGTACAAGTCTTATTTGCTACCAAATATCTGAAGCAACAAAGTAAGATTTAAGCATATATTGGCCCCAGCAAATAAAAGGGCATGCATGAGACATGTTTAAATGGGAAAAAATGTAATGGTTAGAGTTAAAAAGCATTGCGATTTAAAAACAATGGTCTGTGATAATTCAGTTAAAACTTACATGTATCAAATGACAATTACAGCAACAATGATATCACTGCAATCATCTTGATACAGCTATGTAAATTAATAACTATTATGGGACAATATACTATTTATATCTGGTCAGACTCCCCAAAAATAGAATTTTTAATAAGGTGCAAATTTGCTGATTCTGTTGGATGAGTTCACTTTTTCACGTCTATTGTTGCATTTTATTATAATTGTTAAACATTAATTTTCATGTTTTTTCAATTTTTGGTTATCAATAAGATTTGTCCCTTTCCTTTTTCTTTTAAAAACTTTCCATAGTGGAAAGATGTGGCTTGTTTTTGAAAAGCACGAATTTTGTTTTTGCAGAACAAATATCTTCTCCAGAATTATAATATGCTAGTATCAGAAAAACTGCTTTATGTCGTTAGATGAAATATTTTAAAATAAATTAGCTAATGCTTAATATCCTCTCCAGCAAGAAAAAAGAAATTTTATTTGATCAGTTCTTTGGGATATATTGCCAATATTATTCAGTGATATCAAATTTTCAAAACCGTGAGTCAAACAATTGCCAGTTGAAAGAGGAATGTGACTTAGCTCTTACTTTAGCTTTTTGAAATGGCAACCTTCCCTGATCCACAGATATTGTTCATCTAAATAATATGTCATACCTATTGGCTTTATAGCATTATGCGTGACACCATTCTTTTATTACAAAAATGCTTCTTTCTGTGAAAATTAAAATACTGGATACCATTTTTTAAAAACATTTTATTAAGTTGTAAAACTAAAATACAAAATATAAAGCAAACAGTAGGACATAATGGGTAGGAAAAAGGGAGAAGAAAGGGAGGGAAAGGGAGGAAAAAGAAAAAAAAAAGAAATTGACTTCCGACTTCCCCTGCTGCAGCATTAATGTCAAGCCTTAATTTTTTCTTTTTCACAATAGTAAAAACTAGCCATTTTTGTAATAACAAATCAATCTAATCAGTGGAACCCAAAATCAAAATTTCATTTTTTTCCAACTCAAGCACAAAGTCCAGAAGTGGTCTCCATGTAGAAATGAAGATACTTGTATTTCTTTAATCAAAACAGTCAACTTAGCCATCTCTGCCAGCTCCATTAACTTCTATAGCCATTCGTCCATAGTGGGAATCAAAATGTCCTTCCATTTTTGTGCATACAGTAGTCTTGCTGCTCTCAACATATACAGGATCAAAGTTCTGAATTTTTTTTCCAAATCTTTTTCCATTAAACCCACAATAAAAGTTTCTGGCTTCATGGGGGGTGAATCTATAAACCCCTCAGAGAAGGTTCGCAACTTGGGAGTCCTCCTCGATCCACAGCTGACATTGGATCATCATTTGTCGGCAGTGGCGAGGGGGGCATTTGCCCAGGTTCGCCTGGTGCACCAGTTGCGTCCTTACTTGGATCGGGAGTCTCTCCTCACAGTCACACATGCCCTTGTCACCTCAAGGATCGACTACTGCAACGTTCTCTACATGGGGCTACCCTTGAAGAGTGTTCGGAGACTACAATTAGTGCAAAATGTAGCTGCGCGAGCAGTTGTGGGCCTTCATCGTTGTGCCCACATTTCATCAACTCTCCGCATGCTGCATTGATTGCCTATTGGTCTCCGAGCCCAATTCAAGGTGTTGGTTATTACCTATAAAGCCCTTCATGGCATGGGACCAGGATACTTACGGGACCGCCTTCTGCCACATACTTCTCTACGACCGGTGAGAGCACACAGGGTCAGCCTCCTCCGGGTCCCGTCAGCGAAACAATGTCGTCTGGCGGGCCCTAGGAGGAGGGCTTTCTCTGTTGTGGCGCCCGCCCTCTGGAACCAACTGCCTCCTGAAGTCCGCATTTCTCCGACTCTCCCGGCCTTCCGAAAGAATTTAAAAACCTACCTCTGCTGGCAGGCCTGGGGATGATTGTTGATTGTGGTGTGACTGATGAGTATGTGTGGGGTTTTATTTTTAATGTTTTTTTGTTCGGATTTAGATTGAAATTGTTTTATATATATGTTGTGAGCAGCTCCGAGTCTTCGGAGAGGAGCGGCATACAAATCCGAATAAAATAAAATAAAAAATAAAATAAATGTTTTCATTTAAGGATTTTCTTTATCAAAATGTGAATTCTTTTCCAATATTTCTTTGCTTTATCACATGTCCACCATAAATGATAAAGAGTCCCTTCTTTACATTTATATTTCCAGCATTCATTTGAAATACCTTTTAAAATATAGTCTTCCAATATACAACAGAATAAACAATATTGTATTCAAACAAAGATGTTCAAACACATAAAACATTCATGCTAAAATCTCAAACTTGAGTCCTCTTTCTGAAAAAAATATAAATAGGCAGGAAAGTTCCAGTAATAATCCCAATGACAATCTGACAATATAAGTGGATTATTATCTTGATATTAATTACTATGTTATATTTTCTGTTTTGGTAGTACCAAATAGGGTCTATAAAATGGCAGAGCTACATACATCTGAAACATTTCAGCAATGGTGCCATCCTGTAATAATATACTTGTACACTCTACCATCAATTTTGTTTGATCATTCTTTTTCCCTTTAGAATAAATTCAAGCTAATATGCAGATTCTAAATTGTGACAACTTTAATATACAAATATTTGACAAACTTTAATTAAATTGGATACTTCCATGTGTTTCTGGAGGCATATGCTATTGAATATATAATGATTAAAACTCAACTTGCAAACTGTGTAGCAGGTATGTATCTGAAATAAGCCATAGCTGAACATCCTCATTGCAAAATTTTGTTGCAAGTTCCACTTCTATATTGGTTTTTTTTTTTCCAACGTGAAAGTTTCTGCTGTTATCATCATTCCCTTTTTGTTCATGACTGGAAATGAGAACATCGGTCCTTCGTCTTTAACGTTTTGTTGAAGAGGCTGTTTGGCAGAGATGAGAACACTTTTTGGAAATCTCCATGGTACCCAATGTTAAAGGTGCCAGAGACCCATTTTCCACTGAAGATTACACCCTCAACAAGTACTTCAGGGATCTCCTGTATATCTCATCAATATTTCATTTGGGGAAAAAAGACAATACAGAAAAGCATCTATGGTTTTAATGTCTTTTCTACCAGTAAAATAATCTGATACCACAATCACTTTTCATTTAAACTTTTCAAGCCATATATTGATAAAATGATTCCACCAAACTAGGTGACGTAAGTAAATGGGGGGAGGGGGGACTGCAGAAACGAAAATGACAGTAAAGCAGTGTTTCTCAACCTTGACAATTTTAAGGCATGTGGACTTCAACTCCCAGAATTCCACAGCCAGCATTGCTGGCTGTGGAATTCTGGGAGTTGAAGTCCACATGCCTTAAAATTGTCAAGGTTGAGAAACACTGCAGTAAAGGATAGTTCCTGGTCTGTGTTCAAAACTTGCTCTGTCCGGTCTTATTCCCAGCCGGCTCCAGCTTGGAGGTTGAGCGACGCCCAGCCAGCCAGCCAGCCTCCGAGGCCGAGGATTCCGGGCGCGGGTACACCGCCTCCGGCCACCGAGCCTTTCCAAACTGAGGCGTTTCTCAATTGGGTGTGGAGAGGCGAGCGCGGGAGAGAAACAGATTATTCCCCAAACGGCCTGGCTCCTCAAGGCAAAGCCACGTTTTTCTCCGCGGGAAAAACACGTGGCGATCCACGGTTGGCCACGCAGGTCGAGATGGGGCTGCCCCTCGTCTGCGATCGCCCTCCCAGCTGTCAAGGCGAGGAGCTGCTGTCCGAAATGCCCGCCTCGGGAGCGAGGCAAGAGAGGGCTACTGCTGGTTATCGGGCACAAGCGCTTTTCCCCGCGGCGGGTAAGGGAGCAACGCCCTGCCCTGCCCTTCCTTGGGGAGGCAGCCCAGCCCTGAACTCCCTTGCTGCAAACGCCCAGGCGAGGGGGGGGCGGTCTTTCCCGTGCCCGTCCATGCAGCCGCAGAGAGGCTCTGCAGTCACCTTTGCATTTTGGGGGCAAACCCGCCCCATCACCCACCCTTTCCCAAGGCCCGCAGCCTCCCTAATCTCCTCTCGCTCCTTCCCGTCTCTTCGGCTTCGGCTTCGGCTTCAGCCATTCATACAAAACTCTCTCCCAACACATTCATGCCAGCATCGTTACTTGACGCATTGCAGGTGCAATGCCACCAATCCAGGAGTCCGACTCTTCTGTGCCAACCATTGCAGACTCCTGCCGACCAATCAGAGAGCTGTTCACAAAATGCCAGAGAAGACGCCTCGGCAATCGGACGCTTTATGGGTTGGTCCGGTGATTGGAAAAATCGGGTAACCCTCCGCGTGAAGATGTAATCCCTTCCCTTAAATTAATTGATCGTGCAAAAGCTTGGCTTCTTTGGCGCGGACGCTGCTTCGTTTTTAGATTCACACCACGGCTGCTGAGAGAGTATTTGTTTGGCCGTCCAGGCTGACTTCAGCTCGGGCGCTGTCGCTTGACGTGGCTCTGGTTTATATGAAATGTGTGTTTACTAAATATAACGAGCATCTGGAGTTTACATGCAGCTTTATTATAGATTGCTGCAGCAAAAGCCCAAGAAAATCGGGTAATCTTGTTGCAAAAACGATCCTTAAGTTTAGAGAATGTCTTCGGACAGAACTGTCCCTATAAAACTGGAGGAGTCTCCTTGCCGGATAAACTAAACAATAACATTTTTGCCGGATAAACTAAACAATAACATTTTCTCCTATTTGTCCAAGCTTGGGGACAGGTATTTTAAAAAGGAGCAGAGATGAACATGAAATGCATCCCAGTGGCTGTCTTTTTCAACAGAAAAGTGCATCACTCACAGCCCCATAACGCTGTGAGTGTGGATGAGGAATAGCCATGTTTTCCTCTATGGCAGCCTTTTAAAAGCAATAAAATCTGATCCCATGACCAGAAAACTGTATTTAAGAAGGTATCATTGTGCAGATGTTAATAGATTTTAATTTTATTTATTTGTACTGATGTAGCAAAACCTCCAGCAATACAATCAAATGGGTCACCAAGAACTCACCTGTGATAATAGAAGGGAATTTTTGAATGTTAACATTAGCCAAAACTATTACCGTAGTAATAATATTTGTCCACACATTTCATTTCAAGGTGGCACAAGTCAAATTTGAATACTTTTATCCAACCTAAGACCACTCCGTGTTCAGCTCCATTTTTTAATCACTTCTGTTTTTGTTTCACTTTTTCCCCCCAGATGAAGAATCTAGAAAGGTCACAATATTTTGTGACCTTGTATTAACCAGATGAGGGGAGCAATGGTTTGGTGGTTAAGGCATTTATTGGTTGGAAAGTTGACAGCCCAGGTTTCAGGCCTGAGCACCGTGTGACAGGGTGAGCTTCCCATTGCTTGCTCCAAGTCCTGGCCACCTAGCAGTTTGAATAGGTACCATGTTGGTGGGAAGGTAACAGCGTTGCATACGCCTGGGCACATGACTGCTGGCTCACATAACCATGGAAACATCTTCAGACTACATTGGCTACCTCTGTTAAGAAACAGAGATGAGCACCGCCCCCTAGAGTCGGAAACAATTGGAAAAGGGAAACTTTTACCTTTAGTTTTATTAAACAGATATGAATTTTACTTTTTCAGGGTGTTTACAAAGAAAGTGCAATTTGCTCAGAAAAGCAAACAGCGTCTCATCAGTGTTGGATATGAATTCCCCTCCAAACTTAAAATCTTCAGAATTGATTTGTCATATTTGTAAACAGTCTTGTCTATTTGTTTAACAATAAGGTCAGTCAGTCCCATAAGTCAGGGGTCCTCAACCTTGGCAACTTTAAGACTTGTAGACTTCAACTTCCAGAATTCCTCAGCCAACTTGGCTGAGGAATTCTGGGAGTTGAAGTCCACAAGTCTTAAAGTTGCCAAAGTTGAGGACCCCCGTCATAAGTAATAGGTAGATGTGTTGGCTCTAACCATCAGATATAAAATAAAGAATCTCCAGTGCTTGTCAACCAGCCTTCTCTTGTTAAGTCTGAGGTATTATGGACCATCAATACTTATCAGAGCACAAATGGGAAACCAGCATCTTAGTCATTTCAACAAAGATTTTGTTCAGTAAACCAAAAAAATGTGGGCACATTCAAGTTTTCTTATTTGTACCGCTGATAAACATATGAATGAAATCCAAAGAGATAATGGGGAAAAAAGCAAACTGGCTACATTTTTGTTACTTTTCATCATCCTTAAAAAAAGATAGTAAATGTTACCAAAGTTTTGTTGCAATACCTACTTGTACCCAATATTTCTGTATATACTTTCTATATAATTATCATCTTTTGACATGCTGGACAATATTATTTGCAGCATATCAAATCCAAACTAATTGCTGTTAATGCTACTTCACAAAAATACATTATATTCATATTGTAAAAGATGCATGTAATTTAGGTGATGAGCCTGCTATGGAAAAATATTTTTAAGAAGAAACTGGTTTGGATCCAAATGTTTATTAGGAAATCTTTTCAAATCAATGGGGCTTAAGTGTAGTCATTTCAGTTTTATGATTAAATTTGAATCATCCTCTGTGTTCAGCTCAGGAAAACCAGTTCTGGGTGCTGACATAGGAAAACTGTCTCACATCATTCTGGAATAAGTGCAATAGAAAAACTTTTAATAAGCAAATAGACCTTGCTATGCTTAATATTACCCATCTAGAAACTTGATACAGTTAAAGCATCTCTTTTTCCTTCTAAAGTCATTTCAATCGATTCTGATTTTTAAAAAAAAAAAAAAGATGCAAAGACAAATTTAAGAAGACTTTCATTATTTGCAGCACTGTATGCCTGAAGGTATGCACATGGACAATCAGACAACTGAATTGTTGTTCAGTACAGTGGCTAATGATTCTATAAAATACGATGTGGCAACCAATAAAAACCAGGAGTGAGATTTTAGAAAGACTGCTTCTCAGATGTTGGGAAAAGAAATAAAAGCAAAGTTTTCTTATTTGTGTCTAATTCTATGCATTCATAACTACGAAAATGAATAAAGACATGTAAGAAATTTTACTAATTTAAGCAAACTGGGAGATGTTTGTGTGGTAACTATGCAAATTGTTGTCTTGATTTAGTTGAGGATCACCTGATAGTTCAAGAAGAAGGTGCTAAACTAGAAGGTATCCTTATTGACCTTGATGGAGCATCTCAGTATTATGCATGCATCTATTCTCTTCTTTGTGCATGGATATGTGGGAGGCTAGGTTATTCTTATTAAAATTTATATGCTGCCCAACTCCCAGCGATCCTGGGACAATGAATAGTGCTTCTAGATGTGTGACAGTTTGCATTCTGTAACTCTATTGATTTTTTTTATTAGTCATTACTAATCATTAGTCATTATTCCATGGATATTTTGAATTGGGTATAAAGAATTTACTTCTTTTAGAGGCCTGGCTCAATCCATTGAATTAACTGCTTTCTAAAGGATGCTGTTTAAAGGTCACTTTGGGCAATTTGGCAGTTGGTTTGCATTAATGAATGACAGCAGCTTCTCACAATCACATTAACATGTTTTGCAACTTTTTTTTGCCATTTTCCAGCAAAAAAATTCCATTGGATAAGCTGGATTTAGACTTAGAACCACATGATTTGCTTAATGACTGCAGTAACTTGCTTAATGACCATAGTGATTCACTTAACAACCATTGTTAAAACAGTTGTAAAATTGTGTTTGGTCACATGGTGACTCGAATTACAACCGCAATGACTTATGACCAAAATTCTGGTCTCAATTGTCATAAGTCAAGGACTACCTTATACATATAGCAAACCAGACATTGCACGAAAATAAAATTTATTGTTATAAAAATGATGATTAATTTTTAATATCAGAAGAAGAATATCACAGACCTGTAAACAGAAATAGAATGATTATGGTTAAAGAAAGCAAAGATAGTACCAATAATAATGGGCAATCCCAAGCAAGTGGAACACCACTTGAACACTCTTAGTATTGACAAAACCACCATCAGTCAGTTGCGAATGGGAGCTTTTCTTGGAACAGTTTACAACCTGCAACAATGCCTTTAATATCATTAAATATTGGTAGCACCAATTAAATAAGGTTAAATAAAGATAGCACGAATAGTAATAGGCACCCTGAATGCAATCCCCAACAACTGGAGCACCACTTGAACACGGCATTAAAAACTCACCATCAGTCAACTATAAAAGGCAGCTTTACTTGGAACAGCTTACATCCTGTGACGATAACTTTAACACCATCAAACAACATCTGCCTATCCCAAGTTTTTGAGAAGGATTCAATTGGTGGATAAAAATGCCAAATTCAGTCTAAACATCTGGATGGCTATGGGGTCAACGATAATAAGTCATACATCACCTCCCCTTCCTCAGTGTAGCTGTAGAGGGGATATTTTTCCAACCAAAGGGGAGTATTGGTTAAGATATTGGACTAAAACCCAGGTTCAAATCCATCAGTCATGGTCCTTGTGTGATGGGCCAGTTATTCTAACTCAGCTGAATTTATTTTCCAAGGTTGGTGTCCTAAGAAAAAATAGACGAAGGAGTGATGTATAAACAGCTATGAAGTCCTGGAGAAAAGATGGGGATAGATATGTAGGGATAAATATTTAACTTGTGGTAATTGTTTTAGCGAAACCTAATGAGCTTAACTAGTCTTAAATATAGTTTCTTTGAGACAAGTGAGTTTTTAGCATTGGGCTTTGAAGCTATTTCTTTCAAACATCAAAGTAAATTGAAGTTGATTTGAAAAAAAATGGCTTGTTTTGCTAAATTCCTTGAAGGTATATCAGGGAAAGAGAGAAGCTAGCATGTACATAAGCTTTTCTGTGACTCATACTTATGATAAATTGCAATTTACTAGGAATTTTGGGCACTAGACTTAGAAAAGCTGCTTAAGGTTCTATTTTTATTGGCTTCTGTAACAATATGATAATAAGGGGACTCTTAACATCTCAAAATGTTTAAAAGACTATTGAATTATCACAACACAACATTAGACAGTGGCTTCTTTTGGAATTTATAATCAAAAATCTTTTATAGTAAATCGAAGGTCCATGATCTGATTTTTTATGATTCAATCCTAGAAAACAATCCTATTCTAATTGCATATTCTTATTTTTCTTTATCTTTCCTTCCCTGTTCACTTTTTCTAGCATTTTAAAAAATGTTTTAATAAAATATCAGATTAGATTAGTTCAACAGCAAACAAACAGATCTGACAGATCTTGTCATTACAATTTGTTGGCTAGGATTTCTGACTTAACAATATCAACAGCAAAATGACATCTCTGTAAATTAGATAGAATACAGAGGGCTTGGTGGGTTTTTTTGTATGGGACCAGGAGTGCTATTCAGTTTTTGTGATTAAATTTTTTAAATTAACAGAGTAAGATTGGCTGAAGACTCAAGCTAATGGACCTTTGAATTGTAGAAAGAAAAGGACAGCAGAGCAGAGGATGTAACTATAAGGTCTATGCATTTCTGTATAAATTATCTTCAGGAAAGACAATTAGCTGGATGTTAATATAACTATTTGTAAAATCATAACATTTCAAATACAGGAAAGGGTAAGACTAAACCATAAAATGGCACTTTTGATGTTTTATTTAAAAAATAATTTAACCTTATATCAATGTAACCAAGAATACAGATGTTTGTACAAAAAAATTTACAAAATGAAAAAGCAACTTTGGACTGAATTATGGAAGCTCTAGACGCAGTGTAATGTTGTGAAATGCAGGAGGTCATTGTGCTAGTATGCTTACATCAGCATGCAGCTGTATTTGGTCTCTCGGCCAATTTATTAAAATCAGCATGGCCATGATCTATGCAGACCTATTTGAGCTGCATGGAAGCCAGCATAAAAGTTCACTTATCAAAAATAAAGATTTATTTACTTTTTCATTAGAACTACATTTGCAAATATAGATAGATAGACAGACAGCAGACACAGATACAGATAGATAAAGATATTCCTCTACTTACAACAGTTCATTTAGTGACCGTTCAAAGTTACAATGGCATTGAAAAAAGTGACTTATGATTATATTTTACACTTACAACCTTTTGTAGCATCGCCATGATCATGTGATCAAAATTCAGATGCTTGGCAATTGGTTCATACTTATGACAGTTGCTGTGTCCCAGAGTCATGTGATCACTTTTGCAAGCTTTTGGCAATCAAAGTCAATGGGGAAGCCAGAGTCACTTAATAACCAGGTTACTAACTTAACAATTGCAGTGATTCACTTAACAACTGTAGCAAGAAAGGTTGTAAACTGGGGCAAACTAGCTGAACAAAAGTCTCACTTAACAACAGATATTTTGGGCTCAATTGTGGTTGTGAGTAGAGGATTATCTGTAGATATAGATATATAGATATAGACATTGACATAGATATATAAAATGCTTTAAAGCATTTAATTTCACCCAAAGGAAAGAATGAAGTACCCAGTCTCTTATTATTTGCATTATTATTTGGTTTCACTTGTTTTAAACTGTCAGAATTTCTCACAAACATTGTAAATCTTTTGCAAACAATATACACCCAATATTAAGTCACTTATAGCAAAGCAGTAAAGAGATTTGTGGCATCTCAAAGGCCAAAATATTTGAAAGCTTTGTTTACCTCACTCATTGCCAAAGCAAGAAGGCCAAAGCGAGAATGTCCCATCAGGCTAATTTTTCTGACATTCAGACATTATCTGAGCTCCACTTCTCAATGTTCCACTTTCACTACATTGCTAGCTACTATTATGAGACAGGGGGACAGTAACTTAAGCTATAATGTAATTAAACAACATTTTTTATTGTAAATTTCAACTGTTCATTGCCATTTTCTTCAGATGTGTTGGACTTACATTTCTGTGTTTGTTTGCACCTTGGAGAAATTTCTTAGCTATTTATGGCAACATAACTCAGCATTCATTTACATCTCAACTGAACATGTTGAGAAACTGCAAATGGTACAGGCTTACTTTGTAGATCATAGTTTGCAATCTATAATTCTTATTTGTAGGTTATAAACAAGTTGATATGTAATTTAAAGTAATTCCCTAGATAGGTTTCTGCAGTATTGAAGTAGTTGTTTCTTGAAACAGAATTGCTAAGTATAGACTCAAAGGCTGAAGTAACTCAACGGATTCTCCAGTCTGCGAATTATACAAGTATATTGGAGTGGAAAACCTTGGTGACTGTACCACATACTCTTATACTCATTTAGTTGGACTATTGCAATGTGTTTTCCATGGGATTGACTTTGAAATGAACCAGGAACTGCAGTTAACTCAGAATTAAGTAGTTTATTATTGAATGTGAATATCACCATCGCCATGTCATAACTTATGCTGTGGGCCCATCAGTATTTGATAGATTTCTTGATGTAATTCAAAGTGATAGTTTTAACTTGTAACTCCATTCATGACTTGGCTCTTGGAACTTTCAAGACCTTCTATTTCAAGTAGAAATGATTCATCTTGTGCCTTAATCTGGTGGAAATAACTAACAACCTCCCATTTTCAGGACATTGTAAAGTAGGGGATCATAAACAGTGCCTTTTGTTGTGGTCCCTATTTAGCACCTATCCTAATTACTTTCTGAAAGTTTTTGAAAACTGAACTCTTCTGGAAAGTTAGTCTTTGTTATCATTATTGAAAGCTAGTATATAGTTTATCTTTTTTTCTTCCTTTTATTTTCAACAAACTTGATGAATTTGATTCCAAGTTTAGTTTTCACCATTTCTACAAATTCAGCATATTCGTGCATACTTTTTGTTGGTTACTCTTTGCACCTTCTGCATGAATCTTTTTGTATTGGATTACAATTTGGTGTAGTGTATTTGTATCAGTGTTCTCCATCGTCTTTGATTCCCCCTATCTTGAGCTCATTTCCCATTACAATTACATCATTTCCTCAGTTAACAATGACAATTGGGATTGGAATTTCTGTCACTAAGTGACACAGGTGTAATGCACAATATCACATGACCACATTACTTAACAATGGCAGTTCCAATGCTTTCCAATTGCCATTGTTAAGAAAATCCCATGCCATTGCTAAGTGAGGATATCTGTGAGGGATGGTGCCTATGGAGGGCGAGTTGGTGTGATGGATTATAGTGAAGCAACAGTTTCGCAGGAAGGAAGGATCACATTCCAAAAAGGTGGAGGAAAGAAAAGAGGCAGCACAGCCTGGAGCTGGATAAGAGACAGAATAAGAGAGTTAGAATAGCCAATCCCTAGAATTTACCAAGGTATATCCATTAGGGAGAAAGTACTAAGAGTTTAGTCTGGCAAGATTCTATCTATTGCGTGTAAGTAAATAAAGAATTGAACTGTTTGGCTGGATTATTCTACATGATTCTTGGGCTTAGCTGACAATGTCACATGGTCACATTTGCAACCTCCTGCCAGCTTCCTTGTTATATATTCCTATAGGAAGCCACCAAAGAGAGTTGCAAATATCAATCAAATGACTGCAGGGATGCTGTGACAATCAGCACTTTGAAGAGTGGTTATAAGTACCATTCATTCAGTACCATGGCAAGTCAATGGTCACTGAATGAGTAGTCACTAAGAGACAACCACCTGTAATTTCTTCTGCCATGAGATTCTGATTATTGAGTTTATTAGAAGACACAGTATTCCAGAGTTGGTAGGAGTGACAATGACGGAAAGATCTACTTCAAACTGCTTCAGAGTGAATGAGATATGAATGGGGCCATGTGGAAGTGTTCTCCGAATACAGTGGGCCTGGCTAGTTCCCCCTGATCAACTGAGATCGGGTCTGTAGTATAACAAAATCATGAATGAAATAAGATGAATGACACGTTCATATTAATCACATATTCCATTTTTAGGTCAAAATTTAGATTTTGATTGTTTCCCCTCCCTTTTGAGTATGCTGACAAATTTTTAAAGAGCCAGAGTTAAACTTCATGATTAATTCATTATTCATTTACTGAATTTAAGAAAAAAGATGGAGGAAATTTCTTTAAAAAGGTCCATCTATCCTCCAACTCCATGTGGCATAGAATCATCTATTCCATCACATTACCCTCTTCTTTATAGAGCTCAGACTTCCCTGTGTATTCATAACTGTATTGGCTAGAAGGCAAAATGTGGAACACAATTTGTGAGTAGAGCACTGAGTTGCATTTCATTTAATTTTATTTCTATAAAATATATAACTTACCCTGTGCACCATTCAATCTAATTGAAAGTTAACTCCATCTCCTCAGACATCATTTTGTACCCACCTTCACCATCTCTCAGCTGCTAAAGTGTACTTGGATCCACTTAGATAAACTCAGTGTTTAACTAAAAAATGCTTGAAGCATGAAATTTGTGCATTTGTGCCAAAAACGTGACTCAAATATTTTATATGGCTACTTCACATTAGCTGATGAATTGGTGTGAGTAAAGTACTATGAACGTTAGATGTTAGGTTGCTTGAAAACCACTGACAGAATTCAATCTGTCATATAGACACAGAATATTCTAGGGTCAAACTAAACCTGGCATTAATTGCAAATATGCTCTTGCATGAAATGCAATTATGGTTAAAATGGTATTACATTAATAGAGTTATTGTGCACATTTTTAGGTAAATGACAGCTTACAGGAAAGCACAAGCAATCTTTCAATGTTAGAGGTAGAGTAGCTGCAGATCTACTCTCCAGAGCTCTTATTTGCATTTCTACAAATGCTATAATTGATACAAGTGGAGACTTCTTTGAATAACACCACTAGGTCACACTAATAATCATATTTGCTACCCTCTTGAACCCTTCTTGCATGATTCTTTAATCATAATTGGCACTTTTCCTGTTTGAATCTGGAATGACCATCATTTCCAATGTGCTCAATAGAATTGGAAACTATAGTTAATTGTTGGTTTCATATTCCAGTTAGGTGCTGTTCAGCTATCATGAATCCAAAATGCTCACACTTTGGATATCTCCCTGCTGATGCTGCTGGAATAACACCAGCTTCTCCAGAGGCATTTAAACACATAATGCAAATATTCACATGACAGAAGTAATTGTATTTCCCTCTTTTGAATGTACAAATACTACAGGGAAGCCAGTAGTATCCAGAGAGTGGGACTTAACCACAGTGCTCAGACAATACGTTTTGAATTTAGATAAGGCCATACTTGAGCTTTAATGTTTAATAATAGCCACCCCAACCCCCAAACATAAAAATATGCAGTTTGGTGAAAATGCTTGGAGGGCTGTGCGTGGGAGTTATGCTCAAGATCAGTGTTTCTCAACCTTAGCCAATGTAAGATGAGTGGACTTCAACTCCCAGAGGGAGTGGCTGGGGAATTTCTGGAAGTTGAAGTCCACTCATCCTAAAGTGATTAAGGTTGAGAAACACTGCTGAGGCTCTTTCAGACACGCATATAATCCTGCAAAAATCATTCTAAACATAACATGCACAATCTGTCTGTAAGACTCTGTGAGTAAGATGTATAGGATATCTGGCACAAACTGGATGTGTAAAAGTAAGTAACCGTGGCATTTAAGTTCAAGTTTCAGCTTTCACAATTCACAAAATTAATTACTGCTAGGAGCATATCAAGTTCCTTTTATGCCATTATGCTTTTGTATCTTATCTACTGTTTTTCTTCCTTGTTAGGCCACATATGCCAAGACTTTAAGAAAAGGCAGCCGAGGCATCAGTAAGGAAATCCTATTTATAGTTTTTAATGTAGTCCTGCAATCACTAAAATAGTCTGATTGAGTGTTGCGATGTAAAGAGATACCCCCCCTTCATTATAAATCACTGGTGCCCTTTCATGTGTGACATGATGTTTTAACAGTATTTTTATTAAAAATTAGAGCAATATATATCACAATTAACTATTCTGATGATACTTAGATAGAACGCAATAGCATGTTGTATTACATGTCTAACATAGTGTATCTTGTAATCAAACTATCAAGCAGATGGGATTTCCAGTTTTTCACCGACTTTTCTCCTATGCTTTCTGCATTTATTTTATTTTTTGTATTTTAGTTGGGTTTTTTTTATAAAATCTCTGTGCCATCTCAATCAAAGATTTTAGGCAGCTAAATATAGCTATGCTGGCTCAGGAATTCTGGGAGTTGAAGTCCACGAATCATAAAAGAGCCAAGGTTGCCTACCCCTGGTCTAGGTTGTCCTATATTTGGCATGAGATGATTTTCCATTAAATTTCTACATGCTATCCAATCCCTATGATCAAACAATACAAGTATTCCTTGACTTATAATCACAAATGAGCCAGAATTTCTGTTGCTAAGTAAGACATCGTTAAGTGAGCTTTGCCCCATTTTACAACCTTTCTTGCCATCGTTGTTCAGTGAATCACTGCAGTTGATTAGTTTGTAATACTGTTGTTAAGTGCATCTGGCTTCCCCATTGACTTTGCTTGTCAGAAGGTGGCAGAAGGGGGTTCACGTGACCCTGGGACACTGCAGCCATCATAAATATGAGCCAGTTGCCAAGTCTCTGAATTTTGATCACATGAACTTGGGATACTACAATGGATGTAAGTGTGAAAAACGGTCATAAGTCGCTTTTTTTCAGTGCCGTTGTAACCTTGAACGGTCACCAAATGGACAGTTGTAAGTCAAGGACTACTATAATGTAGAATCAAATAAAACAGTATGATTTCTAAAAAGTAATACATTTTGAAGCAATCTGATTCATCCCAATGGTTTTTCAGTGTACTCAACTACAATTCCTGACACCTACATTCCACACAGCCACTTCAGAGATACTGCTTCTCTCTCAGGAGTGAAATCTGTCAAAAATAGCAATATTTTACATTCCCTTCATCAAGGTGTCCTGAGTTTGGAGCATCCACGTTAAGAGACTGAGGAAAAAATGCAAGATGACCTCTTATACCCCCTTGGCAAAAGGAAGGCAGCACTCAAACACCAATTTTTATTAATTTCAGAGTAATCTAGCAATCTTTGGCAATTCAGGGCTGTATGTGACATTTCGGGTTGGAGTAATGCAACTGTGGGAAGGACAATGATGCTAAGTATGGACAAGGCCAGGAATGTCTAGGACTCACATGGAGTTTCAGAATTTTATAATCTTCACCTGGAAATGGAAGGCAAATGTGCTGCTGAGTTTGGATTATTACTTGGTCAAGAGTGAATTCTGGGAGCCACAAAAGGGTAGAGGGGTCATATGTAGCCTGGGAACCCAAACTGTCCCTCTTAGAATAGTGTTCCTTAATTCATGGTAGCTTTCAGATCTTTTGACTTCAATTCCTGGATTTCTCAGTAATAGCTCTACAGTTTGGGGAATTCTTTGAAGTCTATAAAGCTTGGCTTTTTTGTGTTTTTATTCTGATTTATGTTTGGTGTTTTAAGATTGGTTATGTTGTTTTAATTATTGGTGTATTTGTATGCCTTTCAGAGTGACATTGTGCCAGGTGAAGGGCCATATACATTTACTTAAATAATGTATTTATTTTATTAATAAATAAATTGAGTGCTCAGACTGAGAAACATGGTACAGAATATAGACAAAGGACCATGTTCTAAGTGTAAACACAGTATAACTGCAGAGGTATGAATAAATTTCCCTAAAATTTAAAAAAGCTAATTACAGTGATGGTCTTTTCCCTGCCCTACACAGTCATATGGATTAGAACTGCAACACAACTGCAGAAAGAGTGACTTTTTATTATTTTTTTAAAATTTTATTTTTCAAACATCATCTATAGGTTAAAATGTATAAATATTTGATATCAAATTTCTCTGTTCTATAATGTGGGGTTAAAAAAAAGCCCTAAATCTGTGCTTATATGGGTATTATATATTTCATTTTCTCTTTAGTCTAGTGAAGCCATGTTAGAGTTCCCATGAAAGCAGCCTAAAAGTAAATAGTTTAGACACAGATTCAAGTACTAATAGCTAGAACCATCCAATTTTAAATATTGTGATTGAATTCAGTGCTCCCAGCCAAATTCTCCAGCTAGCTGAAAAGTGAATTCCCTGTTCCTGTGTTCCAACAATTAAGGCATCTTAATTTGATTTGATTTTCTTCTGGGTTCTCATTTGCAAGAAAAATGGAAGTCCGCATCCTAAAAATGAGATAATAGGAAATTATGCAAGGTTTTTCAAATGTCCTTTCTGTTGAAGTTACCATGATTCACAGTAAGCTCTTGATAACAGGAACCCTCTTTTGACCTGGCACTCCTAGATTCTTGGATTTCTCTATGCATCTCTTACAAATATTTGTTACTTTCTGTTATTTGCTCTCAAACTATTTCTCTGTGTTGGATAATGGCTTCCAAAGAGACCACTCTGCCTCCTTATTTTTGCACTGTGAATGAATGCATTAAATCAAATGAATCTCTGAATACAAGCTGCAGTTATTCAGAATAACTAAAGGATTATATGAGAATATTAGTGTATCTGTTATGACTCCTCCTTTTAAAAACATGGTTAAGTTGGATGTGTTTTCCCTTAAGTATTCAAAGCAACTGGACCTACAAATGATTGCATGACTGGCTTGCATCATCAAATGAGTTTCATGCTGTTAAGGAAGCTGAGACTTATATAACTCAAGCTAAAATAGAATGACATATCACTAAGATAAGACCATAAGAAGAACCCTACAGTATGAGATGAAAGTTCTCATCTCAGAAAGTATTCTGTTCCCACAATGACCAAGCAGGTGCCTCTGGAGAGCCTACACCAAGGCTATCCATTTCTACCACCCTACCCATAAACATGCATGGCTTCAGCATACTCCCCTTATTTATCTTTTTTCTAGGTCAAAGAGCTCTCCAACTCCAATCTATAAACTACTAAAATCTCATGTCTGTAAACTTTAACTGGGTAAAACAATGCATCATAGGGCAAAATATTTTGAACCAAGATACTTCACATGATTTAACTTTCAGAATGCATCCAAAATTCAGCCCCCATGACTCTGGTGAAATTGAAATTTAGCAAATGTTACACAATATTTTATATGAGATAAAAATTATCAGAAAGGATTTTGTGATATAATACAAAATGTCATTAAACATTTCAGGGGGTCAACTCCTGATGTTTGATTTTGAAATGTTCTTTTCTACTATTTTAGTATTATTTTAGAGGGCATTTTATTGTGTACTTTTTGCTGTTTTTAACTGTGTTGGGATACTTTGATATATAAAGTAGCATATAAAGAAATGCATAAATGTTTTCATTTGGAATCAAAATTCTGTTTATGGCAACACATAATGATTTAGCCTTCCATTGTTATGCTTGCCAAAAATGTTAAAGATGCTTTATCTTCCCTTTGGGAATGTCTGACTTTGACAAAGTAACTCCACACTAGGGCTTCACACCAGTTCTAAACCAATTCTAAACCTGTATTATTATTATTATTATTATTATTTATTTGACTTCTATGCCGCCCTATTCCGGAGAACTCAGGGTGGCTCACAACATAATAGAAATTACAATAAAATACATGAATATAAAAACCCCTAAGTTAAAAAAGAAAAACCAATCATTCCACAAACATACACACAGACATTCACTGGCTAGGGGCAAGATGTTAACTGCCCCAGGCCTGCCGGCAAAGGTATGTTTTAAGTAGTTTACGAAAGGCGGAGAGGGTGGGGGCAACACGGATCTCTGGGGGGAGTTGGTTCCAGAGGGCCGGGGCCGCAACAGAGAAGGCTCTTCCCCTAGGCCCCGCCAGGCGACACTGTCTGGCTGACGGGGCCTGGAGAAGGCCGACTCTGTGGGCCCTAACCGGCCGCTGGGATTCATGGGGCAGCAGACGGTCCCGTAAGTAACCTGTATACTCATACTTCCATGGAGTTTGAATTGAGTCAGCCCATTTTTGGCCTTGCTGTGGTATACAGGTATGTGAAGCTGCAACAAAGCTGGCATTTTCATTTCAGCACTTGGCTTTGCTGAGCATTTGGGCAGAGACTCTTCCTTGCCCTGCCTCTTAGCCTCAAGATAGCCTTTCCTCCCTTCCTGTCTTTCCAGAGTGTGGAGTCCTATTCCTGATACTGTCTGTAGCCATCATTAAATATATATCGCTCCCTTTCTTCCACTTCAGCCATTACTAAAGCATGAAATCATGGTTACAACTACTAGGAATAATTCTAGTCTCAAAACTGCCAGCATGCCCGAATTTTCACTATAACTTGCAAGATGTGCTTAAAAGCAGAAGAAAACATTGCTTTGAATCTGGAAAGCTTCTCCTCAGAGCAACCATATAGATTTTCTTAGGCTTTTATTTCTGGTGAACGATATCAAATAAAAAAGTAGATGGAAGGATGCTAATAATTTATTTTATTCCTATTTTTTTTGTGCAGATTAGAATGAGGTGACTTCTGTTGCTCCAGACTGGCAGCAGTTTGGGGCAGGACACCAATTTTGATGCTCTTTAAAATTTCTGTTGGTCAGACAGAAGTCCTCACTGGCTACTAATGTTCTCTGTCTCTTCTTAGAGTTTCAAGATTGGGGAGAAAAAAGAAGACAATTGCATGTCAGCTTCAGAATGCTTTGGAGGAATTGGGAAACTACTGTGCTAAAAATAATCACAAGTCACTTGGGACTTGTGCTAATCAGGTAAACAAAAGAAGGCAGTACTGCAGTTAACGCTCTTGTGCATAATTTATTCCACAACTTATTGTATTTTATGGTATGGTATTGTATGGTAGTCATTAGAGATATGCAAGTACTTTTGTTGGCCACTGAAACCTCATTTTTTTGCTCTGGTAATTTATTCAGTATCCTTTCTCACTTTTGAATGTCATAAATTTACTTTATATGCTATGTAAAATGATATTACAGATTAAATACTGCAGAAACTGCCACAACTATCAAGCAGTGGAGGCAACTCATTTATTAGAAGCTACTATACTTACTTTTGGGTATTTTAGACTGTGTTCCCATTTGTACCAGGTTTTATGGATTGGGCTAAAGATTCATAGTACTCAGCATAATTTTAAGATTTTCTGCATTGTCCTATGCTTAACAGCACCTACGGTGCATGCCCTTTACATTGATTTATACTAAGGAGTCCTAAGTCCATTTCAAAATACTTGAGTGTTGTGTTTCCTTTTCTATATGGCTCGGGATATTTGAAGACCTGAATATAGTTTCCAGTAACACAGCATTTGTTGCAGAGAGTAGATCTACAGATTCAAATTAAATTTCCAGACAGGACAGTTTACTGACAAATATAAGCTTGATGTGAGGATCTGGGTATTGGGGAAGAAGAAATCACTCCTAAATGATTCTCAGGTAGAAAGGGAAACCTCTGTATATCCTAAATACCATCACTTTCTAAGGAAACATTAACCACTCAAAGTAAGCCATTATTGTTTAACTTCCTTATGTCCAGCATTCATAATGAAATTAAGTAGCAAAATTGTAATCATTAATAGTCATAGTAACAATAGTCATAGTAACAATAATGGGCACAACCCCATTTTCTAAATGGTGAATAAGACGTTTCAGTGCCTATCCTGGACTGGATTTATTTATAATAAAGTCGCTGGAGATTTGCCCAATTTTGTGATGTTTGCATTTATCAAGTCATATAAAAGTTGAAAAAGTTGGCAAAACACCACATTCAAAGTGAAATAAAGTGCTGTGTAATTTTCTATTTAACTTCCTCATTTACTACCTGAATTGATGTCCTCTCTTTGCCCACAAAACGATTAGTTCAGTTCCTTTCACCTGGTTAGATGGAAGATATATTTGTTTCTGCTTTCCTGCTGCACTCATACATTAGCTGTTCATAGGCACTCAATTCACACTCAGTGAAATGTTCAAAGTTTAGTCAATTTGTTTTTCCCTCCTGCGATTTCCTTGAGCTTTTACAATCAGTTGCAAGATTGTGAAATGGATCGTAAAAATCTTTCAACGTATGCTGGGAAATTCTTTAGTTTTTCTACATTTGCCATGGACAAATGAAGTACATGGATTTTTTTTCTAATTGAAGGGGATAAAGACTGAGTGATTAAGCAAATCAGATTGTATATTGGTTAAACAGTATATTTGGAAGACAGAATAGTGATGCAAATATTTTTCAGCAGAGAAGCTATGTAAAGTTTGGCATAATGAGAAATAATGGACTATCAAAAGATGATATAATATGTTTTCAGGAAAAGAAAAGACATGGAAGTATTCCTTCAAAAATTGATTCTTTCTTTTCAAGAAACAGATCATGCTGGGAGAACGTGTATTAATCTCAAACGATGTACTTGGATCTGAGCCACTGAACAATCAAAAAGCAGTACAGTTATGAAATGTGCAATACAGTAAATGGCACAAAATTGGGCATGAGTTTAGTATCACAGTCATTAGAGCCAACATGTTAATACTTTTCAGAGGAAAAAAGGAATAAAGATGAGTCTTGTTAGCTTCCAAGAACAACCAATTACTGACAGTTTCAGAGGGAGAGAAAAAGAGGAGAAAGGAGCAGTAGGCATAGTGATTGGCTTTGCTTCTTAACAACATGAGATCTAGGAAGCAAATATTATGACTTGATTACTAATAAACTTTTGTTGTTTATAAGGAGAATGTTTCAGTATACCTCCCCTCCTCCCAAGACTACTGCATATGAAACGTTTGAGTTTTACATTTCAAAGATCTGGCCTAATTTTATTTTTTTTTTAAAAAAAGTCCTCAATCTGTGAACAGTGTTGTTTTTTGACCCAGCATTGAAATAATTAATGATAAAATATTCTAGACCATCCATAACAATAGCTCATTAAAAGCTGGTTTTTAAGTCTATCTAGGCATTCAGAAAATATAAAGCTCAAAAGCTTTTGGCAATATGTTTTAATAGTAAAGACAGTGTTTAAACACTAAGTCTTGGTATAAGACAAGGGGGTATAAATTATAGGCAATATTTCATAGAATATAGTAATCAAAGCAGCACAAAATGCTGCTGAAAATTATCCTTGACAATTCTGTATATAAATATCAATTAAAACCATAGTGTAAGGTCATATATCTATAAATGAAGCAAGCTCTACTTGATGCTCTTGAGTTGATGGAAGTGCAAGTGTATGTTGGAATTTATTTCAAGGAGGGGAGAACTGCACTTCCAAAGGGAAGTGGCAGTTAGTTTGATCTCAGAAAACACGATAACCATCAGTTTTTATTTTATAAAGAGAGAACAAAGTCTGCTATACTCAAACAATTTATCACTACGAGTTAATGGTATGTTTCAAAGGGAGAGATTTGAGAATTGCAACTGAAGTGTTTCAAAGGACATGGAAGCATAATCATTAAAAGACTAACTCTGATTCACTGCGAAGTAAAATGGGATTTCATTATTCATTTATGTGGAAAGAGGAAGTCCCTTTTGTTTCCAAAGAACCAACACACAAGACAGCGTGTGTGAAAAACTTTATATAAATTTCAGCTCATCTCAACAGTTTGACTGAAGATCTTACCCAAATTAACCAGATTTCAGCTCATCTCAACAGTTTGACTGAAGATCTTACAAAATGAGGAAATAGATAATACAAAAAAATATACATTTATGATGAATATGATCAGGTCTCCTAGTTTTCATGTTTTGTATCTAATAGCAGCTGCATAACTCTTCAGATTTCTCTTGCACCATTTTTATAATTAAAATTATCTGGCCTCACCTTCCAAAACTATAGAGAACAGGGATATAGTTGGATTCGCATTCATACAACTGAATTGATAATCAACTTTTTATTCCCTAATGTACACAAATACATACATGAAGTCCAAAGCATCTGCTCTTCACTACTTCCAGCATCCCATCGCTGAGAAGACTTACACAAGTATATATAGATAATTATACTGAAGTATATAACTATCTCTCTTCCCAATTTTGGTAGGCTGTTTGGTTGGATCATGGTTCCTAGCTTCTGTAGCATGATCATACTGATTGGAAGGATGAGAATTGGAATCCCACTGCTTTACAGAGGGTCTCCTTGGAAAATGCTGCTGTAGATATGTACCCCACACCCATCAGTCCTGTACCGTCTATTCCATTTTGAGACCCACTTGCCTGCCCAAAAGGTTTTCCATTGTGCAAGCTTGACTTATGACCCCAGAAGTACTTTATAAGTAAATGTGCAATTTTAGGGTGTTTTATAGGGAAAAATATTAACAGCACATCAGCCACAGCATCCTCTTCTCTTAACCTGAAAACTGCCAGCTGTGGCCTGAGGCACAGCAAACAGTTCCCCGTCTGGCCATTTTTCTCCCACAAGAGCATGCAAGTTATCCTGTTATTCTAGGTTTCCCTTGCAACCTCCTGGTAAGGCCCGGCCCACGTGGCAGAAAGGTTTAACTTTGAAAGGTTTAACTCTGAGGCCAATTGTTTTTGGACGGCTGCTCTGAAAGCTGCCTTTTTTCTGTGCCCCCAAAGCAGAGGCGCGTGTCGAGCCAGTGACAGGACTCTGCAAGATGCTTAAGTTCCGCCAAGCATCCATAGCAATAATAATTCGTACCCTGGAGGGCAGGGTACGCAAGACTCTAGCGTGGCCGCTGCTACTGCGCCCGTCCAGCGGAAGCTCGCGGAGAGGCCGAGCTGTTGCAACTGGGCACTGAGTTGGCAGAGAGGAGTGAGCAGAGGAGGGCTTGAGGCGGGTGGAGGGTCAGAACTGCCTACTGCAGTCCTGCTACTCTGCGCCCCGGTCCGGGGAGGAGAGTGAGAGAAAGGCGCTGCTCCGGCGGAGGGATACGCCGTTCCCTATAAAAAAGGCTCCGCGCAGTCTCACACCTACAGCATTTCTGGCAAAGAGAGGAGGAAGCGACGCTGTTCGCTGCCGATCGCTTTCTGCACCTTCGCCAAGGCACAGAGAGCCAACGCCGCCAGCCGCAATGGTAGGTAGCTTGGATCTACCGCGGGAGGGATTTTATTGTGGTTGTTGCTCTTGCTCGGGTTTTGTTTTAAAGCACGGACGAAAGACATCTGGATTTATCCCACAAGCTGCTGTTCGATCTTTCGACTCTTGGCGGGAACCGAATAGGAACGCGGTTGCCCTTTTTGCTACTATGCCCTGCCAACTTCGGGGGGAGGTAGAAGCGGGCCCTGTGCCTTGAGATCTGCTGGAAAGCGGATCCGCTCCTTTGCATGGAAGATGGGCATGGCGTTCCGGAATGGGGCGAAGCGTTTAGTCCTGGCCAGCGCTTGTCCTTTTTTGCTTACAGTTTTAACTTGGGCTGTGGAGGAGAGCGTAAGATTGCAGGCGAAGTTCAAAGCGGTCCTGCAACTCGCCGTCTCTTGACTTGCTTTCCCACTATCTCGCTTCCTCCCCGGAGCCGCCGGCTGGCCTCGTGTGTGCGGAGAAACTCGCGACCGCTTGGAGGAGTGCAAGCCGGTTTCCTCCCAGTTAGCGGCCAAGGCTGGGTGGGGATGCTTCAGAGTTCCGCGATCGCTTGGCTGGAAAGTGGCGGATCCGCCTGTTCTCGGACAGGGGGCGATATTGCTTGGAGTACCGGGCGGTCGGTTTGCTTGGCACGGCGGCGGTGGCAGCTCCTGTTTTGTTTTTACTTGCAAGGACTTTGGGGCAAATGTTGTAGACAGAATGGCAATTGCGCGGGAGGAGCGCCCTGGCTCTCCTCTCCGCATCTCACGTCATAGGGGCGAGGTAGTAACTATGGCCGCTCCTTGCCTCTAGTCAAGAGGTGCTGCGTGCGCTTATCCAGCTGGGGAACGGCCCTTCGCCCCTAGGCTAAGGTTAAGCCTAGATGCTCACTGAAAGAATAAAGACGGCAGGAATGAGCAGAGGTTAGAAAACGGGTCAGACTCAGGCCTTCATTGCCACAAGACTGCATTAAAGTGATTTTATCCTATATTTTGGCGGGTGCCGTTTTGATTATTTAGTTGGATATAAATTCAGGAAGTGTGGGTTTTCTGGAAGCAGCTTTCCCTTCCCTGTGCCTTCCAGTTGTGCTGGCTGCTGACGGGGGTTGAAAGGGACCGTCCTGAGACATAACCTCTGGAAAGTTCCTGGTTAGAACCATATGGGAGCTCAACATATGGTATTGCTATGGCTGCAATACCAATATCATTTTCATTGCATGAAAATGCAATGCAAAGAGCCACAGTTTCGATGTTATTTAAAATAGTGTTGATAATCGCATGTGCCTTTTTCTTTCCTTGTGGAGATAATAAGGAAAATAGATGACCAGGCTGGCTGAAGGAGGTTCAGGGGAAGGAGGATGACAGGGGAAGGATGATGGAAACAATCAGTTTCTACACCAGCTGCACTGCGTAGGGGGAGGGGGGAGGGAGAACCTCTGCAACTATTGCGCTACTTCCCACCCCCCAAAAATAATTCTCAAAACCCCCAAATGCAGCAATTGCAAAAAAAAAAAACCTTTGGAGGTTGGATTACATCTTCCTCTTCCTCTTTATCCTCCACCCTACTAATCCCTAGAGGTGGGGAACTAGGAGAGGGTAAAAAATCCATTCTGTTTATGGTAGCAATTGGAAATTATTTCCTAGAACCCCAGAACAAAAATCTCAAAAGCTCACTAACACAAATACTGTGCGTGTGCGCGCATGTGCGTGCAAGGGGGCTTATTTCAGTGATTTTTGGACTGGAGAGTGAAAGGAGAAGTGGGTAGGATTTGTTTATAGGGCAGTATCTCAGTCTACTAAAATTGACTTTATAGCTGTCTGGGGTATCAAAAAGTATGGATCACAGTTGGGCTGTTGGGACAAGGTCACGTTTTGTGCAGAAACATACACGTTTTGTGCAGGTACATATCTTTTCAACAAGTTTTTCCCCTCACAATGGAAACCTCCAAATGTGTTGGATTCATGTTGTGATTTGACCCATTTGGAAGTCATTCAATTAGGGATGGCTGCTTAGTGCAGGTGCATTGTAGAAATTGACCCTTACATTTCATTTTCTCCTGATGTGTGGTTGGATTTTACCTTGGTTAGGCATTCCTTTTATCTCCCAAGAGATCTTCATTCAGGATATGATTATTATTTTAACAAGAATTGCTGCGTAATTGTGAAATGTGAACTTTCTAAAAATGATACATTGAGAAAAGAAGGGATGAAATCTCAGCTTTTCATTTCCCATAGTAGAAAGGAAAAGCCCAGGTGTGTCTCCTTTCCCTTTTTGCTGCTGGGAGGGGTTACATCATTGGATCTGACTCCCCCTTCGCACAACCCTGTATGGGCGGGGTGGCTGGCTGGCTGGCTTAGCATGATGTTGGCTACTTTTTCATCAGGTAGCCAAAGTAAGGCGTATTTGTTCTTCTTGCCTAAAACATCAAGCTAGATGTTTTATATAATGTGAAAAATGTATAAGATCAAAACCTAGATTCTTATCCTTCAAATCACAGACAGGGGGCTTCATACACTCTAGTTCTGTTGATTTGCATTCTTCATTTTATTGAGGTGTGGTCCAGTTTTCTGCTCTGCATTGCTCCGATATGTTATGTAAATCACTATGCCAACTTGCCTCGCTGAAAGAGCATCCAGCAACGGGATTCTGGGAAGATTTCAAACAGGGTTTCTCATTAGGTGTGTACAAATCCTGCAACTTTTTTTTTTTTATGAGAAGCTTACTTTGGGATGTCCTTTAATCGCTGGCAAGCCACTGCATTGTGAAGTCAGTTATGCTTGCCAACAGAGGATTTTCAAACTGCAGAGGATTTTGACGCATTTGTTGATCTTCAAATTTCGTAGTAAACTTCCAGACACATCTTCATATCCATCCATCCATCTATCTTGCATATTTAACAGGAAATCAGTATTTGGATATCGGTATTTGCAGCATCAAACAGCTATTTAGAACAAAGCTTTAAGGGAGACATATTCAGTACTTGGATAAGAATATAATTTTTCCAAATTCAGCATCCTTTTTAAGAAAATCTAACTTCATTGGAGGGGGGATTAAAATATATTTGCATCTTTCTCACTAAGCTATTAAATATTGATTAGGTTATAATTTTAAAGCATTTATGTAGCTGCTCATCTTATAACCCATCTCTATATAAATGACAATATGAATGTTTTAAATAAATAAAACATAGTCTCTTTGCACTGACAATGTCATACAGAGCAGAATATCATTTTTCCTTGTCAGATATTACAGAGTGGGATTATTGATTAGGACAGTACTAAAGCTTCAAAGCAGTGCTTTACTTGACAAAATTAATAGATTGGCAAGTTCCAGTGATTGCCTTGACAAAAAAATATGATTATCAGAAGGGTTTTTAAAAAACGTAAAAGCATTTAGTGCTGGATATATCATACTAAGGTGTGTAGTTCTTGTAGAGAAATCACCTAAACAGTTAGGTGGCCCTTGTTTTGCAAACTTGTTTTTGTCGCCTGTTGCTTAGTGGTAGGATCAGTAATCTCATGGCTGTAATGAAAACCTGATGCAAAATGATTTGGAGGGGGAGGGTCTTTTCCTTAACCATCAGAGTAATAAAGAAGGCTCTCCAGCTTTCTGGGTATTTCATATTTCCTCCCAATGTGTCTCAGTTTTGTTTGCACCATCCACTGAAGAGAAGAATGGTTTATTGCCAATTGCTCTTGGATGTGCCAAGCACTAATATAATGTTATATCATCTTGCCTCTGAGTTGCTGCTGCATTGTGTGCTTTGACATAGCTACAGGTAAACAATGTTCTGAAATACTTTTCTATTCTTTACATAGGCCGATCAGCTGACCGAAGAACAGATTGCTGGTGAGTATTCTAATTGGAGGGAGATGGTTTCTGTTGGCCTAGCAACCTATTGTGAATACAAAAATATTGCAGAACATTCTTGGTGGCTGCCATTGCTTGGCTATTTATCAAGATTTTACATTCCTGTTGGCGTGGATTGATCTTAAAAAGACAAGAAAACATCACATTAAATTGTTTTTCATTCAGTAATTTAAATACGTTCCTGAAAACATATATATGTTTGTATTTGTTTCTGTCTAGATAACTGGTTACCATAGGAATTGAAACCTACTGGCTGGTTATGCAATCCACATCTTTTTTTGTGTACACCGTTATAGCTGTATGAATGCAACTATGATTTGATTTCCTCTGTACATTTACTTATGTACCAGTCAAGACCATCTATTTCAACATTAAACATCTGAAGTTTTCTGATGCATCGGATGGTAGTTACTGGGCAAAGCACCGTTTCTCATGAAATTGACATTGTTTATTTATAGCTTTGTATCAAGGCATATTTATCTGAGAAAAAAGAGTTCTGAGAGTTCTGAAAAAGTACACAGTACAAAATTATTAAAGTAGTTGGGATTTTTCAGAGAAAATGATGGCTCTTGCCAAGTTTAATTATCCATAAGATTGCTTATGCCTAAGTAAGCTCACAGTAATAAATACAACACAAGACTTTGGGTGCATGTAGATAAAGTTCCTGATCATGGAATCATGAACAAGTTCTGCCTTTTTTTTAAATATTCCTTTCCTTCTTCTGTTACATTTTGATTTATCAAGTCACAATTTCTGCTTGGTTTGCACAAGGTTGTGGCTAAATATATATACCAAAGGGAAAAACTAGTATAGAATAATTTTGGGTCTTTACACAATTGCATTGGCTAGGTCAGGAGTGGGCTGATATGAGCTGATAAGTCCTGAATAGTCATTGCCTCTTTTTGTGATTTTATTTGTCCTGCTCATCCTCTAAAGCAGAAGAGTGCAAAATTCAGCCGTGAAGTGAAAAAGATACTTCACATACAGCATGGCTTGAGATGGTTGAGTTAAGGAGCACCTTAGCGCTTATTTTCTTGGCACAACTTCATTAAGGAGCTGCCAACCAGTATAATGAGCATGCTTATGACAGACCTGAACCATTTGGAGATCTGAATACCGCACACCTTGTATTCAGAGCTTCGTATTGTAGGTGCAGCATAATGGCAAAGAGTCTGAGAAACAAGTCATGAAGCCCCTAGTTCACACCTTACTTCTGCCATAAGTAATCTCTTTTTTTTACATTCTTGCCAATCTTGAAAGTATTTTTTCCAAGTAAATAATGACATCTCTCTCTCACACACACACAAACATATATAAATTGTGTGATTTGCATCATCCCCGCCATCATGTCACTAGATTTGGCCAGGGAATTACTGTTCAAGTATATCTGTAGGGCATCAGACTGAAAAAGCTTGATGTATTATTATTGTGTATTCAGGATGGGGTAATAGTTAACCTACAGTTTCAGTGTTAAGAGATCCTAAGTGTGAATGAACCCTTAAGAACATTACCACTTTGTTGAATCAAAGCATAATCCATGACATGCAGAATTCTTTACTCATATTCTGTTTCTGGGATCTGTGCAATCTAGATTAGGATTCTGTTTTTCACACTTAAACCATGTCTCAGAAAAGCAACAAGCAGGACATGAGCTCTGTAAGTCCTTGCACTTACATTCCATAGTAATTAATATTGAGAGACTTACTACATCCAGACCTGGAACTAATAAATAGCTGTCATGATAGTCTCCAGTCTCTTAAGATTTACAATTACATCATACTGAAGAGCTAATTAGGTGCTCTGCAGAGTACTTTTATTTAGCTTCACTGGGTGACATGTTTAAATGTAGTGAGAAGCAGATGCTATGCAACTGTAAATGTTGTATACAATGTAAAGGCTTTAGAAAATCCATGTGTTCAGTGTCTAAGAGGAAACCGTTGATCTTTGATCCTAATATTTATACTCATTTGTTCTTCAAACGAGAAAAACAGGTTTCTTTTGTAGCGAATCAGTTTATAATCATTATGAATGCAATATATTATAAATATAACTATCTGTTTAAATATCAGTAATGTCATAGTTATCTTCACCATATCTCAGTCCCATCACTCTCAGACTTCCTAGTTTTTTAGGACATGGAACTTTGGATACTTGTGATGTACATTAGGATGAGAAAAGGAGA